>OZ023239.1:17259056-17572440 GCA_964006365.1 Trididemnum miniatum
TACAGCAATTGCACCCGCGATCATCAATTGAATTGATAAATTGCAAATCTCGGGTTCGGTTCACGTTACAATTACAATAATATATCTTCACGCTGTCACCTTTGATGCTAAGCGTCATGCAGAAAAGCTATGAATACCAACTTTTAAGTCATTGGTTTAATCCTACTTTAAACCGAACTCGGAATCTACCGTTCTAGAAGCAGACGTTCTATCGATTCGGCCATCTGAGCGGTAATAATTTCTTTTGGTTTAAGTTCTATCTAAAAAAAAAGAGTATTTTAATATAAGTAAACAGAAAACAAACTTTTGTTATTTTTTTTTAAAACAAATTTTTTTTAAAAAACACATATCGGTATGTAGGCTATATTTCGTTTGGTGTTTAGGTGTATTTTAGCTGCAAGAAAAGGGAATTTGACTGGTTTTTTGACCGGGCGGTCGAAGAATCTCGACCCGACCGGTGCCGGTTGACCCAACCGGTTTCCATCTCTTCCCCCGGTACTTAAATTTAATTCTTATTTTTTCGTTTATATCCAAAAAAAGGTCTCATAGCGAAGACGTCATTTCTCCAACATTTCTTCGCGTGTGTCTCGCTCTAAAGAAAAAAGTTTTATAAGAGTGGGGCCCCTCAAAACCTGTGACGAATTCCTCAAAACATGACTGGTCCCGGGTACTTTGTACTTCCCTGCCCGCCTTCCCTGTCAGTAACAATACTTTTACCTAAGCATAATTTCAAAGTAGCCTACTTTTTACACCACTGGTGAACCTACATAAATACACACACAAAAGCAAAAGCATGACCTGATATTTATTAGATCACTAAACAGATTAATATGAAAGGTGGTTAAGTAGCCTATTTCACTGAAGCCTCCAAACAGAAGTAAAAAGGATCTTACTCCTACTTTCAATCTACCCATTAAAAACATACCTCTACCACACCACAAAAATTCAGCTCTTTGCATTGTTTGTTACCGATATCACAAATAACAATTTCAAACATCGATTATATGTTAACTGCCATCTGTACATTTTCCGCACAAAAAAATACCATATAGCTTATATGTAAATCTGTTGCTGCATCCAGGAGCCATGCAAAAACCAACCATTTATTTTTCTAAAACTCAGCCAGGGCAATGCAATCATCAACAAGTGGTAAAGCCTAGACTGCTGATTGAAGAAACTGTATCTGCTTGCCCTCCAATGACGTCACGAATGAAACTGGCCAATCAGAAGCCAGTATTTTTTTACTTTGTTTTGCCAATAACTTCTTAACGAAATCGAATTTTAACATCCGACCAAAGCTATTGAGTAATTCAAGGCATAGCAAAACTAATCCTAGCGTATTGTTTTGCACCGAACCCCACCTTTAAAGGGCGCAGTCTTGGAAAAGTTTTAGCAAATAATAGGCATTTTGAAATCGCGAAAGCGAATCGAACGCAATCTAAAGCGCTACGTTTACTACGAATTGTTCAACAATGAAGATAAGCCAGAATTCTCGAATCGACGTTTTTATCCTTGTAAAAAAGATATCCGGAACCACTTCCGCCTGGCCATCGCCGAACAAATAGTTGCAAAGAAGGATCAGGACCATCTCAAACTCCTTGTTGGCGAATGGAAAGCTTCCGTAGATTCCCAAGACAAGTTCTTGTTAAGATCTTACGTTGCTGCAAAAAAATTTGGGAATGAAGCTGGCGGATCAAAAGCATGTGAAGAAGAATCGACTGGTTCCGGCACGCAAACGTTGCTGGCTTTGCACCAAATGTCTTGGCAAAGACGGCTTTTATTACGCCATGAACAAGACATTTGCCTTTTGAATGCCACGTATAAAACGTTCAAATACGCGTTGTCTCTTTTTTTTTTCTATGTGTCAAAACAAAATCGGCTATATGCAGTAGCGGCCACTTTCATCATCCAAAATGAAACGCGCAAAGACATCGAAGAAGCATTGCAAATAATCAAGTCGTGAAATCCAGAATGGAAACCTTTATTTTTTGTTACGGATTGCTGCGAAGCTGAAATTCATGCCATTGAAAATTCATTAGCAGGTATTACAATGCGAGTTTAATAATGCATTAACCGCCGCTTGGTGTATCGGTTAGGAGCGTCCACTTGGTAGCCGGAAGACTGGAGTTTTATTCCGGTCGGGTCATACTAAAGACTTTAAAAGTAGTATCTGCAGCTTCCCGCCAGGCGCTCGGCACAAGCGGAAGTGCGAAGGGTTAAGCGTATGAGTGTTGTTCGTTTTGTATGTATTCTAACAGCGTTCAATCATTCATGATTGATATTTGTAATGGGCCGCCAATTGAGAATGGCCTACACAATGTGTGCTTAGCACCCGCTGTCCCGCACCTTTACCTTTAATAATGTAACATATTTTATTATAGGTACCGGTGCTACAAACACAATCACTACGTAGTTTACACAATACTCAAGTTTACAGAAGTTTGGTCTGCAATGCAAACTATAATGAAGTAATTAAGGAAAGATTTTTTTGCATAGCCGCAAACACTATCAAACCAAGGCGTATCGCCTGATACTTCAACCAAGCATAAAACTACAAATCTAATCATACTTTTTAGCTAAGCGACCTATGCTGCACATATATGCTACACAACCTCGCTTACCGATGAATGCCACATGAAGTTTACTCACAAAACTTGATTTGAACTGGCATTCCAGTGGCAGCTTTGCCTGAAAAGTAATGAGTTTAATTTATTAGTTGCAAATAACTTGATATGTTAGGACAGACAAGAGAAAGTTCTTGCTACATTTATAGCTTTTTAACGATAAATTATTGTTATTGGATGACTGGAATAATTACATGCAGAATGCTGAGTTTTAAACTGCAAATTTCATCGGGAGCAAGCGTGGAAACGTTGGGCAAAAAAATCAGAAAACGGTGTAGGAGATGATAGAGCACGCTTGCTGACTCTTATGCGGAACGTAGCAAAAGCTGCAGATGAGGAAAGTTACAACAAAGCGCTACGACATCTCAGAGAAAGCGATTTATGGATGCGCAATAAGAAATTATTTGGACAATACTTGGCTGTCACAAAAGGAGGTAAACAGTCAGCACGACAGCTGTTAGAAGCTGTATGTTATCGTTTTCTTTGAATTTTTTTTTATTAATATAATGCGTTTAGTGCAATAAACCAATTGCAAACCACGCAATAATAAATCTGTATGTATCTTGCCTCGTTGTGGACAATCATGATTCGAAGGCCTGGTTCTGTTGGTGTGTCGCGATCCCCAAAAGCAAAAAAAAGCAAAATAACGCGCAAAATCAGAATAGAAACCTTTGACAAAATTTCGTTTGTAATACGGCGGTGGTTGCAACTTTACCGCAACAAGCTTCGAATTTGTATCAATTCGAACAATGGAGTAGAGACACAGAACAGAACTCTGAAGCAGTACCTCATGAGATGGCGATCAGACAAGTTTCTCGCTGGATTAATGACAGTTCTCCACAGAGAATTTTTGCCTGCAGCTTAGTTACGGTAAATTTTTTGTAATTTTTTCTCATGCATAAGAAGTTAAAGTTTTTGATAGTTTCGAAGCTTAAATATTATAGGACTACTTACTGAAATAATATAAAAGGACGATATTTTGGTGTGTCCATGAAAGAAATTGTTTCTGAAAAATTTTTATTTGTAAGAATTGCTGTCACTTTTCATATATTCATTTGAAGTCCACTTTTACTGATAAATTAAGCATTATTAGCAGATGGATTTTGGTGCATAAAAGTACGCTTTAGACCGGCCGTTAGCTCAGCTGCTTAGCGCACACGTTATCGGTGCGGTAGGTCTGAGGTTCGATTTCCAGGCCGATCAAATTGACACAGTGTCGCCAACGGCTCGCCACCGCTGCGACGTTTCTTCGGAGCTGTGTTGCCCAGGCGCTAAGCCGCGGAGATGGGTCCCGCCACTCGTTACACGCTTCGGTGTAATACGGCGAGCATAATAAAAATTTGATTTATTAAAGTACGCTTTATATTACTGGATGTTGCAAACTTGCAATTATGCCTACTCTTGTATTCTTTGACTCCTCTTCTACTACATGCATGCCGTAGCGTCAATCGTTTAGTTGTTCTTCTACTACTACATCTCAGATGTAATCTGACGAGATGAACAACGGGAACCTTGACAGTGAAACCTTGATAGTGAAAAGTCCCTACTGCACAGTCAACACGAAAGTAAAAAAGTCTGTCGTCGCACTTACCTGCGATACCATGTCTATCACTGCATGCAAGTCGTATCTTTTCTTGATTAAATTTCCATACCGGCTTTACTTTAAGCAGTGCAAAAACCCTTTCTTGCTGTAAAAGCAACGTGTTTTCTTACTTTTATCGGATGCAACTTTCTGAAACAAAATCATGCTTTTACAAACGCAATGTCGAAACTCTTGTTTGCACAACTTCTTTCGCAATGGATATTGGATACACAGCAGGTTATATGACTACTGGTGAAGGTCCTGCCTAAAAAAACCTAACGATCTCATGTTGCAACCTAAGCGGTGAGATTGGAATACAACAACCAGTACGTCACTTAATGCCGTGACGGATCGCGAAGGCACAAGCACAACTTGTATTTTCCGAACTTTTACTTTTTTTGAAACAAATAAGAGCTTTAAAAACTTATTCAAACTGTTTCTTAAAAAGTTCTAAAACTATGTCCATAGATGTATGTTTCCAGATACGGGTAGCTTTCCTTTACTGCCCACAACAAGGAAATCCGCAACCAATACAAATTCTTGAAGAATTTGGTTTGCTGCTTGATTCAAACAGCTCAGATGGCTGAGTGGTAAAAGCGTCCGCCTCTGGAGCAGTAAACTCGGGTTTGATTCTGAGTCGGGTCAAACCAATGACTTTAAAATTGGTATTTACAGCTTCCCTGCTTGATGCTCAGCATTAAAGGGACCGAGTGGAGAACAAGTCGGCAAGTTTACTTGTTGTGCCGTTGGGAAGGGTACCGGTAGGCCTACTTAGCGGAATTCTCCCATCTTAGTGAGGTAGACAGGCGGCCGGCAACTTCTAAGCGAGCTCGTTGTAGCGCTTTGAACGCTTGCTCTTGATAGGAGGATTAATGTGCAACTACTATAATACAAATTCGTAAAGTATTTCGTCTTTCACAGCTACCTGTAAAAAAGAATCCAGAATTTTTTTGGGAAGTGAACCCGACTAATAGGAATCAAAAACTGCTTAGCTCACAGGTTTGTACGCGTAAAAGTATCTGACCCGACTCGGATAAAAGTATCTCATAAAAGTCTGACCCGACTCGGAATCAAAGTACAAACCCAAGTCTGCACTTACCACTCGGTCATTTGAGCAGTTAACTTCTTTTATTTGGTGCTCGCTCGATTTTACCAAGCAAGGATGATAGTCTACAATCAAAAGTATCTGAAAGGACGCGACGAGGCTAGGATTGGTAGTTGAACCTACATAATCAAGAGATTAGAGACTAGAATATAATCAAGTGTGTAGCCAGAAAAAAATTGAGGGGGGCAAATTGTGTAACTTTCAAATTTGGCGTCATTTAGGCTACTTATAGCAGCAATACAGCACACTCCCCTCATATTGATGAAAACATAAATTTTGTGGAATTTCTGTCTAAGTCGTAAACTGATCACTAAATTAAGCTAAAAAAATTATCTTTTTCTCAAAAACGTCCAGTTGGTGGTAAACTTTTATCAGGCAATCGTCACCATACTACGTTGTTGACCCGGACGCACTAATGTATCATCATTCATGAACGCATAGATCATTTTACTTGTTGAAAATAAGTGTTGGCAGAACACGGAAAAGAGCACACGCAGCAAAACGGGTAATCGTTAAAACATGCCCGTCAAAAAAACTAGGCATGGCTGCGTGACTTTAACAATGAAAAAAAAGAAAAACAATTGGATTTAACAACAAAAATACACGCACACAACGAACCAACCAGAAACAAAATTAATTAATTAGTTAGTTAAGCAACGTGTCATAGCAAACGAGATCAATTTTGCAAATAAACTGGATTAGCACCAAGATTTCAGCCTGTGACCCCAGCTATTGGGAGGCTAACAGGTTCTAAATCTTGCCCAAGGGTTACCTGGAAAGAGTTGTGAATGGGTACCCTCATTCATCCACACTTGTTTAAAAGACAAGTTTACAGCCGGGTACAATTTTTACTCATTTCCAGGAGTGAAGTTTTTATTCATGTCCAGGAGTGTTGAAAATTAGAAAGCGACGAGTTACAGCGCGTGTATAGATAGGCCTACGGACAACGGTTACTACCGGTAAGTTAGTAAGGGGTCAGCACATAAGATACCGGTAAAGTCGAAATCAAAGTTCATCATAACTTTTGATTCAAGTCTTGATAAAAATAAACATGTTTTCGCAGCAGTGTGCAACTGCGCATCGTAGGCTATTATAACAACAAAGCGCTCAACGGGACGATTTTTTTCAATCAACATAACGTAAATTGTCTGTACAGTAACCTCCCGCTTAAGTTCGCATCCCAGTCGAGTTCGCACCAAATTTCAAAAAAACTGGAATCAACTTTTTCACGATTCAACCAAACTTTTCTAATAGCAAACTCACTCACTTCATACTGTCGAGCTATGCTTCGTTTACTTGCAGGATTTGGCTGCCTCAGCAAGGAGATAACTCCAATCTCTCTGATTCATTCAAACGTTTCACTTTGTTGGACATTGTACTATATTAGACTATTAGAGAATATGTTGTATAATACCTTGCTTAACCGTACCGTTATACCTTTATACCTTGTACGTACCGTTATACCTTGTACGTACCGTTATACCTTGCTTAAATTAATTGTGCAGCTTTTATATCAATGTATCAGTTACGTAACAATGAGGCACTAGCTCAAATGGTAATAAAGTAACACGCTTGATACACGCGATTAATGAGGCACGAATAGGGCCTTTCATAACGTAATTAAAAGCTTTGTACTATCAAAGACGAAACCCTAGCCAAATTGCTAAGTTCGCACCTCCCGCATAAGTTCGCACCAGGCGTTCGAATTCAAGTTGCGAACTTAAGCGGGAGGTTACTGTACATCACTTGCCTGCAACGTAGCAATAAAACTTCGGCGTTTGGCAATGTTCATAAAATTTAGAGGTATAAGAATTTGTAAAGGCACGCCCCCTACCCCTTCCCCCACCAAAATAAACACATTACACACGTAGTCTGCTCGAAGTCAAGAACGATTAAAACACCTGAGGCGCTAAAAGTTAGTACTTTTACTTTGATAATGATAATTTGTAATTTAAATTTCAGAGAGAAGCCATGGCCCCTTTGCCCCCCCCCCCCCACCTTTGACTGCGCCTACTTGAACCGTCAACCTTGCAATTCTGGTTGTATCAAAAACGACGCTGCCAACCATTCGGCCACGCAGCCACGCACGCCTTATGTAACTTTGGCGCGATAACCTGCCTACGAGAAGCCCAGAATTGCGTCATGGTTAGACAAACATGGTGCCGGTTACTTCAAACTCAAAATCTGTGGAACCTTGCACTGAACAGCTGAATGTACAAACAGACCAGTGCTTTTTGTGGCACCGCCCTGGACTCTGTTTTTTATGGAAGGTTCTATCGAGAAAGTACCTATCCGAATACATTTGAGGAATTCATTACGGTATCTTGCTCCGCTCTGCCAACGTCTTGCGTTAGCCTACTAACCTTCGCATTTTCAGTCTAGTCTATAAACAGTGCGCTTTTTAACTGTTTAATTTATGTTTTATGTAGACGTAAGCCTGCAAGGCTGTGATTTTTTAATCATTGCGATTCAGCCTAAACCTGTTTTTTAAAAGCCTATTCGTACCTTAACTAGGCTAACTCTTACATTTTAGCTAGTTCTGTAGACTAGGAGGAGGCAGGAGCTGAACATGCATTTTCGGCAATTGTGGCTGTTCCATTTTACTCGATTTCACTCCCCAACCTTGTGCCTGTGAAATTTGATTGTTTTATGAGTGTGACGCAATAAGAAAACCTGCCAGCCAATCAACGCATTCTGGAAACAGTTTTTTGAGTTGCAATTTAGACTCTACCGTATTTCTCAGGCAAAACAACATATTTCTCAGGTAACGTTACCAGCCCTGCAACGTATTTCTGAGGCAAAACAACATATTTCTCAGGTAACGTTACCAGCCCTGCAACGTATTTCTCAGGCAAAACAACGTGTTTCTCAGGTAACGTTACCAAGGCCTCTCGAAATCGGCGCAATGCAAGTAGGCCTATATGGATCTGAACTAAAACCTATAGGCCTACTACAAGCGATTGCAGTGGAAGTTTGTTTAAATACTGGTAGCAAATCTTTGTAATATTTCAGCTACGTATTTTTTCATTTTATATGATTTTTTGCCTTGAAAAGTATAGTTCGGTGTTGTAAAGTCAGAGCTGTGAAAAGATACCTGATTTGAGTGCCACGAATTCAGTAACTTTTTTAAGAAAATTTATTATTTCTTGTGATAACGGATTACTGGTATAGCATCAAAAGGTATCAGCCTATAACAGTATAATGTATTGGCTAGCTTGTTAATTCATGTGCAGCTAGAAGCTGTTTGCAACTTAGACCTGTTAGACTATTATGTTAATGTACCGCTAGTTGGCATTTGCTTTGGTTATATTCTTAGAGCTACAAGGTTCCGCAACTAGTGAGAAATATGGTGCTTATGATTCCATAGGCTGATCAGATAGGCTTTATTTGTTACAGTGTTACCAGTATAGTTTACAAAATTAAGTTATGATTTCATTTAATGGTGAAGTTGTGACTGATTATAGACTGGTAGAGGCTTCTAGACTAGTGTTTGTTACCACTCCATAATTATGGTAATTGTAGGATGCCATACCGTAATTAATCTGCTATTTTGTCAATAAAGTTGTTGAGACTTGCATTGGCTCTCATTACCAGTGGCGTTGCTTTATATTTGAAAATTGCTCGTTCATCACTTTGATTGCCTTTCTTTCATTTCTTTGCTTTCACTTCTTCTGACATTTTTTTGTTTCAACAGGTATATATGTCTAATACTGAATACAGTGTTGGTTTATGTTTTTAACATTTACAATGTCTTGTGATTATTCTTGCTGATATGCTCTAGGACTAGGTCTTGATTGGATGAAAGAATTTGTGACCAACAAATGAAATTTGGTGATGCAGTAAAAATTTGAATTTTAGCGGATATTTTGGTGGATTTCAACCATGCATTTAGTGGGTTTTTAAGTATAATTTAGCGGATTCTTGCCTTACAAAATTGGCAACATTGGTAAAATGATCAAAGTCGACCCTATTAAAAGGTTTCTTTGATTGTGCTTAAGATTTATACGTGTGGTCAAAGTCACCCCAAGCACAGGGTGACTTTGATCAGCCATTAGGTGTCAGCAAACTTCTGCTTTGAGCGTCGATGAAAAAGACAATAAAACATAATTTAGAGGAGACCTCTGCTCTGCCGTCATTTGGCAAAACCCATTATCTCCACATGAGCACTTTTCAAGAAAATCAAGTTTTAGTTTTCAGGTTTTTTGAATTTATGTAATATATAACTGTTTAATAACTGCGAAGACTAAAGTATTGCTTGATTGTAGTAACTGTTCTATCTGTGCAAACTTTTTTTTATCTTGCCAAGTAGCTTGGTCATAATGAATTTGGAGAAAGCTGATAATGCCTCCAAGTTAAAGTTGTGTCGTCAGTATTATTACGGTAAGTTTTCCTGCTGCTTATGGATTATAAATGATTTTTAGTAGCAAAAAAACAAAAACTCTCGGGTCTCATCTAAAATAAGCCCCCACCCTTTTTCTGTCTGCCAATCTTAACCTAACCTATAGCCTACCTGACCCTAACCAAATCTAGCCCTAATCGAACCTAACCCAAATTAAGTTTACTGTAACCCTAACCAAACCTATTCCTAACTAAACTTAACCCTAATCGAATGTGGGGGCTGATACTAGATCTAATCCTAATTCTCTGATGAGTTTTTAGCATAGCTGAACAAGCCATGAATTTTTTCACTATGGAGACTTAGTTTTTCCTGATTTATGTAGCAGTGTCGATATTGTACAGTATATACATAAGGCAGATGATAATGTTTGCTAATGGCCTTCCGTTACTGTTATTTATTGATGTCACGAATGCAACTGTCTGTGCTGATGGCAAGACTACGCATTACCCTACTGGTACCTGGCGTATGGTTCAGAGATTGATTACGTAATATGTTTAATGGAATAGACTCGTGTCATTTGATTCAATTAAACAGATTATACAGCAAACAAGACTTTGTGAGCGAAGACAAACTGTTTTAATGCGCAGATGAACTCGCTGGTACCAACGTCATAAATACATCAAAACCACCACTGATTAGAAGTCAAAAGCGGTGGAGCGTGTGATGTGATTGATATTCTTCAAAGACAATTACTAATTCAGAACAAAATTATGTGGGTCACTTCTACTTTTGCTTACTCTCATAATTTGCTTTATCACACATGAATCTTGACATTTGGGCACAATATGCTTTTCCTGCGTTTGAGAACATTTTTTAGCAACTTTTTGATTATGTGAAAGCATTTTTGCAGTATGCTTTTTTAAATTGATGCAAACCATTTTTGTTTGCAACGATCTTTTGGCATTTTTTAATTGCTATAAGTTACCCTACTTTAAGCAAATAAATTTGGAAATGTGTATCGATATTTGACGATATCATTATAAAAATGCTGAAACAAGGTCAAGTTGGTAATAAACAAAGACTTATTTCCCTGATTTATGATCTAGTAAACCGTTGCGCAGTTAAGGCTAGCAAGACCACGGGATTTATAACTCTAGGCTGATTTACTTTAACTGATCAAACGTTTTCGGCGATACATTACGCCCTCATCAGGATTTAAACTACATACTGCAATATACAAATAAAGTTGCAAGTCCTACACTGAATTCGACTCAAAATGTTAGAAATATTAGTAAAAAACAGGCTACACTTCTACCCTCAATATAAGTACGGTAGGTATTTACGCTGTTTTCACGCAAAGAAAATTTAATTAAAAACTGCTGTAACGTGAATATGAGCTCATAGACGGAAAAATGACGGAATAAAGAAGGCAAACCTCAATGTGAAGAAGAAAAACTATCGATGAAACAACAACATATTAGTAAACATTCAACGAAATTGAAGCCCAAAATTGTATTTTAAAATTAACACCAAGAAAGGTATTGGAGTTAATCAGCTGAGGCAGCTGAAGAAGCTTGGACTCAAGATAGTTAAGCTAAATTTGGACATTAAATATTTTCAAACATGCATGGACTTAGATATCTGCCCAGAATTTTTGAGATTCAAACCACCAAACCTATCGGCGTATAGCAGACCTAGTGAGTTATACAAGTTAGGACTTAAAAAGAAACTAAAAGAAGTTCAAGTACTAACCAAGAACGAGAATAAGAAGTACCAATTTGAGAAGAAGATAATACTGAGCCAGCTCAGTTTTTTTGAAAAATCTAGCCTAATCTTTTTGTTAAAAAAGGAATTCGAAAAATCTGCTAAAGCTATTCTCAACAATCACTTTCGAAAACTCACCAATTTATACAGAAGACAGTCAGTTAAATATCCAAATGCTGTAACTAATTTAAGTGGAAGAAAGTTAAGCCTGAAAGAATTTCATGCATTAAGATTTGGTCTCAACCACTCCATTTTTCCAAGAAAAGTGAAGAAGGATGAAATGAAAACTAACGTAGAAAATTTGTGGTACAAGCTGAAACGGGAAACAAATTTGGATGACGACTGTAAAGATCAAGTGAAGTTTCGACTAGCAGATTTTTAAAAGAGAGCAAACGCATATGCTCTACCCCTCAAGATAAAAGCCTTCACCAAACCCTACGTAAACTACAACAAGACGGGAAGATAAAAGTATGCCATTATGACAAAGGTAGGGGAATAGCTATTCTCAACCATGATGACTATTACTCCAAACTGGAATGCATAATCAATGACCCGACCAAATTTTCACAAATCGATCCATCAACCTTAAATCAACATCCTATAATAGCAAAAGAAAACTCGATTGCATATTATGTGAAGAGGTATTTTAAAAGTTATGGCAAAAATGTTGTAGAACAGCTAATTCCATCAGGCAGCTCCCCAGGAAAATTATATGAAAGAATAAAAGTGCACAAGAAAGACAATCCAACTAGACCAGTAGTCTCAGCGATAAATACACCAGAATATCAGTTGGCAAAATTCCTCAATAAACTAATTAAGCCTTATATCCCCAATAAATTCATGTTGGATTTTTCACAGGAATTTATTAATAAACGAAAATGTTTTGCTCCAAAACCAGATCATGTTATGGTAAGCTTTGAGGTTGTTTCGCTCTTTACAAATATCCCCTTAACCTAAACAATTAACACAATTGCTGATTATGTTTATGACGAGAATAATGACAGTCTGCCCCCATTTAAAAAGGATATTTTTGTTAAATTGATGTACATGGCAACACAAGGCTTATTCTTACATAAAGATACGGTCTATAAACAAATTAATGGTGTCATGATGGGCTCCCCTTTAGGCCCCACGGTGGCAAACTTCTTCATGGCAAATCTAGAAACTAAATTATTTGAAGAGACTTCACAAACACATCCCAAGTCGTATCTTAGATACGTGGACGACATTTTTGCAGTATTTGACGATCAACAGTCTTGCACACAATTTTTAGATACTCTCAACTCGCAACATCCCAATATAAAGTTTACAGTAGAGAAAAGTACGGGTAAGCTCGCTTTCCTAGATGTAAAAATTAAAATAAATGAAAACGATTTTGATACTTGGCGAAAACCAACAAGCTTGGGACTGTTGCTAAACTTTGATGCGATTTGCCCCAAGCACTGGAAAGAAGGACTGCTTTTTTCAAAGCTATTCTCTTAAATTTTCTTTATGTGAAAACAGCGTAAATACCTACTTATATTGAGGGTAGAAGTGTAGCCTGTTTTTTACTAATATTTCTAACATTTTGAGTCGAATTCAGTGTAGGACTTGCAACTTTATTTGTATATTGCAGTATGTAGTTTAAATCCTAATGAGGGCGTAATGTATTGCCGAAAACGTTTGATCAGTTAAAGTAAATCAGCCTAGAGTTATGATAAATCCCGTGGTCTTGTTAGCCTTAACTGCGCTATGGTTTGTAAAGTGGACTTCTCTACCAAAATTGTAATTATCTAGTAGTTTAAGAAGGTAAGAGTTCTAGATTTGAAAGTAAAACGTCAATGCAATATATTATATAGGTTGATAAAATGAGGAGAATTTAAAATGGAGTTTTAGGAGAATAAAAAAATCATGTGTTGGCTGTTATTTGCGCACAAAAATTTTGATCTGTTGCTTGCAAGATTGACTAAGTGTCTTTTCAAAACTAAGTTGTTTGTTTAAACAAAATTTCTTAAGTTTTTAGTAGAGTTTTGCAATATCTTAATGACTAGGGCGATTTTTTATTGACCTAAAAATCTAAAAAAATTGACTTTATTTTATCAAAAAATTGACTTTATTGACCTAACGAAACAATGAAATGAAAGAACCAGTCCATATGAAAAAAACCACCAAAGTCACTTCAGTTAGTGCTTAGATTATAATGTACGCACACATAATGTCGCACGTTTTCTGGCAGAAAGTTTAACTTCTCTGCGTAATTGCGCAGAATCCAGAGTCGTATTCAAGTGTTTTGCTATTCGCTGTAATGCAATCTTTGTAACGTCAAAGTATGTTCGAATAACTAATGCATTGTCTTTTCAATTCTAATCTTTTTGACTACCGATACGTAGACAAAAATGTGCAACAAATGAAAACACGACGAAAAGCTTATTTTATCATACACGAATTTTGCCAAAATTGCAATCTTGCAAAGCTGTCTGAACGGATCTTCACAATCGAATCAATGAAATTGCATCAAACATTATATTGATAAATTAAGGATGTGTAAAACTGTAATATCGATAACAGTCTGGCGACAGCATACACCTCCCTGGTACCACCAACAGTTACGAACTTCCATCTCTCAATTATCTGAGTTATCTTTTTTTGAGTAAGGTACCCAACCCAAATAAGGCCCGTGCCCTAATAAGGCCCATCGTAAGTATTTCAAAAACCGTAGCAAGCAGTGCGGAACAAATTCTATTATTTCGTCGCCTAGCATAATCACGTGCAACCTTTATGTAGTTTGTCTCGCTTTTAGTTGTTTAGTTACGATTTTGCTGTTGAAAGTTTTCATTAAGCGCGAGATCAGTCTGGATAACTGGTAAGTTATAGCTGCTGAAAAGATTGTTAAGAACAAATTAGGGAGCGCCCAGGTTCCCAAGTTTGGTAGGCTTTTGATCAAGATAGACTCTTCTGCATCGATTCCGTGATAATGATACGTCACTTAAATCCTCGAAGCGAGAATATCTTGCCTTCCCACGATGCACAATTAGAGTTACAGTCAGTGCATGAAGCAACGCAATTTCGAAAGTAACGGGATATAAGACTTAAAGATTAGGAGAGGGTAGATGACAAGAAAGCATCGCAAAAAATAGCAATGCAGGGGATGCAGTAGCAATCCACGACCGGTTTCGCTCTCATTTTATAGGCTAGGAAAAGATTGTTGGAATTTTATGACGTAGCTTCTACTTCAACTTTCTGTGTCCACTGAGAGTTTGGCTGTTCTTGCTTGTATTTCGTCGGCGGATTTTGTTTCAGTTGGTTAGGCAAGATTGCCCTAACAAGGCCCTTTATCTTTAGGTGTGGGTCTTATTACGCATTTGACATGTCTTTACTTACTGCAAGCTAAAGACTAAACTAAGGTAATAATGTATTAATAAGTTATTAGTAAAATAGCACAATGAAATATGTTAGGGGTTTTTGAAGTGGGTTCGCTTCTAAATTGGTCAATCCGCTCACAATTTTAAACAAATATCAACTTATACGGCACTTTTAATGGAGCAGTTTGTTTGTTTGTTACCTGTTTATTTGTGAGTTAGCAACCGTTTGTTTGTTAGTCCTACCTGTCCTTTTCTTTTTTCTGTGGCTTCAAAAATCGAGTTTTATAGGCTAGGCCATATTAAGACCGTGTTGTCTTTTTAAGGCCCGCCGCAGTCCTGTCTCTAATCGGTTTAACACTCCAAATCTGCGATCATTACGCTAATAAAATTGGTTTTAAATTGTGCCAACATGCTCTAAAATTGCAACTAATCCAAAAATCTTAACTTGTTTGAATTTTTATGCGAGTTATTTTAAATAATCAAAATGATGGGCCTTATTCGGGCTGGGTACCTTATAAAATAGAATCGCGCAAAAAAAGCAAGAAAGCAAAAATTACATTTATTGACTTTATAACTTCATTAATACTGATCCTACGACCGTGAAATTTTGTTTCCACATTGGTAGAGTTATTATCTACTTCTAAAAAAAAAATTGACTTTATTGACCGTAAGTCGCCATGTTAATGACTGATTACTATGCTGCTTGCTTATTTATGGTTGGACAACATTGCCGTGATAATGTTCTAATTTGTAGATCTTCAATTTTGATTTTAAACTTTTATTTTAGAGCCAAAATTTAATGCAAGCGCCCGATCTTGAATTTACATCTACAAAGGGCCTCTCAAAAATAAAGGTTTTCTTAATTTGTAGGAGCTACTGCGCTATAATTTTTTAGATGTTTAAAGATGGGTAGCTTACGCGATCCCCGTCATCAGAAGTGTTGATTGCACCATATTAGCGGAAGTGAAGTGCTAATCAACAATAGGCAATTTTCTCATCTTCATGCTTTGAATAAAACCTCTGAGAGTAGCTGGGAGCTGGAAGTCTAGTCATGTGTTTAGTCAATCTTGAAAAGCAAAAAGTCGAAATAGTTGCATGCAGACAACAGCCAACGCATGATTTTTTTTTACTCTCCCAAACCAGAGGTGGACGGATCCACATAATAAAAGATTCGAAACCGATCCTGATCCAACAAGAAAGAATCCAGATTCAATCCGGATTCTAAACTTTTGCAATTTTGAGATCCAGATCTAATCCGGATTCACCAGTTCACTACTAGATTATAGTAATAAAAATCTAGTATTAAAGCTATGAAATGTCACTACAAAGTTGACGTGTTGTTTGTTGATCACACCAAGTTCTAAACCAGTGGTTCTTAACCTTTTTACTTGCTGGCACTCCTTTTGAATCACCAATCAATTCTCGCACTCCCATTTAGAATTGGAAATATCGATAAAGACCAAAAAAAATAATAAAAGGTCAACACGTCTGCAGATGTCCGATTTTCCACGCAAAATCAAGTGAAGACCAAAAAAAAGGGTCCGCAGATGTCCGATTTTCCACGCCAAATCGGTATAGAGCAAAAAAATCTTCTGATGTCTCTACAAAAGAGTAGGTCTAATCAACAGTGGTGCAGCAAGGAAGTTCAAAAAAGGGGAGGCCATAATTTCCACATTTTTTTCAAGCGTATGTTTTTCGGTTGAACAAAGTTGAAGCTAATTGAAAAACAAGAAAAGTTTTTAGGGGATCCGCGGCATGCTCCCCCGGAAAAATTTTGAAAATTTACATGCTGTGATGGCTATTTTAGTGCTTTTTGTATAATTTTCAGGCAAATTTCGTTTAAATTCTTTGACCCTAATTTAGAGTGCTTCACCAAATATGATACACTTTGTTTGCACATTTTCGATTATGCGTGCTTAAGGCAAAAGGCTTATTGCAAACGAAGGGGTTCGAGATTATGGAAACATTGTATACATCAAATACTTTTTTTAAAAATGCTGGTGGGAGGATGCATACCTTTCATTCTTCCCTTCTGGATCCGCCCCTGGTCATAAGCTACAGAAACCATGAAAAGAGTCTGGCATAATTTAGTCACTTGTCGGCCTTAGTTTTTTTTCTTGTTTACTGAAAGGCCGAGTGAAAAAAAAAGGGAGGGGGGGCATGGCACAATGCTTTTTCCTAAATACGCTCCTGCTAATCAACAATGTTTGTCGATCCCACACTCCCTAGGAACGTTTCTTGCATCCCTGGTTAAGAACCACTGTTCTAAACCGTCGCAATGTGTGATATGAGAATGTAATGATAAGCAAATATTCGACAAACCTCAACAATAAGTTGTCAAACAAGCAAGGAATAGAACCAACAGTAACCGGACGAATGGACGGTTACTGAAGCACGTTGATCGGAAAATTCTGTTACGAAACCGGAGGTTTCAGAGAAATAGACACTTTGAGTTTGGAAAATTGGAATCACAAGGATATTGTTGAAAGTTTGAAACCGAATAATCAGATTCAGATCTGATCCGGACCCCGTTTCATTGTAAGATATGGATCCGGATCCATTCCGGATCCGAGATGAAAACAGTGATATCCGGGTCCGGATCCATTGCCACTTCTGTCTCAACCATAATTCCATTTATTCTTTTCATTTTACTAGCCTATATTGCATTGACGTGTCACTTTTAAATCTGGAACTTCTACCTTCTAAAACTACGGTAATAGATAATTGATCAGTCTTCATTTATTGCTAACTTGACATGACTTCGTTACAGCATTTTTACAACGTTACCATAAATGCACATCTTTTAATTTATTAGTTTAAAGTAACTTACATAAATTAAAACAAGCCGTAAAATCGTTGCAAACAAAAATAATTTGTGTCAGTTTAAACAAGCATTCACTGCTTTCACATTTATGATTAAAAACTTGCTAATGCATTTCGCATTTTCCGCCTAAGGTTTCTGCACCCACCTGTCTCGCGCCCAAATGTCTGTACCCAAAAGTCGTCGACCGACAGCATAGAAAGGTTTGTCAAATTGACTATGCAATTAACCATATTCTACTGTATAGATATATTTGTGATCCATTCCTTAATAGTATTATGTAATTAATTGGCTAAAGAGCAAGCACACATTTGTAATAAAACCTTTCTTTTAAAAACGAAATGTAAAAATTTTTTATACAAATTATATGCGAAATTAAGACTCCGCTGAAAAAAAGTGCTCATATTCTCGCACATTATGTTTCATTATGTGCCTATTGGTCTTTGCTTACGCTGAAATGGTGACTGCACCAAGCAAACGTGATTTATGTGTCTGTCAATGTTGAAGATGTGATTCTATACTCCGTGGCATTAGACTCTATGGCACGATTTCGACCTTCAAAGGGGCGATTGTAACAATTCTTGAAATTGGGTGGCGATTTTACCTTTCATGGAGGCGATTTTAGACTTGCCAATAATGTTAACAACTGAACAAATGGTAAGAATGAATCCAGATTTAGTGGTAGCATATTCAGTGAACTGTCGAGAAAGTGGATCAGCAGAGGCGTAAAGTCCTTTTTTTTGGTGGTCACCTGCTTTTGGCGGGAAAAGCAGCAGCTCCACGGACGTGAAGGCTTTGTGGGGGCAATTTGCACCCATACTTTCCGAAAAGGGGCGATTGTGTAAAAAAGGTTGAAAACCCCTGCTCTCTGGCTTTAACTATATTTTCGTGTTATTTCGCACCATTAGGCAATATAAATAGATCTATCAGGTATTTTCTAGTTAAAAACCAATCTCAGATAAAATTTAATAAAATTGTAATAAAATCTAATAAAAGATAAAATCGATTTTGACCTCATAGGTCATCGTCAGTCATCTAAAAATGACCTATGAGAACGAAATCGATTATTGTTAAAAAGTGTTCTAGTCTTAACGATCAGAAACGCTGCAGAACCCAAAATAGAATGTCATATGTGGGACTGGGTGTGCCATTAAAATGTAATGTAACGCCATGTTTTTCAAGATAATCATCACTATGACATTTTTAAAGATAATGGTTACGTGCATCTATTTCAGGTGGTTTTTTCGCTCTTCCTTTTCTTTGGTTTGTGAATGCTTTGTGGTTTTTTCGGTGGGCCTTTCGGGAACCTCATTTTCCAGAGCAAACGGAGATACGTAAATATGTGATTCGATCAGCAATTGGGTCTTGTGTATGGACAGCATGCCTAATAACATGGATAGCAGTATATCAAATAAACAGAGCTTCTTGGGGCTCAACAGCTGATTACTTTACTTTTGTCATACCACAAGGAATACCTTGATTTTGAAGATGTATTTTTCCAGAAAGCTTTGATGTTATTGTACTGCTGTCTTCTTTACTTCGTGATTTGTTTTGTGCATTTTGTAGCGCATGCTGCCAGTGAACAATATAATCTGGCAATGCATTTATTAATAGTGTTTAAGCTTAAGAAGCAAATCTTTCAATGGCACGGTTGGGGATACTTGCTTCACCTTTGGTCACTTGGCAAACTAAAGCTTTTCGATGGCGTGAGCACTACTGATTTCAGTTCGTTCTTGTTATTTTTGTTTGTTGTTTTGTGGAAAATAGCAAGTTAAACGGTTTTTATACATTTTTTTGTCATTTAATTTCGCGTAATTTCGTTCTCAAATTTTTGGGTCGTTGTGTGATTAGTCGCTATTTAAACAATGTCTTTTCCTGTAACTAATTCCATCTTCAAATTAAATGATATGATGATGATTGAGGATTGCAAAACTTGTGGAACTTCATAACATTCGCGATCACTTAATTTTCTAGAAGAAGGTAATCACTTTGTTGATTCGTACATACGCGACTTCGATAGAAATTTCAACTGCTACTTCCAGTTTCAGCACTATTATTGTCCAATATGTTTGTGCCGGACTCGAGTAATTTCTGTTTAGTTTTTCCATTTTGTTCTGCTAGTGCTTTACTGTACGTAATGTTTTTTGGACTTGTATGACCTTGAAGCGACATTTTAAACTACCACTACATCGGTATTTGTGTAGTCTTTGATTCAATGATTCAGCTTCGTATTTTCATCCAAATAATATATACCACATGACGTTTGCCTTCTACAACCCGTCAAAAAGTTATTTGCGTACTGCTGGTGGAATAGATGCTATTGAAAGGAGGTTGGACAGAAACCCGAGTAAGAAATAAATAACAGCACAGTTAACCCTAGAGTGCATGACCTTTTTTGTTTCTGTTACTGCATGAAAGGGTCTGTGAGACCCTGCGTCCGAAAATTGGGTTCAAGTATGGCTTCAGTTAAATTATACGGATAACTTGGTAGTTTTAGCACGAAATGTAGTATCTTTATACATCTGTTTGTTAAAGGGCGTTGCAACACTTAAATGGGTGGTCAAAAAGGGTACCTAGAGGTCTTAATGGTGATAATTCAAAAGAATAGTAATGGTGATAAATCTTAATGTGTCAAAAAGATTAGGTTTGGATGCTCTTCCGTTCTTTATATTTGTTAGTATGTTCATGGACTCAATTTCATGTAATACGTCCAAAAGAGCTCCTACCTAAATTTTATCAGTTTTTCATGATAAAAGATCAGAAAAGGCGTTTGTAAAATTAAAAGTCCGTTTCCGGCAAAGGTTGAAAAACGATAAAGGCAACTGCACTGTGAACATGATTATTTATTTAGTTGCATATTTATCCTCCTATCACGAGAAAACGATCAAAGCGCTATACGAGCTCGCTCAGGAGTTGCCAGCCATCTGTCTACCACACCAAGATGGGGGAATCCCGCTAAGTGCCCTTCCCGACGGCACAACAAGTAAACTTGCCGGCTTGTTCTCCACACTGTCCCATTAATGCTAAGCGTCAAGCAGGGAAGCTGTGAATACCAATTTTATAGTCATTGATTTGACCCGACTCGGAATGACACCCGAGTCTACAGCTCAAGAGACAGACGCTCTATACCACTCCGGCCATCTGAGCTGTTAAAAACACCGGAATAAATACAAACACCGGAATGCAATAAACATGGGATGCAAATAGCTTAAAAGGAGGAAAAGCACAGCCAAAGTAATTCTCAAAACTGGACGGTACGACAACATACAGTAGGTTCAGCTGGGCACAATCATCAGCAGTGTAAGCAAGGCAATATTTTTCTTTCAGTTTTGTGCTTTCTAGTTCACACTGCTGATGATGACGGCTGAATCTGCGTTGAAACGTAGACCTATAGTTTTGAGATTTAGGCCTACTGTGGCTGTACTTTTGCTTTTTAGTCTTACACCGTTTTGAATAAATTGCTCATAAACGGTTCAGCAGTTTTTACCAGAAATAGGCAGTGTTTTATGCATAACTGACGCCCCTGCAGCAGTAAGCCCAAGCAGTCTTTCTGCTGGGATTATGATCAACAGTGGTGAACGGAAACTTGCTAAGTTGCTTGAATAAAGCTCTCAATTGTAATCACTTCGTACAGCTAGAAGTACTTTATCTCGACTATACGCGATCTTATAGTACCGGTACCTAGAAATGTCGAATTGCGTTTTATCAAGACCCTTGCAAGGGATAGGCACGTGAAATAATCATCTGTAGTAGCATTTCTGCCTTCCGTGACATGTCTTGTTCCATTCATACCACATTTTCTAAACTGCGTAGCCCGCGATCTAGTTGTCTGATCCTTCCCGGTTTATGTAGATACGCACGAAACAACGTAATATGATTGAGCATCAGCGAGCGTTCGGAACTTCAAACCAAATTTAGCGGGCTTTGTAAACATATATTGAATGTTACTATGGGTATCTGCCTCTTTAAATGGGTACAACTCCTTATCGACAGTCACGAGTTGTCGTTGTCTTTGTTGGCAGGCCCATCATTTTCAGTCTACTTTGCCTCAATGTAATAGGCCTACAGAGCCGGCGGCAGAGCAGTCGACTTAGGGCGGGCGCGCGTTAATCAGGGGGGGGCAAAGTTTGAAATCAAGTACAAAAGTCGCTGTCTTCAAAAGAGTAAGCTGGTTGATTGGGGGGGGGGGGTAAGCATGTCGATTGGGGGGCCAGGTCCCCTGGCCCCCCCCTTGGCGCCGACTCTGGTGTAATATGACAATTCAACCAATTTTGCCGTTTTTTTTTTTTGTTTCTGCATAGAAAACAGAGAAAGTTCACTTATGGCAATCGTCCCTTTTGCCCTATTTGTATTATTTGAAACTGCTTCTTGTGGGGCGTTTCACAATATCCAAATAAGGCAATTAGACGTTGTTGTGACTATGGCCATTCCTTTTGACGACTCAATATGAAAATCCAACAAGTTTCAAAGAAGCAGTCACAGTTTTTTTACAAGAAATGCATAGGGGTCTGGGAGACCCTCGTCATGCAGTAATGTAATATGTTCGATTTTTTTTTATTTTTAGAAGTTGCTTTGTTTCGAGATTTTGTAATCACGAAGTTCAGGCCAAAAAATAAAAGTCAGGAAATTCGGGGTTGATCGATTGAAAACTGCAGGAGCTACGCAAGACGAAACACCGTAAAGGGTCTCACAGACCCCTTCATGCACTCTAGGGTTAAGATATCAATGTTGTTGGTGTATTTGTGATTATTGGACTGCAGATTTCAAATCTTTAGTCGCCTTACGATTTTGGTAGGGTTCGACTGTTAGTACAGTTGTTTTAAGGCACCCAGCAAGTAATTTTAAGACGAAACAAATTGCTAAAATCTCGTTTTTTAAAAAACAATTTTCTGATTTTATTGTGATCTGGTTCGTATAACATGATTACAGGGTTCCCACGGTCATGGAAGATCCTGGAAAAATAAATTTTCCTGGAAAAGTCATGGAAAATTTGCAAAAAGTTAAAAGTCATGGAAAAAAATTTTAAGCGTTGAAATTTTGCTGGGAGATTTTTTATGAATAATTTCAATTTATTTTAAAAACATTCTTACAAGTTATCGTTGTAGTACGCTTTTTAGCTAATAGACCAGCCCAGTCAGGACGCGTAATTTTTTTTTTTAATCATTTGCTTCTCAACTCTGACCAAAAGCTTGCAGTGGGAGAGGGTAAGGGATGGCTGGAGGGATAGCATCAACACTGAGCAGTATGTAAATCGAGCAGTCACGCACAGATTCTGCTGTGACAATATGGTGTTTGTTATACTACTGTTAAAAGAAATGTGAAATAGGACTGAGATTTATTTATTGTTAAAGTCTGGGTTTATATGCCATGCCACGTGAGAACACGCTTAGAAAAAATCAACGCATTGCAGAACAAACGCAAACTACCGCCGTAACAAGAAGAGTGCAGAGTGCATTTAAAACCATCTACTGTTGCAGTGCAGTGCAGTGCTACTGTTTATAACAACAGTAAACTATGCAAATTCAAGCAGCTTGTAACTATAAAAAGTTTTACAAAGCTCGAAGAAATAGAACAAATGTTTTCCACCGTTGTATGAATGAATGCACAAACTGACCATGGTCACAGCTGTGCACAAGCCTCGTTTGTTGAACCTATTGATTAATTGATTCTCAAGTCAAGTGATTAAGAGTTTATGTTTTGTGACCATTTTTGGTTCTTGTTCGATTTTTGGGTTGAATTAATCAGTTTTGTTTTTAGGTTGCAAGTTGAATATATAGGCTAAACCCACTTGGTAGATTAAAGATTTACAGACTATCTTGCAATGTTGATCTATTCATCTTTACATAACAATTTGCAGTACGGAACGGGTTCTGATTGCGCATATCAAGCATTACTTTTTATTGAACTGTTTTTTTTTTCTTACTTTTTCCTATATTAAACTACTGACTGTACTAGGGGTGGCTCAAGAATATAGCTGTTTTATGCGTTCTCTGGTAGCTTACCATATGTAGAATGTACTATTCCTTCAGCACGGAGATTAAAGGAGTCGTTTGTGTCGGCGCAATATTGCTTTTTCTATTTCACCTTATCGGTGCTCTAAAGTCTAAATCACAAAGTAAATCCACTCTTCAATGCTCATGAGCAATCCTAAACTAGACAAGCACACCCAATCCTGATTCAGAGTTTAGCACATTACAGTTGTGCAACTTCCACGGCTATTGCAATTTGCATTCATCTCTGGCAGCATAAAATGTGTGAGATAGTACAGTATATGTTGTGATAGCACGCGTGTTGTTATATGGATAACAAAAACATTGAAGAATGTCTAGATAATCAAAATTGTTTTACGGAACAGTATTAACAGAATGCGAGATTAGTTAGTAGGCCTATAGATTTGTAGTCGTTAGTTTTCAATATGGCGTCCAAACATTGTCACTTTCGTGAAAGTTGGTTGCAAGAACCAGAATTTGCTCCTTGGCTGCAACCGGAAGACAATGACACCAAAGGTTATTGCAAGTTATGCAGAAAATCGTTTGATTTATCAAATATGGGTATTGCGGCAGTTAAAAGTCACATGAAAAGCAAGCAGCACTATCAGATTATGAAACTTAGCGGAGTCTGTCGACACAATTGATTACTACCTTTTTTTATGGAGCCAGTAGCTCAGTTCCTGCCGCTAGTGATTTTGATGAGCAAGGTTCATTAACGCAATGTTCAGTTCATTCTAAACAAACCAGTGAAGCACCGATTATCCCATCAACAAGCAGAACATTGGTAGTTCTAGATGATGTGTTGCGTGCAGAAGTTCTATAGGTTCTTAAGGTAATAACTAGTCACTATTTAATTAACTCCTGCTAAGATGTCAACCGGCTGTTTTCTAAAATGTTTCCTGACAGTCAGATTGCGCAATCGTTTTCCTGTGGAGCTACAAAGTGTGCTTACTTGACATGTTTTGATTTATACCCTTATTTTCATGAGCTGTTGTTAAGGAAAGTTTGTGCAGTTAAAAACTACACTGTATCATTCGACGAAAGCTTTAAATCAGGTTCATCAGAAAAAACAAATGGACATCACAGTGAGATTCTGGGACCTCGAAATGAAAACAATGGCCCAGAGATGTTTCACTTCGGAATTTTTGGGTCATGCTACAGCAGCTGATACTGTATGTTAATTCATTTCAAACGTGGAACGGCTTCACTCGATTCCAGCTGTTTGATGCAGGTATCAATGGATGGTCCCAACGTAAACTGAAAGTTTTATCGGGATTACTTTCAAGAACGCAGAGATGAAGAATTTCCAAACTTGCTTAACATTGGAAGTTGTGGTTTGCATGTAGTTCATGGAAGTTTTCAAACAGGAGCAAAACAATCTTGGTGGGATCTTGCCGACATTTTACGTTCACTGTGGCAAATTTTTCATGACGTTCCTGCTAGAAGGGAAGACTTCATTCAGGTCACATGTAGTGACGTATTTCCCTTGCAATTTTGCCAACACAGATGGGTGGAAGATATTAAGGTTGCTAATCGATCTCTACAAATATGGTCTCATGTTGACAAATATGTCAAAACAGAGACGAAAGAAGGAAGAGCTCCAACTTCAGTTTCATTCCTTACAGTGAGTTCTGCATGCGATGATGTCCTAATTCAGGCTAAGCTGGAATTTTTTGTTTCTGTGGCAAAACCAATGCAAGAGTTTCTCACGAAGTTTCAAACCAAAGCTCCTATGGCTCCTTTTTCGGGATCCTCTTAAAAAGATATGCTAAAGACTCTTATGGACCGTTTTTTGAAAAAAAAAAGTTTTAGAAAAAGCAGATACATTCACAAAACTGTTCAATATTGACCCTACCAACACCCAGAACGAAACGCACCCGAAGAAAGTCGATCTTGGTTTTGCTGCTCGAGATACTTTAAAGAAAGTAACAGAGAAAAATAGTGCAAGTGAGCTACGTATCCTTTCGTTCAAAAGTGATTGCGTCAAATATTTGCCTGCTATTGTGACCAAACTGTTGGAAAAATGCCCGCTGAAGTATCCTTAGGTTAACTACCTGGTGAGTGTGGTTCCACAGAATTTGGTATCCCCTTCTACCGAATCAATTGTAAAAGTCGAAAAAGTTTTGCAGATTTTGCTTAAAGGGAACTGTCGTTCGGCAGAAGCTTGTGACGAAATTCTCGCTCAATTCAAAGCCTTTGTGATGGAGATGAAGCTGAACCATCTTGCTGAACTTCTGAGTTTGAAAATGAGCGAAAGCAGATTGGATAAATTTTATTGGAACCACATGAAAGATCGCAAATATGCAAAGCTTTGGGAAGTTTTTTAAATGATTTTCACTCTGTCCCATGGCCAAGCAGGTGGAACTTCTGGTTGAAAACATGCAACAAAAGTCGCTAGTATAGCTTTGTATATGCTAGTGTCAAGAGTAGTGATGCTCGTTTCAGTGAGATTTCCTTCCTCCCCAGATTGAAACGAAGTGTTGGGGAAGCGAGAATGAGATATCAATTACATTTAGAAGAGCAGAAAAAGATGACTGTTCAAAGAAAGAAAGAGGAAAGCTGCGGAAGAAGAAATTCATGAAGTGGAATGCAAGAGAAAGTTATTAAGAGAAAGTATCGAGTCGATGGCAGAAGAAACGAATAAATTAGATGTAGGAGCATAAACGAAGCACAGTTTTACCTTGCTCGCAAAATTTAATGTTTTCAGAAAAAAAGTACAGGAAAGTAAAGAAAATTAAAAAAGGCTTGACGACCAACTTCGTGATTTAAAAGAAAAGTTGAAGTTATGGAATGAAAATATACTTTTTGTGTTTTTGAGACAGCAACAGTATATCATTTTGCGCCAACTGCAGTAGCATGCGCCTAACTTTCGTTATAAGTCAACTTCTGCTTCTCTACGTTGTTCAGCTTTTTAACTGCGATTCCTGAGTAAAAATATTGTTGTCGCCAAAATGCAGGCCTACATTGTCCTCTAATCCTATTCTTTGAAATTGTGCTGCTATCGTAAGTTTTTTGTATCATTGGCGAGCTGTTCCCTTTTTTTATGTCTTTTGGTATATCATTAGCAAGTATTGAAGCAAAGTTATTTCAATAATACGCTAGCAGTACAGTCAGGATAGAAAGTACAAAATATGCTTTGAAGCCTTTACAGCACCCACTAGGCCTACATAAAAACTTATTTTTATCCATTATTTTTGTTGCCTCAGTTGTTTGTTTGAGTGTTGCCACACATTGCATGTGCTGATGGTTCTTTTTATTAGTAGTACTTTTACCGTGAACCGTATTAGTTCAAATATTCTTGGTGGTATCTATCTGCGGGTGGGAGGGATAGACTACTGCAAGGGGATTCCTAGGTCAATTGGTAAATTCAAATGGTTCAAGTTCGTGCTGCACTTTTATTACGTTTTATGCATGGTTAGTTTTATTGAAGGCTGAAAGCGTGGAACATATTTGCTGTACTTCGTCAAAACAAAAATTTTGTAATTGTTAGTGATTATCGGTAGCAGTTACAACGGTACCCCTCATTTGCGTATTATTCCAATAATGTGTTCTTCCACATCAGTTTCTGCAGTTTTTGTGATCTGGTTTTAGTTTACAAATGCTTGGTGTTTTCCATTTTGGTCATGTAGTTGAACGATAAACGTGCTGTGATTTAGATAAATGTAAGTAACTGCTTGCCAACAATGTTGGTATGATTGACATGCTAAGCCGCTAATGTGCAACGAGCAAGTGTACAGAAGTTAAATCATGGCTATTAGCTAAATGCACAAGTTTCATATGCAAGTATAAGCGAAATCCTAAATGCATTAGGGGTGTAGAAGCAGTCAAATTACTATTGCTTCGGCTTCCAGCTCTCTGAAAACGTAACTTCTGAGTTTGCTTTTGCTTCCACAAAAACATTACACAAACTTGGAGCATAGCCTACGTCAAATTACCTAAACAAGGTGTAGTAATTCTGCTAGAAAGTTATAAATAGGTCTGGAAATTCATGAAAAAAGTCATGGAATTTGATTTTGAAAATTGTGTTGGAACCCTGTTGATCGTATGCTTTGAGCATAGTTCTGTATAACATGGTTGTACAACTGTGTCACGTGACCCACTCGTCACGCATGAATTACAAGGTACGCCACGAATTGCTCCCAAGGAGCAGATCAGATTAGCAGTTGAGACGACATGAGGGCAAGTCAGCTAGAGTGGAGAAATGTGGGAAAAGGTGCTGGGGGTGTGGGGGGAGGTGTGGGAGAGTGTATGGGATGAGTGTGGAGGGTGTGGAGAAGTGTGTTGGGGGTGTGGGGAAAGGGATAGGAGAGTGTGTGGGTAGAGGTAAAGAAAGTTGTGGGGGGTTGAGGAAGTGTTGGGAAGGTGTGGAAAAGTGTGTTGGGGTGTGGAGAGTGTTCAAAAGTGTTGGGAGAGGTGTGAAAAATTAGGTGTTTTGGAGTGTGGGGGAAATGTTGGGAAGGTGTGTTGGAGTGTGAGGGGTGTGGAGAAGTGTTAGGAAAAGTGTGTTGGGGTTTCCCATGCCTCCCCCACACTTCTACACATCTCCTTTCACCTCCCCACACCCCAACACACTTTTCCACACCTCCCCCAACGCTTTCCTACACATCTCCCCTTACCCCCCACACCCCAACACTTCTCCACACTCCTACACCTCTATCTACATCTCCCCACACCCCAACACACTTTTCCACACCTCCCCAACATTTTTTCAAGCCTCTCCCCACATCTTCCCTTGATCCCCACACCCCAACACACTTCCCCATACCTCCTCCAACACTTCCCCACATCTCTCCCAACACTTCCTCTTACCTCCCTCACACCCCAACACACTTCTCCAAACCCCCACATCTCCCCCACTCGACTACACACTTTTTCACACCTTCCCCTAACGCTTCCACACACACCCCCACACCTTCTTCCACACCCCAACACACTTTTTCACACCTCCCCAAACACTTCCCCACATCTCCCCTTACATCCCCTACACCCCAACACACTTTCTCACACCTCCCCCCAATACTTCTCCACACCCTCCTAACCTTCCTCACATCTCCCTTACCCCCCACACCCCAACACACTTCTCCACACCCCCACACCTTTTCCTACTTCTCCCCCACACCCCAACACATTTTTCCTCGCCTTCCCCTCACCCAATACACTTTTTCACACACCCCCAACACTTCTCCGCACCTCTCCCAACACTTCCCCACATTTCCTTTCACCTCTTCCCATACCTTCTACACTCACCCCATATACTCTCCCTCACCTTTCCACCTCTATTACCTCTTCCCATACCTCAACACTCTCCGCTCACCTCCCCCTATACTTCCCCACATCTTCTTTCACCTCCCCCACACCCCAACACACTTCCCCACTCTCCAACACCTCTCTCCACATCTCCCCTCACCTCCCCCACACACTTTTTAACACCTCTTCCCTCACCTCCCCCACCTTCCCTTAGACTTCCCCCATACTTCTCCACACCCAACACACTTCCCACACTTCTTAAAAATTGTCTATTGTTATAAATATGGTTGCGGTGTTCCTGCGCTGAAATATCGTGGGAATTCTATTTCCGTACCTTGTCATTGAAGCGTGACAAGATAAAAAAGAGAAAAACAGGAAAAAGAGTTGTACAACCATGTTATAGAGAACTATGCTTTGAGCCTTGCAGTGTACAAGCTGATAAAGTTTAATTATGATCATCCGTCTCCTGATCGAAGTACGACATTATTTTGGCAACTTTTTAATTAAGTACAAACGCTTTTTACAAAAGGGTCAATCCATCTTCAATCATCCAATTTGTGCTTAAGTTTCAACCCACCCACCCAGAATTTAACCAAATTCAGCATATCAGGAGAACTTATTGAGAAACTCACAATTCCCAAATTTCAGCTTTCTATCTTTCGTACTTTCCGAGAAAATCAATTCTGAAATTTTTTGACACTGGGTGACTTTTTTCACGCTTCAGTGATTTTTTTGCTCCCCAAGCCTCCCCGTTACAGTAGAATGTTGCAAAAAAATGCTAGATGTGTGATTTTGGGGGTGTAAAATTCATTTTTTCACTTTATCAGCAAATATTGGTGATTGAGTTTACGCGCAATTTTCTCCGCTCTCCGGAGGTTTACAAAATTTTGATATAAGTCATTTCATTTGCGAATGCACCACAATCCTGAAATACAAACATAAGTCTTGGCAAAGTTGAGTAACATTTTCAAATCCAACTAAGTTTCTCACTGTGCAAGAAAATCGTTTTTATTGATGCAGACTTACACAGCACATTCTAAGATTTCTTGACAGTCAAGATATAAACATGTTGTTGAAAACTTAGTTGTAAAATGACGTCGCTACAGTGAAAGTTTTTATACTTACATCTAGTGAACATCTGGTATTATATATCAAGTTTTTCTAGTTATATCCATCTGTAGCTGTTACTTCGCTCTATGCATATATGCGCTTGCGTATTTAGGGGGGGTAAAGGGCGATGCCCCAACCCCAAACAACCATCCAAAAAAAATAAACGTGCGAAAATAAATGTTACTTGGATATATTTGAAAGTTATTGTGCAACTGTGTTACAATATAGTATCAGAGGAAGTGGGGGAATCGGTTGAAAACAGGGAGTCGAACCGTTTAAAATATCGCTCCGGTTCCGGTTCAGGTTCAAGAAATTTTGTTTTTAACGGTTCAGTTCCGGTTCAAGTTCAAGACTTTTCAAAAATTTGGGTTCAGGTTCGGTTCGGGTTCAGTTGCACCAAAATTTAGAGGTTCGGGTTCGGTTCGGGTTCATCGAAACCAAATTTTTAAGGTTCAGGTTCGGTTCAGGTTCACTAAATCCAAATTTTGAAGATTTAGGTTCGGTTCGGGTTCACCGAAAAAAAGCGGTTTTTACCGGTTCGCGGTTCAGGTTCGGGTTCATTTCAAAATCTTTTATTTGGCCAAAAACTAATTTAGGGTCTTATATCATTGAAATAACGAAATGTAAATTGCATGCCCGAATCAATTAAGGTTAAATAAAATTGCGAAAATTCATTAAATTTTGAAAAGCAGAAAGAATGTGGCAAAGGTTGGAATAGGTCAGTGCTTTATCGTTCTGATGATGTTGGTCGTCAGTACCAACGAAACGTCAACAAATAAAAAACCTGACTAGATTTAGTTGAGGTTATCGCAAAGTTACCGGAAGAACGAGAAAAAATTCAAGTAAGCAGGAAGAATGTTACGCATCGCAGCACATGTCTAGAGATTTTTAATGATATTTTTTAAGAATCAGCTCAGATTCAAACATTGTTACTGAATGATTTCTCTTCAGGTTTATGTCCACAAAATATTATAGGCTCGGGTTCGGTTCGGATTCACTTGCATAAAATTTTAAAGGTTCGGGTTCGGTTCAGGTTCACAGATTTGAAATATTAAAGGTTCGGGTTCGGTTCAGGTTCAATGATCTCAAATTGAAACGGTTCAGGTTCGGTTCGGGTTCACTGAAAAAAAGCGGTTTTTACCGGTTCGCGGTTCAGGTTCGGGTTCGGTTCGACTCCCTGGTTGAAAATAACAATAAAATGCAGACATTTTAGTGTAAACTAACTTTAAAAAGCTATAGAGATGTAAGCGGTCGGCGTTGGGGTATCGTGAAATAACGGGAATAATTGCGTAAGCGCCTATAATGTGCTTGTTATGCCTAGTTCGTTACTTCATGCAATTTAAAAGTGTTTGATACCGATTGGTGTGTCCCAGCTCAGATGAGCAAAATAAAATAGTGCGGGGATATACACAGATAAACGCGTTCGTGACATGAGCCGAAATTTAATTTAAATCGGTTTAGGGTGCTTTTTTGCACCTTACCTCATCCAAATCCGAACTGGCACGAATTTCAAAGCAAAAATTTGTCATTGGTTTTGAGTTTTGTGTATTTCTGAAGTGAGTATGATTATCTTGATAAAGTTATTTGATTTTGCTTATCATGGCGAAGCCCACTGCTGCTAATTTTCCTTTACTAAAAGCTGTTTTGCCTAACGTAGAAGTTATTGCTTTTTTCAATTTCAAGGCCGGCTCTTGTCAATGGCTTTTTTTATTGCATAACAGGCTTGCTAACTCAGCTAGCTTTGGGTAAAGACAGTAAGATCCAAACACAAATCAAGTTGTGGTTGCTCATCTGACTTAAAGTAACGAAATTTAGATCTAAATATGGATTTTATAACGACTATATGCAACCATGCTTATAAGTCGATCTTGACTTGCAAGTTTCAGCGCCTCCCTGTTTTGTTGCACGCGCTCTTTTCTACGCCTTCATCAATTTTAGTGTGAAATTTATGAGCAGTGGTGTAAAGTAACGAAGTAGTTTTACTTAAGTAGATTACTTAAGTATTATTGCTTAGTAACTAGTAACCTACTTAAGTGATTTAAATTTTGACTACTTCTACTTACGTAGTTCAATTAGAAAGTAACGCTACTTAGGCCTAAGTGGCTTTAAAAATAAGCAGTTAACATTAAGCAATGTATCACGCAAATGATAAATAATCATGCTTGATAATAAAATTGGCAACATTAGTAAGAGGTAGCCTATTGTTTTATTTTATACATACAAGTTTTACAATTTCGTGATATGAAGTGGTCTTTGGTTGTTTGTGTTTGGCGTGGACAATGAGATTGCATTTTGCAGATTATGGCACGCTTCACTTTTTATTTTTGTCAAATAAATGTGCTAATTATCCTAAATGTACTTCAGCATCGGCAAAATATATGTCAAGTTTGGAAGTGAGCAAATTATCTTTCGTCAAAGCTCAGCTGTATGGCCTTGGTTTTTCAAACGCTACTTTTTAGTCAACTAACTTCAAATTGCTGGTACTTTTTACTTCTACTCGGTTACTTTTTACATCCCTGCTATCTACTCTACTTCAAGTAGTTTCTGCCATCAGTAACAATACTTTTTCTTAACTAGATTTCTGGACTACTTCTTACACCACTGTTTGTGTGCTTGTGCTATCGTTACTTTGAGCGTGTTGGCGTTTAGAAATAAAATGTTTGATTGATTATAATAGGCCAAGAAAAAATGTATTGTAGCCAGACCCAGTAGCCTACTGGGTAAAACAAGAAAAAAATTGGAGTTAACAAGTTTTCCGATGCAAGAAATATACGACCGTTTTGGTAAAATTTCGATCGGTGGTTCTAGCTATAGAAATAATATTGGTTCGTGAGTTCAAAGCCCCTTCCTATTGGTTCGTCAACCTTTCAGGTTTATAGATTAACCTTGGTTCTTGATCTGTTGCTGTGCCGCTGTAGTTCTAGTAACTACGTAGCGTGAGCCCACAAGAATCGCAAGCATTGCTCAATTCCGGAATGTCTTTTATTGCGTCACAATTTTGTGAACCATTCTAGCCACAGTCGCAATCACGAAAAAAGTTGGCCAGTGTTTATAGCAGTTTGACTTAATTTCGAACTTTCGAGTCCGACTGTTCCGAGATGGTCAGGTGCTTATCAGTTGAGAACAACAGGTGCTGCCCTTGATAGTGAAATGCTCTGTGTTTTTATATGTAATGAACTAATCGTAGAAAGACTTCCGCCGCACATACGACGGTAATGCTTAAGGCTCGTTTACATTTGGCGTTAAGTGGTCAGCATAGCGTAGGTGTTTTTGTTTGTTTAAGGAATTATTAAGTTGTCACAAACATTCCTCGTCTTCATCTCCATGAGAATTGTTGTGAATTAACTTGCTCAAATCTTTCATAGTTGTGCAAAAAAAATTGCAAAATGCTGGAAAAATGTGATTTATAGACTGCAGAACCACATTGATTTCGGAATGTTTGCATTGTTTTTGTCCCATACTTGCATCATTTAAAATTGTGCTTCATCCCACCATCTTCCAGATTTTCAAATTTTGTTCACGATTTTTGATCTGTTGTAGCTATGCTGTGTAGTACGTACCAGCCAAGGAAATGTATCGGGTTCGCATGGGCCACAGAGTTGAAAAATTGTTTCATGTCCTCCACGCCTTCTGCAGAACAGCAACATGCTATGCTTTTTTACATTAATTAGTTGGCTTTTATCCCTATTGTCGTTTAAAATATTTCAAACCATGCACCCATAGACACGTAAGAAAACAAGCATGGTAGTACAGGAGTCGAATACCATAATTTCTGTTAGCTAAGACTTTTAGGATATTGCGAGGAATATGTCAAAAAACAACCGTACGACTGATCGAAAATGGAAGAGACCTAGCGTACTCTGTTTCTTCGTGATCAAAAAGCTATTGCTGAGTCGCAGTCGCAATTGCGTAAAAGCAAACTAATCATGTGCCGCAAAACACATTGCGACCATAGAGTTCCCTGGAAAATTTATGTCTGTTACTTAAGGTATAGGCATGCCCCGCAGGTTAGAAACCACTGCTTCGTACGTATTTTGCTACGTTTTTAAATATTAATTTAATTAACGTCTTTCAATAAAAGGAATTAACCAGTTGATGTTACTTTTTTAAAATTTCGACTTTACGGTCCCCAAAGATTTTTTGCAATCACTCACGGTCCTTTATTTTTAAGCATAAGTTTCCGCAGATGTCCAATTTTCCTCGCAAAATCAAGTGAAGAGCAAAAAAAGGTCATCATGCACGTCCGCAAATGTCCCATCAAGCACAATTCAAAAGATTGATTTATCAAAAATCCGTGACCTCTTTGCGGTCCCCCTTGAAACTACTTGCGGAACCCAAGGGGATCACGGTCCCCAATTTGAGAACCGTTGTGTTAGTGCAGGCTATAATTTATTCGGTGAAAAAGCTGAGGTGCGAACAACAAAATAGATGTCCCAGATTTATGATTTAGCACTGTGGCCAACACAGAGACTCTTGCCTGCCTTGAATTAACGCCATAGCAAGTACAATAGTCGTCAACGAAGTTTGGTCATAATTTGATGATGTGGAAATTTTTGAGATAAAGTTCAATTTTAAAAAATGCAAATACGGGACAAAAACAATGCAAACATTCCGAAATCAATGTGGTTCTGCAGTCTATAAATCACACTTTTCCAGCATTTTGCAATTTTTTTTGCTCAACTATAAAAGATTTGAGCTAGTTAATCCACAACAATTCTCATGGAGATGAAGACAAAAAACGTCTGTGACAACTTAACTATTTTTTGAACAATTTCTAAGATAGAAATAAAAAGTTACCGAAATGAAATATTTAGCAATGTTGCAATATTGACTGAAACGAAAGTAAATTTCGTATTTCCACCGAATTAGTTGTTGATGCACAGATGGGTACAGCTTCGCGATGAAACCTACCTATTTTTTAGTGATAAGGTAAAAATTTTGGGGTTCTAAAGATTAACTCTCGTAAGTATTTTGTTCCGGTTATAACTCGCGATCCGCTAAACTTTTGGGCAAAATCATGTTAAATTTAGCAATTACATCTAAACAGCGAAACAAAAAGTATTATATCATGTAATTTACAGTAAATAAACGAAAACTTGATTGACTATCGTGAAATAAATTTAAATAATGTTTTAACATTATTTTCAGGGTTTATGGGAATAATCGAACGTGGCAATCTAATTTATCAATTAAACCTGGTGATCCTCCATTGATTAAAATGGAATTAACTCAACTTCGAGATACGAAATTGCAAACGAATTAACTAAGTAATTGAAGAAACCAATATTAAATTTACCCTTGGGTTTTTCATTATTGTTATTTAATTCACAAAAAATCGTTAACTTTGGGGTGCTTGGTAACTGAAGCCTTTTATATCTCCGTATCCAAATTTGAAACCCTCTATATCCTTATACCTCGCATTAATTATTTGCAATTTTATTGAAGAATACAGCGAAAGAAACGTATTTTAACATAAAATAGCTCAAACGCCATGCAATTTCATAGAGAAATCAGTCATGCGGAACTCGCATTGTATGAAAAAGCGTCTAGAATTAACCATGCGTCTTTGTATATTAGCGGCTAGCGCTTTATTCTGTGTGTGTTCATCATAAAAGCGTCCAAATAGTTTGATTTTGTGGGTAAGAAACTACTTTCCTGCTGGAACAAGTTTTATTAACTTGCTTCCATAAACTTGGATGCTACAGCTAAAGATATGCACCCCAACGACCAAAAAATTGAACAAAATCAAGTTCAAGCTCAATTATCATGACCTCATAATAAAATATTCTTAAAATGTTTTTGTTAAATGTATTTTTTCTTTTTTCGTTTAGGCCCAAAATGAGAGCTATACTGCGACTATAAACGACTAAAACTACTTTTGTAGGATAAGTAATTTGTTGTGCCAGCTCAACGATTTTACCCTCTTTACCCCTCATCCTGGCCACACCCACCACCCCTGACCCGGCAGAAATCTGATTTCGTGCATGGTTTGAAGTACTTTAAACGATAATAGGGATAAAAATTGGTAAGCTTTCAGCTAGGCTCAGACCTCTGGGCTGCCGGACTATTGGGGGGAAAACAAACGACCCTCTTGTACAGCACTAAATTGTAAGTGGGATTAGGTTCCGCAGTGAAAAAATGGGCTACAGCTGTCACTATAAACAAACAACATGCCCTGGGGGATAAAAAAGAGTGTCGGTATAGGCGAACTAACGATATAGCCGAAGTCCATATAGGCGAATTCGAATGCATGTAAAAGATGGGAATTTCGCAGGGACCAACAGAAAAGTGTCGACATAGACGAACTGTCTATATAGCCGAAGTCGATATAGGCGAATTCTACTGTAAATAGGCCTATTAATCGATGTGATAATTAGGCCTACAATGGAGCTTCCCAATACGACAAATGAGGTTTGTTTGCAGTCTGCAGGATATTAGTTTTGACACGCAAACAAGACAACAAAGCAAGAAAATTTTATGATTTAACCATACAGCCTACACCCTTGTACCCTCGTGCGGTGAGAAAACAAAGCATTGAATGCCTGGAAATCTGTCCATTTATTGTGTTATATAATTTTCGTTCACGATATCGAATTAACTTGTCAAAACTTGTGAATGTGTGATTTAGTTTTTTGGGCGTTTTTGGTAGCCGACAGGAAATTCAGTTTTTGCGAATGAATTTCGCTTGTATACCCTGCTTCAAGACTTGTGAGATTGTTTTATTGGAAGGCTGCTGTTCACTACAAAGCTTAAAATCTGAGGGGTAAATTGTGCACTTTGTGGACAGAGCAAAAACAATTATTACATTGAGCCACTGCTTCAAAGATCAAAAAATGCTCGGTCTCGAGACCAACTTTGAAAGAACGAGACCAATACCGCACCAACTCGAGACCAAGACTATGAGCCTAAGTTCGAGACAGCATGAAATTGGTAACGAGACCGAGAATGTTTTATGTCGGAGGCGTAATCAGAAGTTATTTAAGGAAGGGACACCAAATTTCGACATTTTTTCAAGCGTAGTTTTTTCCGGCAGATTTAATATGAAGCAAGTTGAGGAACAAAATTAGGCCTAAGGCTCGAGAGAATCCGGGGGCATGCTCCCCCAGAAACTTTTTGAAAATTCACGTAGGCTACTGTAATGTTAAAACTGTAATGGCCATTTAGTGCATTTTAAACAGATTTCGGGCAAAGTTTGTTGAAATTTTTTGCCCCTAATTTTGAGTGCTTCACCGGTATCGATACATGGCGTTCTACAAACCGGGTTTCTCATAAGCCGACAAGACAACGTTTTGTACCTCCTTAACTAGAGACATTTTCTTTGATGCAGGACTTCAACAAGGCTGTTTTCTTCGCACTGGTCTTAAACAATTTAACCACTTTTCATGCAACGTTTTTAGCATTTTGTATTGCTGAAACTTTTACAGCTGCAGAAGCGCTCAAATTTAAGCAATGCGTAGCACAGTAAAAATAGTATGCCAACGGAGATTCGTTTTGAACAATTAAAGTGACGCCTGACCGTTCGCAGGCCATCACAACTCTGGTCAACGCAAAAAGCAAAGTTGTATTGTATATCTCCTTGGTGAGCCCACTTATTAAAAGCCCAGCAAGAAAACAATCATGCAATGGCAAGTGTTTATCAAATTACCAAGATCCTTGTTTTTGTCCAGGATGGATTGAGGGCATGGCCAGGGGCGCCTAGAGAAATTTCGGGCCGAGGGGCAAAAATTTCGTTTGGGCCCCTTGGTCAGTGGTGCTCCAAAATCAAGCGATGAGCAAAAGAAAAGATCATAGCGTCCACAGATGTTCAAATTTCGGCCCAAAATCAAAAAAACATTATCGCCTGTGGCAAAGCTAGAAACTTTAAAAGGAGGGGTCATAATTTCCACATTTTTTTCAAGCGTATTTTTTTTCGGCAGAGCAAATTTGAAGCTGATTGAGAAAAACAAAAGGGGGCATGCTCCTCCGGAAAATTTTTGAAAATTTACGCTGTAATGGCTATTTTAGTGCTTTTTGAATAATTTCAGGCAAATTTTGTTCGAATTTTTTGACCCTTATATTGAGTGCTTCGTCAAATATGACGCATTTTGTTCGCACATTTTCAATTATGCGTGCTTAAGGCGTAAGGCTTATTGCTATCAAAGAGGATCAAAATTATGGAAAAATTGTATACATCAAAAACATGTTTGAAAATGGCTGGTAGGATGCATACCCCTCATTCTACCCCCCTTGATCCGCCCCTGGCCAAAGCTACAGAAACCATTAAAAGAGTATGGCATATTTCAGTCACTTGGCACCATTGGTTTTGTTATTTTATACTAAAAAGCAGAGTCAAAAGGGGGGGGTGCATAGCACAATTGCACCCCCTAAATACACTAGTGGCGTCCGTAGTTTTGCATTCTATCTTGACAATTCTGAACCCAGGGCCCCTCTGTGTCTTCGGGCCCCCGGGCGATGACCCCTTCTGCCCCCCCTCTCGGCGTGCCTGGGCATGGCCCCCGTGCCTCCCTGGCTACGCACATGCCTATGTCCAAAGTATTTACCATGTAAAGTGCCTGAAACAGTGGTCGGCAATCTTTTCCGCACAGCGGACCGGTTTGAAACTGAATTTTTTTGGTGGACCGGCCTTGGAAAAATCACAAATGTTTTAGCAGCATAACAGCTCGGATTTATTCAGCTTGCAAATCTGCTAAATTTTTTCGGGCGTCTCTACAAAAAAAATTAATAGAGAAGTCTTCACCTGCGATGGAGCTAACTCTGCCACTGCCAAATGTTTCAAATTTATAGCATTTTTTGTGAAAACGCAAACGGACCGGTTACAAACTTCACCGGTGTTTGCCGACCACTGTTTTCATGCATATAATCTGGAAAAGTACGCGGCCCGGTACCGAACCCTTCGCGGACCGGCGCCGGCCCGTTGTTTGCCGACCACTGGCCTAAAACACAACCAAATTTTATTAAATTTGTTTAAAACGGTAGCTAAAATCCAGAGCTTCACGATGCAGTTTGAAATTTTTAAAATTTAACTAGCCTATCTAAAGTTATGATCTTTTTTGTAACACTTTCAAGTGTTTTTACGTTACAAAATGCAGGAGGCGTTTACCTGTTTGGAATCAGTTTGCTCTCTAGTCTCTACTGTTGCTTAACAATGCAACCAATAATCCGCTCAACTAATAGACCTACAAAGGTTTAAGGACTTTGACAGTGGTAGATTGTTTTAAATTTTACCTTACGGGGTAGGCTAGAGTTGATCTTATTCTCTTGTACAGCTCGATAATGATATCCTATGTGTTTTGTTTTCGTTCAACTTGATCAGAATCTTTTCCGGATCTAATATACATCAATCCCTCTAACGGACTATGATAATTTTTCTACTCGCTTATTTGATCTACGCTGAGCAAACGCCTGCTGAAGTGCGACTGATTCCCCATTATCAGCCATGCCTAGCGTGACTAAAAGTTTTGAAAAAATTGCATGATTAATTTATTCGGATCTGCAATTCATTGTAACTTCATAAAACTGCATAATAAATTCTGACGACTGGTTTACAGACACAGTAAAAGCGCAAAATACATTCAAAATTCAAAAGTGAGCACATGGTTTACGAAAAAAGACAGAAAAATCAAATCTTTCAGGGAAACTGGAAAATGAGTATGCGCTCTTGGAGTCAGCAGCCACCCGATATATACCTCAATGCGATCGGTTCCAGCCGCAAATCGAACCATTTACGTAGGATCTGTTACCTGGGCGCAGTACCGCAAGGCCACGTCACTCATCTACTAATTATCATACAGTGGAATGGGATACGTTGCGCTTCGGTTATGTCAACCAGCATCGTTTAGTCTCAAGTTGAACGAAGGTTAATTTGCTACAAGATAAATTTGATTCAAAGCAGTCTTGGATCAACGTCAGCATCGCACAATAGCGCAAGTTATTTCTTGTAATTACAAATGGGTGCGAGGAGATGAAAGATTATTGTGAAGTAAATCCATTGCCATTTGCTTAAGCTACAAAACACTTTTAGTTATAACGCATTCTCCGTACGTAGTACATCTTGCCTCTCCCTCATACACACTCACATTTACCTAGCTATGGAAATGGCAAGCTACAGGCGATTACCGTACTACAACACAAAAACGATGATTAATCTCAATAAACAGCAAGTATTTTGATCACAATAGATGGATTGAGGTGGAAAAATCAAAAATTTGTTTCAAAACATAGCTGATAAATTACAGCATAAAATCTAGAACATCTACTTTTATTTTTTCTACCACCTCAACAGTGACAGGAACAGCTCGAATCATTCTGATCCCGTTCGGCACTACGTAAATTGTGATCGAATCCTTTGGAGTAAATTTTCCGATATTTTTCTTCTGATAGAGATCATATAATGAATAAGCTGACGCTTTCGAAATTCCAACGTCGGCGAGTGTAAATGTGTGTGGGTATGGCGTACCGTCAGTTCTTGTACTCAGAGCAGCGATAGCGCAATGACCATTGCTAAGTGGTCTGGACCAGGACTGTAACAATAGATGGGTTCGATTTTTACACATTGTTATCAATGATACAACCAGTGGCGGCTAGCACTTAGGAGCTGCTGCAGCTTTTTCCAACTTTTTTTTATCCACCTAAGAAGCTTTTTATGCCAAATTTCATGTGTTTTTTTTATTATAATCATATGCGAACATAAATTTCTACTGGAATCTCCGCCTTATTCTGCAGCTAACACTCTTTGTGCAATGTGGCAACAAAGGCAGGTCTATTATGTCGTTTTTCGACAGGTATCTCTGTTCTTTCTGCCAGCTACAGTAGTTGAACGCGATAAGCTTTCAGGCTCATGGCATAATGGGATTACTTTTAGCCCTTCACCAATCTGAATCAGCCTGTGTAAGAGCTCGATAACAGTTGACAGGCTATGGTAGAGTAATAGATTTAGACTGGGCAGGTCGTCAATTTTAGGCAAACAGCTGGTAGCTCACGTAACAGAGGTATAGGCTTGTTATGGCCTAATTAACGCTGCCGGTAATCACGAGAACGAACCTTATTTTTTGACGTTAAGTGGCAGGAGTATCATACTCTTATGTGAATCAATGAGTACTGGGGCAGTTCTACATCTAAGAGTTATTGGGAGAAGTGGATAGTCGGCCGCCAGTACAGACGGTTGCAGCAATGACGTCATAACATAAAAATCTCTATACCAAATGCAAAACATTAACCGAAGTTCTTTAGGCTAAATGAGGTTTTCGTAGATATTTGATGATTAGGCTTATGTACACTACATTTGCGGCTTACATTGGCGGATTTGAGAACGGTGGGCTCAAGCCTACCCCCATATTCTTAGTTAAAACAAATTAGTACTTCGACACGTCTTAAGACCCCTACAACTGCAAGGTCAGCACTTTTTCGACTTCAGCCCTCTCATAAAAAATTTTGGATCTATACCTGATGTACAAGAAACTTTGTACATTTGTCATTACCGTAGGTAGCCCAGGTATTGTCATTAGAAATCAACTGTTGATTTTGTGACGTATATAATGACTTTGTAACAACATGAATTTTATGTACTTGCCCAAGTTATTAAACTGCTATGGATCGCGCAACGCCCTTTTTTTACCCACGAGCCGCCACTGGATACAGCAAAAGCTTTACATTACATTGCTGACTACAGTCAATTTTTATTTGAAACATAAAATTAAGCACAAATGACGACTCACAGTTGTCTCACTGAACAACTACAACGATAAAATTACACCTTCATCTTGAAAATGTAGATTGCGAACACAACTAGAAACTCACTTCGCCTAAAAAATGGTAATTTCTAGCGATTCTTACCTGAATGCTGTTGATAACTGAATAGCGCCTTCCCGGAATTCCAAGGTTATCCTGATCGACTGCAATCACATCACGATTTTGTAAAATTTGTACGATCTCAGGTTCAATGTCACGCAGATCATTCGATAAGAAGAGAGGAGCAGCGAGCATCGCCCACATACCTAAGCGAAAAAACACGTTTTTAACATACAACATTGTTGCTCGCTTTCATAGATGCTATTATATCAAACGACGGCTGCCTTATCGATATGAAGTATGTTTGCTACAACGTAGCTTACGAATCCAAGTCGTGGGATGTAACAAACTAATTCTAAAATTACCGCCAACGTTGATTCTTATGAAGTTGCCGATTCCAAAGATGAACCTTCAATTACGGATGTACCGATTCCAATTTTTTTGCCGATTCCGATGCCGATACTCCAAAAAATACCTATTCCGATTCTCAAAAACTTGCCGATACTCATTGATGCCGATTCCGATTAATCGGCACATCCCTAGTCCGAACCGCCCCACAAGAGTTCAGGCAGGAAACCAAATGTGGTGCAGACTCAGTAAAAAAGAAAATGAACTGGGTAATGAGAACTGCTGGTGATTAGAGGAAATGAACTTAGAAGGCTAATGAAATAAGAAATAATTGTCAAAAAAACAATCAAAATCCACAAAAGATTTTTCTGAAGAGTCGATCAGGTATCGGCCATTTTTACCGATGCCGATTCTCAAAAAATTGATGATACTCACCGATGCCGATTAATCGGCACATCCCTACCTTCAACTAGAATTGGATTGAATTTAAATCCGCTCACGAGTTGTTGATGAATTTCAATTTCGTTTTTTCAAAGTCAATGAATTTGAATTAATTTTTTTTATAAGTCAATGAACTTGAATTTGAATTTTGTTTTTTCAACGTCAATGAATTTGAATATTTTGATTAAACATTTGACAAGCTTACAGCTTTTCGATTAAAACCTTACGTAGCAAATGTAGCAATTTGTGAATGGTTTATATCAGTTAATGTTGCAAACGTTCCATAAAATTTTATCCAGCCAACAGAAAGTTTATGATGGCAAATATGACGCTGCAAGGCGCTTTGAAGTTGTTTTTGGCCACAGTAACCTCCCTAGTGCACCTGCTGGAGAATGGACTTTACACCCAATCGCTCGAATTTCATACCTTTAAAAGTTTTTATAGCATTTTAATTTGAAGTGAAATTGCCGAGAATGAAATTCGTCTTTACGTCAGCAATTTTCCACATGAGATCAGTAAAGCATATTTATTTCACCAACAGGCGAGCGAAAAAAAAGATACGAAGTTTAAACTTCGAACTGTTTTTGTAAAATTAATTATAAGTGCAACATAAGAACGATTTACAGTATCTTATTAATATAAAGGTCGTAACGTTAAAAATTCGTTCGTTTGCTTGCTTTATCTCTTCGATTTCGCTAAATGTTCTTCGTATTTTCTAATAGAAGTTATGCTTTTTTGCATCTTGTAGGCTACTGTCATTTTTGCAGTTAGCTACACTTTTACTTTATTTTACGCATTTCTTGAGTGAAAATATTTTGAACAAGTTGCTACTCGCTAAACCTACAGTACCTAAAAATATTTCTTAATGTAAACGCATAATTATAATAATCTGGCTGACCAAGTATGGAATTAAAAGAGGTGGTTGATGAGTGGCGACACTGGTGAGTATACTGGTGACTGGTAAGTTGGATTGAATTTGAATTTGAATCCGCTCACAAATTCTTCATGAATTTGAATTTGAATCTCGTTTTTTCAAAGTCAATGCATTTGAATTAGAATTTTGTTTTTTCAAAGTCAATGAATTCGAATTTCATTTTTTTCCGAGTCACTAAATTTGAATTTCGTGTTTTCAATTCGAATTTGAATTTCAAAATTAGAAAAAAAAAATGAATGGATCTAACCCTACCTTTAACAGAGTCGAACGATAACATGGTCCGAAAAAACGCATTTCCACATTTCTAGTTGACAGAAAATAGCCAAACCTTACTTATAATTAACACGTCGCAACTAGTCTGTTAATAAATTGTGACAATAAAGCGACCGTACACTCAAAAGTGGTCAGCTTATTATCCAGGCTATGTTAAAATGATCTCACGGAAGATAACTCGATACCACCTACATTTAGCAATGACATTTTTTAAATGCCGATAGATGCACATTGCACACCGATACAAAATGAACAATATGCACGTGACAATAGCCTACTGTATAGAAAGCTATTTTTTACTTGAAAGCAAATCATGTTTAAACCAATCTGCATGATTGCAGGCTTACACCACAGATTATTATGTTTATATTGTTTAACAAAGCCAGGGCAAACAAACTACTCAAGGAAAAAACAGAACGCCAAAATAATCTTTTTATTAAATTAGAGAGAATGTTGCTCCCATCCACTTAGAGTGGGCGCCCAGAGGGTTTATTCAAGTGAACGACGGCAAAAGGTTTGACCACATTAACACTTGCACACTTACGGGTAATTTCAAAATATTTACTGCTGCCGGGGTGGATCCGGGGATTTCACCCCTAAATTACCCATTTTAGGGGGGCCAAAGATGACATTTATTCAAGTGAACGATGGCAAGGCTAAAAGTTGTGCCAAATCACACGTATTAATGTACTGAACATCGAAATACCAATGACAGCATTTTTATCCGGGGATAACCATGCGACAGCAACGATTTTGTACCCGTATGACGTCACGACGTAGTCACGTGATATTCTTCAAGTGAGCGATGGCAAGGCTAAAAGTTGTGCCAAATCACGCGTATTAATGCTCTGAACATCAAAATATCGATGACAGCATTTTTATTCGGGGTTATCTCCTTCAACTAAGGAATTTGGAGACAGTAGGGAAGCAAAAATAGGCTGATGCGTTTTTATGAACAATGATGGCAAGCTTACATAAATTGTAAAAATCACGCATTCAAATATACGGCACTGAATATTTAAAATTGCAATTTTGCTTCCTTAGTTATTCTCTCGGCAGCCAAAAAAAATGTCAGTCGTCCTTCCAAAGCAATGTCTTTACATCTCTCTAGATTAAGAGCCAAGGAATTGGTAAGACCAAATTAAAGCAGGACGAATAGGTTACTATTTTAAATCAGAGTGGAATAAGAACATGGAACAGTTAGAATAAGCTATATCATTAAAATATTTATCTTTAAATTGTTTTTTACGTGCTTTGATTGACATACTCTTTTTCAGTAAACAGTTATTGCTAGCAGCGGGAGCATTGATGAAACTAAGTTATTATTCTTATACCGGAACGTTGCCGGAACCAATTAGATGGCCGAATAGATAAAGCGTCTGTCTGTGGTGTGGTTGACTCGGGCTTGTTTCCGAGTCAAGTCAAATCGATGATCCTATAATTGGTATTGACATCTTACCGGCTTGAGGAACAGTGTGAAAAACAAGTCGCCAATTTCGCTTTTTGTGGCGTCGGAAAAAGCACATAAACGGCAATTCCTACGCAAGTTAGTTACTCAGCGCCATGCACTTATCCGCAGAGCTGGAGTCTCGGCCAAAATTTTCGAGATCAAGACGAGACTTTGACACCATGAGACTGAGACTTGGAGCATCGCTCACTTGAAGAATGTCACGTGACTACGTCGTGACGTCATACGGGTACAAAATCGTTGCTGTCGGGTGGTTATCCCCGTATAAAATTGCTGACATGGATATTTCGATGTTCAGTACATTAATACGCGTGATTTGGCACAACTTTTAGCCTTGCCATCGTTCACTTGAATAAATGTCATCTTTGACCCCCCTAAAATGGGTAATTTAGGGGTGAAATCCCCGGATCCACCCCGGCAACAATAAGTATTTTGAAATTACCCGTAAGTGTGCAAGTGTTAATGTGGTCAAACCTTTTGCCGTCGTTCACTTGAATAAATTCTCTGGGCGCCCGGTCTAACTAGTCCGTGTGCATGTTTTTGTCGGCAAGCAAAAAATATCTGTTGTGTTCTCAAAAATAATGCTTGCAGCCAATGTCAAGAAAATACATCGATATTATCCAATCCATGACTCACCAAACTGCGCCTCCGACTGGGTAACACTCAAAGAAAAATCGCCAGCTATGATCATATCTGGATCGTTCCATCTTCCCGGTCCCGCAGCTGGTATCAGGACATCTTGATTGGTTGCATACCATTCAATAATATCAAGGGCACTGCTCCAAGAATCTTGAATATCATGATAGTTTCGCCACAAATTACACACCTCTCCCACCTCGGTGTAGTTAATCTAAAATAGTTCAAAGCATGAGGTCATTACTGCAATCGTCTAAGTGGACGGACAGACACAAGGTGATCAACACTTAGCTTCATGCTTTAAAACGGCCCCTAACTTTGCACATTACTGTTCGTTGACAGTAAAATAATTACTTTAATTAGATAGTCAAATCATGAGCGTCTTTTAAATTTGTTTATGCAATTCGCTATTGCGTTCTTGACAGCTACTTCATCATGTGATTAAAGCTACAATTGCAAATGACCGCGGTTGACGAAATGTAAAACAAACGGTAATTGTGACTCACTAAATATACATATGCAGTGCATGAACTTCAGCGTGGGTAAACCCTCACCTTGGGAGGCAATCTTCCAGCATAATCTGGCCAACTACAATCATACACAATCGGTCGACCAGTATTGTTTAATGCTTTACCCATCAAAGGGTACCCGATTGCTTTTGCAGTGTCATTTGAATTACAACCATCTAACTTAAGCATGTCAACTTCCCACTTGGCAAACGTTTTGGCATCCGTCTCTTCATGGCCTTGAGTACCAGGGTAACCTTGACAGGTAGCTGTGCCATAATCTTCATATATACCCAATTTCAAGCCCTGCAATTACAAGGAAAGCAGTTACCTTGAAACTGCAACGAATCATAGAGAAGTTTAGTCATAAGCTACCATAAGAATCTTCATTTAATGCGTGAATTGCGCCACTAAATTCCTAAAAAAATTTAAAAAACAATCAAAAATTTTAACCAAAATGCAATTATGCATGTCAAACTTGCAAGGTAGCGAGTGGTTTCAGCACTTAGCAATAATGACATTTATTCACGAAAAAATGAATTCAGAGAGCGTGATCATTACACGGTGTTAGCACTGCATTGTAAAACCTGAGAAGATTTCAATAGCATTCTTGCTTAGAATTAGACCCAGCACGCATTTGACTGATATACATAAATAACATTTACCACTTTTAGTAAAAACAAGACTGAAAAGTTTTAAAACTATCTTTTTCGCCGCAAGTGGCTTCTTCAGACAAAGATCAGTTTTGCTTTTTTTGAAAGCACTCAAAGTCATACTTGTTTTTTCAAAAAAAATTTTTGGGAAACTAGGGTGGTGCGGGGTTATTTGAGTTTAAGGGCAACGTGAGTATAAAATGTGAAAACTTGAGAAACATGTATGCTCCAACAGTCCATCTCACATAGTTATGCAATAAAACGCCTCATTTAAGTCATCACTTTTAGTAACTCCAAACTTTTTAAAAATAAGTTTGAAAATTTTGCATTTTTTAAACTTTGATGCAACGAATGTCTGGTGAAGTTTTTCAAAAATATTTGTGTATGTGATTAAACCACACCAATCTCTTCCTCTACACACAAAACTACTTTTGTCTCGGTTAAGACTTTTCCGTATGTTTCAGGTCATGAAAAAAAAAAGGGTAAAACGAGCATGGTGAAATTTTATGAAGGGGTAAATTGAGTATACCAGAGCAAAATGATAAAAATTTATGAAAATGCAAAATATGACAGTACAGTTTTATATATTGAATTAGGTTTTCTGAAAATAATTATTTCTACAGGTCAGTAAGCTAATTTAAACAAGGAAAATTTTTTTTATTTAAGCAAGGATAAACCATTTGCTACCGGTACGCCGAGAAATCATGTACGGAAAAGACCACAAACTTATACAAAAGAAGAGTTGGCAAGAGCTGTATGTAGAGTGAAGGGAGGTGAGTCATGCTATTCAGTGTCGAAAGACAAAAAGTCTAGCCACAGGCTTTCTGCATCACAATTGAATTTTTGATGTCATAATCACTTTTCTAAATTATGATTTCAAAAATTTAATTGTCATGTTGAAAGCCCGTGGACCTAAAACCCATGAAAATTCCATATGTTGACAAACGTAACTGTGTGCTTTTCGTTATAGGACTATTTATGGAAAAAAGGCTGTTTTAAGCAAACATACACTTCTTAGCATGATTGTGATCGATAATGCCATTTTCCGTCTTAAAGTTAGCTGTATCAGTATGTGTATTGTGTACCTTGTTATCAGCAGCCCAATAATATGATGTAGAACAACGCTCAAGAACTTGTTGGTGCACTGTGGTGCTTGGTTATTATTCAAAAGGCACCTTTTTCAGTTTCAAGGAATTTTGTGCTTCTACTTTTTGTCGATTCACTTACCACCGCCAAGTATTTTGTTCTACGCTGTGTTAATTTTGCACTACAAAATTGTGCAAACACAGCAACTATGCTTTTTAACACTTTCACTACGGCACGTGAACCTGAAAATAGTACCTACGGAACTGAATTTCAGCGAGTTTTTACTTATTTTTGATTGTTAACTAAATAACCTAAAAATGAAAATGCTGTCACATCTAAAATTTAGTCTGCAATCTATTTACAGCAAGACAAACACCTTTATAGAGATGATTGTAAAGGTAGATAGCAAGCTGAAATACAAACAATTTTGGCAATATTTCAGGAATTTGGAAAAGTATCCATCTTTTTCTACCTTAAGTTACTTTATTTTTGAGTATTAAAATATGTGAAGCCGATGTAAGCCTACATGAAGTATGACTATATAAGATAGGCCTCACCGGCCGTTAGCTCAGTTGCTTAGTGCACACACTATTGGTGTGGGAGGTCTGGGGTTCAAATCCCGGGTCGCCCAAATTGGACAAAGTGTCGCTAATGGCTCGCCACCACTGCAACATTCTTTCGAAGTTGTTGTAGCCCAGGCACTAAGCCGTGGAAATGGGCCCCGCCTCTTGCCATACGCTTTGGTGTAATACCGCGAGTATAAGGAAGATTTGGTTTCTTTGAAGATAGGCCTCTAGACTTACTAAATAAACGCTGTAAATAATAATTCTGCGACTAGATTTGCGTTTCGACCGCTCATCAAGTAGACGCAGGTTTTGAACCCAGGACCCTGCACATGCGACCTTAGCTTCCTAACCACTCGCCCACCGGGCCTACAGCGTTACCTACGCAATTTTAGCTATACATACCCAAGCCCCTGCAACTGCAGGCTCTAGCATTGCCATTAAGCAGTTAGCCTAGTTGGTATTTGTCGGCAATGGTGGGCTTGATTTTACAAGTATTGAAATATATGTTGAGCTGATGTAAGCCTATAATGGATTCTTACATTAGTCGAATCTAAATTATGACACCATAAATGATACTGTAAGGCCGAAAAAGACAAAACTTCAAAGCAGCAACCCTCAGCAAACAACTAACCACAAAGCAGGAAACTGCTGCATTGAATTTCATTTGCACAGCTCAAAACCACAACTCAATCGCGCACCTTTTTCTCTTCTTATACAATCGCACGTATATTTAAAAGTGATAGCAATAGCAATAATCAGCATCCCGCACCAAACTGATGAGATTTCACCTGCCACGTATTTATTCGTGGCTTTGCACTCAACGTTAAATTTCCAGAAACGTTTTTATACATAACTTAGCAGTGAAAGCCATAAGATGCTGTGAGAATATGATGAAGCAAGTGCTTTGTTGCCAGATTGTATAGGGTCAAAGTGATGTTATTTCATTCATAATTACACGTCATCTGTGTTTTTTTCCCGTGTATGTCACAGTTAAGAGGTGCTACACTGTGCGCCATTATATGTTAATTCTCCAAATTCGTTTTTTTTTTTAATCAGATTGTGTACTCAAGTTACCCTGCAGGGAAACTAACTTGAGTTCATTCTAAATGCCATTACTTTTCAATGCTTTTATTTAGTATACTCAAATTACTCCGGAAATTGGGGTAAATTGAGAATACTTGGGACCAAATACATGTGTTTCGTGAAAACACTTTATCAAGCAGCAATGTATTAATCTTGCAGTTGAATAGAGTAATGTCCTAATGTCAACATAAAATATAACTGAACAGCATAGATACCTTATTATGAAAATTAGAGTAACTTGTTATGCAAAAACTACTCAAATAACCCCACACCCCCCTACAAGGCAAACCTCCAGCTTTGAAAAAAGTAGTTGCAATTAACTAAAGATCTTTTCTAGATCAAAGTGAGAGAGTAAGACTCGGAAATACCTCTCCCTAAATACACAAATGCTCTCCACAGCTCTGTTTTTGGTATTATATTTACTTTTGAATGGACGTAGTCAGCAAGACCTTTTATTCCATTTGGAAATCGTTTTGGATCCGCATAAAGTTCACCATCTTCGTTACGAGTTTTAGCCATCCAACAGTCATCAATGTTAACAAATTCATAACCAACATCTTTCCACCCATCATCTGAAAGCCTGAGAACAAATCTGAGGCTTAGCAGTTTTTCTTCTCATGTCCAAGTGAGTCAGATAACATGGACAGAATAATTATTACATACTGAATATTCTTACATATGCTAACAACTTGTATATATACATGATTTTTAATATAACGCATTTGCATAGCCCTTTTTCCTGACGGAAATTAAAATCAAAAGCATTTGATATACCAACAAATACCATTACAGCAGAATCACCATAGACAAAACATAGTTATTTTCTGAAGATTGTGCTTTGGCTCTAATTTCTGCGTAACATATTTGTTGCAAGTTCCTATTACAAAAACTACTAAAGTACAGTAGATGAAATGAACAAAAGTGTGGCCTAATCAAAATTGTGCTCATAACAATAATTTTTATATTTATAGTGCAGGGTGGGCCATAAGTCACTCACCAAAGAATTACGTGAAGTGTGATGTGAAATAAACACAAATGACGAGCAGTATGAGCATTAGTAATTGTACCAGCGTGTACAACGTGTTTCTCAGTTTATTTGTTAAGTGTGGTTTTAATAAAAACGTTTATTATTATTAGAATTGTTATAAATATTTTGATGCACGACTTATGGCCCACCCTGTACATTGTTCATAAATTCAATTATTTTCAAACTTATCATCAAAGGCAGCAAGCGAAACAAAACTAGCAATCTCAGAATTCCCAGGATCAAAAAAATGGTTGCCCGTATTGATTTCAAACATTCACATGATATGGTAAGAACGCTCGCAGTGACACTGACTGCAGAGGGACAAAGATAAGGATATCCTACCCAAGAAAATTTTTGTCTCAGTGATAAACAAGCAATTCCTTTAAGTACCGGTACCATGTTTTTGGTATCACAAGGTGCACTATACTGTAAGACACAGTATCAATGAACAGTTTCTAACACTCTTATCTTAATACATAAAGCACACCAGTTTACTAGGTGTACATCAGCGTTGATCAAAGCATGGTTGCAGTTGTGAGTGCATTGCTCAGTGTTTTGCCGAGTAGCTTATGGCATTTGCATTTATTGCGTAAAACAATGGTCGTTTGTAAACAATTGCTGTAGTTTTGAATACAGAGCGCAGTAAACTTGGAAACAAAACATATATAATTCTCACAGTTATGGTAAGCTGCAAATACATTACAATTTCCAAATACCGGCATATAATAAACATCATCGTTTGCATCAGAAAATAGTTCTGAGCTTGGTATTAAAGCGCAACCACACTTACACATTACATGCACCTAAGTTCAACGTTCACGTTCAATTTTTTGATGAAATTACAAAATTGTTACAAGCTTTGAAGTGTGTCTTATGATCCTAAACAGTAGTTCGCAGTAAGTACCGTACAGCGCTGCCAATAACTCATCATTGCTGCAGCATTCCCTATGTTGCCAATGAGTCGGGTCACAAAGGTGAGCGGTGCAAACTCGTTGCTTGCTTCAGCATGCAACACATTTCAAAATTGAACAAAGATGTATTAAGCAAAAGCAAACAAAATCATTCACATGTGTACCTGTCAGCCATATCCATAAAAAGTTTTTCACTTATGCAGTAATTAGGAAATGAAACACAATCTATCACACAACGAAATCTTTCCCAAGCTAACCAACCCATTGGAGGAGTTCTTGCAAGTCCATTATCCAAAGAATAGACCAAAGATACTGACGCAAAGAGAAATAGGGTAGCCTTCAGGTGCTTGTTATTCATCCTTTTACGTTAAATTTATAAACTATCAGTAATTAATCAACCACAACCAAAACTATCTGCACCGGTATATACAGAGTTTTGCATTAAAATTAGGAAGTGTCTATTCGGCCACTAACGGAAAAATAGTTTCTAGGTTTATTTTGTCAGATATTGTGCAATTTATATATACAGTACACTCCGCTTAACTGGCTCACGGATAACTGGATCATTCGGCTTACTGGATAATTTTTGAAAGTCCCTAATCACACGCGCCTTTTCTATGCAAAAGTACACTGCTTATCTGGATCACTATTTCGGATAACTATATCACTTTTACACTGAAACTTACCGTAAAATCTCGTATTTGGAATGGCACGTACCTCAGTATTTGAATGATCACACGCTAAAACATGCTTTTGCCATGCAGTGATTATGCGGGTAAGCGGGTAAAGGTAAAGGCACGAGACAGCGGGTGCAAGCACAAATTGTTTAAACCAATTGCGGCCCATTACAATTTTCAACCATGAATGATTGAACGCTGTTAGAGGACATCCATAACAAACAAAACGCATACACTTAACCCTTCGCGCTTCTTTATCAGCCGAGCGCGTGGCGGGAAGCTGCGAATTCTATTTTTAAAATCTTTAGTACCGGTATGTAACAGTCGACTCTGTGTCGTTTTTTTCCGCAGCATTAACTTTTTTTTACAATAAAACAACTTGATTGTCTTTGATGACTTGATCTTTTTTTTAAATACGCAACTTTTCGGCGAACTGGATCATTCGGCTAACTGGATCAAAAGCTCTCTGCCTGAAGTGATCCAGTTAAGCGGAGTCTACTGTATCTGTATATAGTGTGGATACTCATGACTGCTTTCAGCTTTTCAGCGCCGGCAAAATAGCTTCTAGGTCTAATTTGCCGGAAGTAGAAGCTGATTTTACCTACTGTAGGCAAAATAGACCTAGAAACTATTTTGTCATTGATGGCAAAATAGACACTGCCTTAAAATTATAGCTACAACTGTACAATGGATACGAAAAGTAAGTACCGGTACCTCTGCTATGCTCTCTCATCACTCTTCTTCAAGACTTTGGCAAATGCAAAACTGCATTTGTCCAATTTTTTAGTTTGAAAGCATTGACCCCGCACTACTCTATGCTAGAGTACCCTGTCCGCATGCCAATTTCAGCGAGCTTCAGTCTTGCGGTTCTTCTTTCTAGCTTCTGCGTCATATTAACCACTGTCATTCTGGCAGAATTTCGACGAAAGAGAAAAGTAAAAGTGTTGCCCTTTCAAACCTGAAAATGCAAGCGTCGATTTGTCAGAACTGCTGAGTCAAAAGTAATTACGCGTAGTGTTTCCAGTTTTAAGTACAAAAAACATAACAAAAAAGTGCAAAAAAACAATGATATTGCAATATTACTACTTTTTATTACAAATATGTGTCAAATTAAACTTGAATTGTTATTCAAAATGCTTTCGAAAAAACATAACACTTCTGGCATAAGTCAAAACGTAACAGTAAAAAAAACAGAAACACTTAAACTGCTTGAACGCTCAAAATCGTCCAGACAAGGCTCAACGAACCATGACGCGTTTCGATTCCAGACAAAAATAGAAAATGATAGCAAAGCCATAACAAAAGAAGTTAAATCAAATTAGTCACGGCAGCAACAAAAGCAACCGAAAAAGAAACATATATATGCTTTATGCGACATTGCAAATAGCAGTTAAAACAAACATACACTTTCGGGTAAACATTAAACATCCAAAATTCACACAAACAACAAAAATTAAACCAATAACGTGTAAAGTTTACCAAAAAGTGTCAAGATCAAAACTGCTAAATAGATAAAAATCTGTTCGTAAATTGGCCAAATTTTTGGCCCCTTACCAACGGAATTTCAATATCGACCCCCCGGGTCTGAGTCGATATTATTATTACACATCAGTAGTAAACGCAAAATGTCAAAACACATTTGCGAAACTCGACCTCCAAATATCAACAGAATTGCCAAACCCAAAACTGCTGTTTTTCGTAAAAATCACGTTTTTACGTGAACATAGTTTGGCCCCTCGCCAACGGAGTTGTAACATCGACCCCCCGGGTCTGAGTCGATATTATTATTACACATCCATAGTACAAACAAAATGTCAAAGAACATTTGCAAAACTCGATCTCCAAATATCAGCAGAATTGCCAAACCCAAAACTGCTGTTTTTCGCAAAAATCACGTTTTTAAGTGAACATAGTTTGGCCTCTCGCCAACGGAGTTGTAACATCGACCCCCCGGGTCTGAGTCGATATTATTATTACGCATCAACAATAAAAACAAAATGTCAAAGAACATTTGCGAAACTCGACCTCCAAATATCTGCAGAATTGCCAAACCCCAAACTGCTGTTTTTCGTAAAAATCACGTTTTTACGTGAACATAGTTTGGCCCCTCGCCAACGGAGTTGTAACATCGACCCCCCGGGTCTGAGTCGATATTATTATTACGCATCTATAGTACAAACAAAATGTCAAAGAACATTTGCGAAACTCGATCTCCAAATATCAGCAAAATTGCCAAACCCAAAACTGCTGTTTTTCGCAAAAATCACGTTTTTACGTGAACATAGTTTGGTCCCTCGCTAACGGAGTTGTAACATCGACCCCCCGGGTCTGAGTCGATATTAGTATTACACATCAGTAGTACAAACAAAATGTCAAAGAACATTTGCAAAACTCGATCTCCAAATATCAGCAGAATTGCCAAACCCAAACTGCTGTTTTTCGCAAAAATCACGTTTTTAAGTGAACATAGTTTGGCCCCTCGCCAACGGAGTAGTAACATCGACCCCCCGGGTCTGAGTCAATATTAGTATTACACATCAGTAGTACAAACAAAATGTCAAAAAACATTTGCGAAACTCGATCTCCAAATATCAGCAGAATTGCCAAACCCAAAACTGCTGTTTTTCGCAAAAATCACGTTTTTACGTGAACATAGTTTGGCCCCTCGCTAACGGAGTTGTAACATCGACCCCCCGGGTCTGAGTCGATATTATTATTACACATCCATAGTACAAACAAAATGTCAAAGAACATTTGCAAAAGTCGACCTCCAAATATCAGCAGGATTGCCAAACCCAAAACTGCTGTTTTTCGCAAAAATCACGTTTTTACGTGAACACAGTTTGGCCCCTCGCCAACGGAGTTGTAACATCGACCCCCCGGGTCTGAGTCGATATTATTATTACGCATTAATAACAAACGCAAAATGTCAAAGAACATTTGCGAAAGTCGATCTCCAAATATCAGCAGAATTGCCAAACCCAAAACTGCTGTTTTTCGCAAAAATCACGTTTTTAAGTGAACACAGTTTGGCCTCTCGCCAACGGAGTTGTAACATCGACCCCCCGGGTCTGAGTCGATATTAGTATTACACATCCATAGTACAAACAAAATGTCAAAGAACATTTGCAAAACTGGACCTCCAAATATCTGCAGAATTGCCAAACACAAAACTGCTGTTTTTCGCAAAAATCACGTTTTTACGTGAACATAGTTTGGCCTCTCGCTAACGGAGTTGTAACATCGACCCCCCGGGTCTGAGTCGATATTATTATTACGCATTAATAACAAACGCAAAATGTCAAAACACATTTGCGAAACTCGACCTCCAAATATCAGCAGAATTGCCAAACCCAAAACCGCTGTTTTTCGCAAAAATCACGTTTTTACGTGAACATAGTTTGGTCCCTCGCTAACGGAGTTGTAACATCGACCCCCCGGGTCTGAGTCGATATTAGTATTACGCATCAACAATAAAAACAAAATGTCAAAAAACATTTGCAAAACTCGATCTCCAAATATCAGCAGAATTGCCAAACCCAAAACTGCTGTTTTTCGCAAAAATCACGTTTTTACGTGAACACAGTTTGGCCCCTCGCCAACGGAGTTGTAACATCGACCCCCCGGGTCTGAGTCGATATTAGTATTACACATCCATAGTACAAACAAAATGTCAAAGAACATTTGCAAAACTGGACCTCCAAATATCAGCAGAATTGCCAAACCCAAAACTGCTGTTTTTCGCAAAAATCACGTTTTTACGTGAACATAGTTTGGCCCCTCGCTAACGGAGTCGTAACATCGACCCCCCGGGTCTGAGTCGATATTATTATTACGCATTAATAACAAACGCAAAATGTCAAAGAACATTTGCGAAACTCGACCTTCAAATATCAGCAGAAATGCCAAACCCAAAACTGCTGTTTTTCGCAAAAATCACGTTTTTACGTGAACATAGTTTGTTCCCTCGCTAACGGAGTTGTAACATCGACCCCCCGGGTCTGAGTCGATATTATTATTACGCATCAACAATAAAAACAAAATGTCAAAGAACATTTGCGAAACTCGACCTCCAAATATCAGCAAAATTGCCAAACCCAAAACTGCTGTTTTTCACAAAAATCACGTTTTTACGTGAACATAGTTTGGCCCCTCGCCAACGGAGTTGTAACATCGACCCCCCGGGTGTGAGTCGATATTAGCCTTGGGCTAGCCTGGGGGTTAAACAGGTAAACTGGGCTTCGCCTGGGGGTTAAACAGGTAATTGCTCCCCTTCAAAAAATCCTTTTCAAGAACCAACATTGATATAAACAACGCATATAAACCTTGATAAAACTTTTAATATGCATTCATTATGAAAGGGGCAGTTTCCCCTGTCTTGAAAACTGAAGACAATAAAGCATGAGAACAAACTGCCCTCCCTACCGAAACATTTTTAAATTACACTAATATATGCGCTAGAGGAATCTCTAATCATGTGATTAAGGTCAAAAACAGCGTCGATATTATCCAAGTATTTTTCACCCAAATCACAGCGTCGATAACATGATATTCTCTCAAGCACATAATCGGGGTGTTTGGGAAACAGAGCACTCCAGCTCCTTAGACAGTTACGGTGCATAAAAACGATTTTGCTCCCCCCCTCCCCATTCCGCCCCTGGGCCTCTTTAAATCTTTCGTTGGTCTGGTCTTCCTTAACAGTATTTTTATTTTCAGCATTTAGGTAAGACAGTTGTCAACTGATCACCACCTAGTTGTCTGCACTTTGAAAGCTTTGAAACCCTTGAAAAAACGAAAGACTTTTCGACCACGAGAAACTTATCGAATCAAATGGGAATCATTGGCTGACAAAGAGGTACGAACTGCATTTGCAGACAACATTGCATCTAAGTTCAAAGAACTTCCGACCTCTACTGAAGACATTGAAACTGAGTGGTGTTTGTTTGGAACAGCAGGCATTACGTCCGCTACTAACTGTTGTGGACGTAAGCGTGTTGGAGGGACGAAGAGTAGCGAGAAAAGAACTCCTTGGTGGAACCAAGAAGTTAAAGAAGCTATTCGTGCGAAAAAAGTGGCCTATAAGGCCTGGCTTGCAAATAAGTCATCACTTGAACTTCGTTCGCAGTACTCTGAAGCACGTAAGACGGCAGCCACAAAAGTTAAACTGTCTAAGGAAAGGGCCTGGAAGGAATTTGGAGAAAGGTTAGACGATGATTTCAAAACGGCAAACAAAGTGTTCTGGCAGACCATTCGCCGTTTGCGTGGAAACAGATCTCGAGCCGCTCTCTTTATCGAAGATTCAAATGGTGTGACTGTGAAAGATCAAGATGCTATTTTGAATCGGTGGAGAGAGTACTTTAGTGATCTTTTAAACCCAGTTGATGCTACACCGATACAAATTCACGAAGAACAGGTTGGGGAAGATATTCAGATAACCGAAGCAGATGTGAATGCAGTAATCAAATCATTGAAAACTGGAAAAGCACCTGGTGACGATGATATCAGACCTGAAATGTTAAAAGCAATGAACATACATGGTGTTCGTTGGCTGACTTGTGTTTGTAAGGTGGCGTGTAGTACTGGGCAAGCACCAAAGCAATGGCAAACTAGTGTGATAATACCTATCCACAAGAAAGGAGACAAGAGAAAATGCACCAGTTATAGGGGCATATCTCTCATCAGTGTCCCGGGTAAGGTCTATGTCAAATGCCTTGAAAAGAAATGCCGTGAAATAGTCGAGCCTAAACTAACAGATGCTCAGTGTGGCTTTCGTCCTGGCCGAAGCACAATGGATCAGATCTTTGCCTTGCAGCAAATCTTTGAGAAGTCGTGGGAATATGCAAAAGAGGTCAATGCATGTTTTGTTGATCTTGAAAAAGCATATGATCGCATTCCTAGAGACAAGCTTTGGGCGGTGCTGTTGCAGTATGGCATTGATGGCCAGTTACTAACTGCCATTAAGTCGCTGTACATGCATTCCGAGATCTGTGTTCGTGTTAACAGTGCAACGACGAAACCTTTCAGAGTAAGTGTGGGACTACGGCAAGGCTGCTCTCTTTCACCTATTCTGTTCCTTATTTATATGGATAGAATAGTTAAGAACAGTGAGTCTTGTGGCGGAGTAAAGATCGGTGAATGCACTGTACAACGTCTGTTATTTGCAGATGATCTCGTGCTACTCGACTCTACCCAAAATGGTCTCCAGCAAGCTCTTGACAGGTTTTCGGATGCATGCTCTGTTGCCGGAATGAAAATCAGTACAACAAAAACAGAAACCATGTGCCTGTCCAAACAACCAAAGCAGTGCTCTCTCCAAATTGATGGAGTACCACTAAAACAGTCAGAAAATTCAAGTACCTCGGCGTCTCATTCACAAGTGACGGCAGACAAAATAGCGAATTGGATATCCGCGTCGGAAAAGCAAGTGCAGTAATGCGCCAGCTCCACCGATCTGTGGTACTGAAACGGGAGCTTTGCACCAAGGCAAAGCTATCCATTTTCAGATCGGTCTATGTTTCTATTTTGACTTATGGCCATGAGTGTTGGATCATGAATGAGAAAGTGAGGTCGAGAGTTCAAGCAGCCGAAATGGGATTCTTGCGAAGAATTAGCGGTTTGATCTTGTTGGACAAGGTTAAAAGTGCAGATATTCGTGAATCTCTAAACATCGAATCGCTGCTTCTCCGACTAGAAAGATCGCAACTGCGTTGGTATGGACATGTGACACGAATGCCCCAGGAAAGAACAGCCAAAAAACTGCTCTGTTCAACACCGATTGGTCGAAGGCCTAGAGGCCGTCCCAGAACTCGATGGCGAGATTACGTAGAAGATCTTAGTTGGTCTCGCCTTGGCATCCCAGCAGAGCATCTATCCTTTGTTGCAGAGGATCGAGAGGCTTGGAGGCTCCAACTTGAGCTGCTGCCCCCGCGACCCCCCAAGGATAAGCGGGTCCAGAAAATTGATTGATTGATTGATTGAGGTAAGACAGTGTCAATATAAGTTTTTATATTTTAATAATTTTTCAACAAACCGGTCGGTTATAGCGCAGTGTTGAAGATGTCGCTATCGATGCGAAAGGTCTGAGGTTCAATTCCCAGGCAGGTCAAATCGGACACGGTGTAACCAACGGCTCGCCGCCGCTGCGACGATTCTTCGGAGCTGTGTTGCCCAGGCGCTAAGCCACGGGGTCGGGACTCGCCACTCGCTACCACCCTTCGGTACTACAGCGAGTTAATGAAACGAGTAGGCCTACAGTGAAGATTTGATTTTTTTTACGTTTGTGTGCGGCCATAGTTACTGCAGATGCACCGTATTTAAGGAAGCTCCTGCTTACCAGCTGCTTCACAGCAGCATCAATGACAAAAATGTAGTTCAAGCAAAACACATCAGAAAAGTTGAAATACCGGTATTGTTGCATTGCATGGTAATAAAAGTTTCTCGAAATTAAATTAGAAAGTTGGACCGAACGGAAAAACATGACAGCAGTTTCCGCAAGCTCCGCACGAAGAAAAGTCGGTTCGTTACAAAAAAGAAAGGTTTCACTTTTTCTGCAATCGTCAACGTCAAGCGCACTGCACCAGCAAAGTTTGACCACCGGTAGGCCTATTATTGCATCACAATGAAAGTTTTTCAAGATTTTATAAGCAAGTTCGATAGCATAGAAAAACATAAGAGCAATTTCGGCTATCTCCAGGGTTGGATATCGATAATGAAAAAGTAGAGAATAATTCGTTATTCGATACCTCAAAAAAAAGTAGCGAATTCCTGCATTCGATAACAAAAATAAAAAGTAGAGAATATCGATCAATCGATAACGTCGAATCGATACTTTTTTCTGACTCAGTTAATAGCGACAGAGTCAACATAATATTTTGATGCTAATGAGGAGGGGCTTCAGGTTAGGCAAAGTGGATAATGTCGGTATCGAAGGCATAGCATATTATGATGGGCAGTTTAAAACAGGAATACCAGAAGGCTTACTCACTTTTCCCATTCCACTATAACAAAGATCAAATATCACTTTATCTCGTTAATACTTTCTACCTTTGATCTTGGCCTACTTCAGATGTTGTTGACTATAAACCTTAAACACAAAATTTTTCCTGCCACTACCAGATGGAATCTTTCAAATTAACAAAGCTGGTGAACAAAAATTCAAAAACCACTTCATTAGCCTCACAACTGCATTGGACTGCTTGGCCCTGGCCTGCGATACCAAGTGACCAAACGTTTCGCATACGTTTTCTCGTGATATATTTTGGAATGAAATAAAAAATGACAGTGCATACGCAATTTTCCGCTCTCTCACTGTTTTTATGCCGATGTAAAGTAAAATATTTATCTGCAAACACCACAAAAAACAGATAAAGTACTAAAAATAACAAAGAAAGGAAAATTTTAAAAGAACTTATACAAAAAAAAGTATCGATTAATTAATATCGATTTACCACGCAAAAAAGTAGGGAAAAGCCCCAATCGAAAATGAAAAAAAAAAAGTACGCAAAAGTAGAGAATATCGATATCGGTTATCGATTTCTAATCGATATTTCCAACCCTGGCTATCTCTGTATGAAAAAACGCGGTTCGTTCCCAAATAAGAGGTTTTCTTTTCTTTTAAAATCTTCAATGGGGGGGGGGTTTGACCCACGAAACCCCCCCCCCCCCCGTGCGTACGCCAATGGACGAGTCAAATCTGAAATTTCGTTGGCGAGAGGCCAAACTGTGTTCACTTAAAAACGTGATTTTTGCGAAAAACAGCAGTTTGGGTTTGGCAATTCTGCTGATATTTGGAGATCGAGTTTTGCAAATGTTTTTTGACATTTTGTTTGTACTATGGATGTGTAATACTAATATCGACTCAGACCCGGGGGGTCGATGTTACAACTCCGTTAGCGAGAGGCCAAACTATGTTCACTTAAAAACGTGATTTTTGCGAAAAACAGCAGTTTTGGGTTTGGCAATTCTGCTGATATTTGGAGATCCAGTTTTGCAAATGTTCTTTGACATTTTGTTTGTACTATGGATGTGTAATACTAATATCGACTCAGACCCGGGGGGTCGATGTTACAACTCCGTTAGCGAGAGGCCAAACTATGTTCACGTAAAAACGTGATTTTTGCGAAAAACAGCAGTTTTGGGTTTGGCAATTCTGCTGATATTTGGAGATCGAGTTTTGCAAATGTTCTTTGACATTTTGTTTGTACTATGGATGTGTAATACTAATATCGACTCAGACCCGGGGGGTCGATGTTACGACTCCGTTAGCGAGGGGCCAAACTATGTTCACTTAAAAACGTGATTTTTGCGAAAAACAGCAGTTTGGGGTTTGGCAATTCTGCTGATATTTGGAGATCGAGTTTTGCAAATGTTCTTTGACATTTTGTTTGTACTACTGATGTGTAATACTAATATCGACTCAGACCCGGGGGGTCGATGTTACAGTTTCGTTGGCGAGGGGCCAAACTATGTTCACGTAAAAACGTGATTTTTGCGAAAAACAGCAGTTTGGGGTTTGGCAATTCTGCTGATATTTGGAGATCGAGTTTCGCAAATGTTCTTTGACATTTTGTTTGTACTATGGATGTGTAATAATAATATCGACTCAGACCCGGGGGGTCGATGTTACAACTCCGTTGGCGAGGGGCCAAACTATGTTCACGTAAAAACGTGATTTTTACGAAAAACAGCAGTTTTGGGATTGGCAATTCTGTTGATATTTGGAGGTCGAGTTTCGCAAATGTGTTTTGACATTTTGCGTTTACTACTGATGTGTAATAATAATATCGACTCAGACCCGGGGGGTCGATATTGAAATTCCGTTGGTAAGGGGCCAAAAATTTGGCCAATTTACGAACAGATTTTTATCTATTTAGCAGTTTTGATCTTGACACTTTTTGGTAAACTTCACACGTTATTGGTTTAATTTTTGTTGTTTGTGTGAATTTTGGATGTTTAATGTTTACCCGAAAGTGTATGTTTGTTTTAACTGCTATTTGCAATGTCGCATAAAGCATATATATGTTTCTTTTTCGGTTGCTTTTGTTGCTGCCGTGACTAATTTGATTTAACTTCTTTTGTTATGGCTTTGCTATCATTTTCTATTTTTGTCTGGAATCGAAACGCGTCATGGTTCGTTGAGCCTTGTCTGGACGATTTTGAGCGTTCAAGCAGTTTAAGTGTTTCTGTTTTTTTTACTGTTACGTTTTGACTTATGCCAGAAGTGTTATGTTTTTTCGAAAGCATTTTGAATAACAATTCAAGTTTAATTTGACACATATTTGTAATAAAAAGTAGTAATATTGCAATATCATTGTTTTTTTGCACTTTTTTGTTATGTTTTTTGTACTTAAAACTGAAAACACTACGCGTAATTACTTTTGACTCAGCAGTTCTGACAAATCGACGCTTGCATTTTCAGGTTTGAAAGGGCAACACTTTTACTTTTCTCTTTCGTCGAAATTCTGCCAGAATGACAGTGGTGTCATATTATTATCAATTTTTTGATGTTTAAGTTAACAGGGTTGCCAAGAAGTCGCAAAATTTAATTTCAGGACTTTCCAGGGCTTTTTTTAAGTCATTTTTCAGGACTTTTCCAGGACTGTTTGAAGGGAAGTCCCTTCTTTTGCCTCTTGCAAGTCACTGGGTAAGTGGTTTCACTATTCTGTCCCGGCAAAGCACGGGTAAAACTTTCTAATACTGTGCAGGACTTAAAACAAAATTCAAGGACTTTCCAGGACAGCAAAAAAATCCAGGACTTTTCCAGGATGTGGCAACCCTGGTTTAACAAAAGTGATTATTACATCCAGAAATTGAATATGATGCAGAAACTAGAACCAAGATAAAATTGCACATGTGAACAAGGTACCGTATTTTGCTATTTAGTTTTTATTTATTTAGTTGCATATTTATATTGAGTATTTTGCTATTTAGTTGTTATTTATTAGTATGCATATTACAAGCCATAAGGCGCACTGTCAATAAATTGTTTTGACTCGTTTTTTTTCTATACACTCGATTATAAGGCGCACTGGGCCATTAAACAAAATGGTTTTTACGAAGTATCGGGTTACCGTATAAAGGTGTGTGCACACAATACGATGAAATTTTTCGTACGTAGAGTGACGTAGGCCACCGTGCGAAACAGTTAGAGGTTATGACCAGTGTTGTAGTTAGGCCAAGGACCTTAAAGTCGAGGCCAAGGTTGGGTCGGGGGGTTGGGAGAGTTGGGGTCGGAGAGAGTTGGGAATCCCCCAACCCCAATCCCCGACCTCAACCCCCCCAACCCCAAACCCCCTACCCCAAACCCCTAACCCCAACCTATCACCGCTGTGAGGCATCTTCCACATCGGCACAGTTGCAAACGTTTGTCCAACGCTTACGCTCAAATTCTCGGTCACATTCGTTGTGTAGCAAATCTTCTTTGTGGCGAATCTTCCATATGGCGAATCCTCTGGAATCCAAATAAAGTACCGGTATTAACACTTCTCGTGGCCTTCGTTTGTGAAGCAAACCTGCACATGCAATAGAATCTTCATAAAAATTTAAGCTTAGGCTACAATTATTCGCTATACTGGTCGTACTTAAAGCTATTCCAATCTTCACTGGCCCTATAGACTAGCCTAGTTATTACTCTTAACGTTTTTTAAGAAAGCGATAATTTTCGAAGAAATACCGGTAAGCGTAGGTTCAAGTTCATCATTCTGAGTCTGCAGTTTTTACTGCACCGGAACTCAAGTAGATCTGTTCTATAATATGGAAATACAATTATCATCAGCCTGGCCAGAATGACTTCTCATGATAAAAGCTTACCAATGTTATCATAGTCTAAGTCTACTACCATGCTATTCCTCAAGTTCAGTGTAGGGAAATCTTGCTAAAATACGGAAAAAGTAAAAAACTAAAAGGCGGAGATGTCGGAAAAGATGGAAACGACGAAAAAGCGGAAATGGCAGAAATCTTGATAAAACACGGAAATGGGAAAAGACGGAAATGACGGGAAAAGTCAGAAGAAATCTCGCTGAAGGCGGATATGTTAAAAAGGCATCTTGCTGAAACACGGAAACAGGAAATGACGAAAAGGTGCAAATAGCAGAAATCTTGATAATAGGCTACACGGATAAATCTATATCAAGTAAAACTAAGAAACCAGCCTCAGATAAAATTTGGTAAAAAGTATATTAAAAACTAGTAAAAGATAAAATCGATTTCGACCTCAAAGGTCATCGTCAGTCATCTAAAAAATATATATATATATCTCAATAACTAAGTACACTGAAAGTCTTTTAAAACTTCGGAATAAATGTGCTCGTTCCTCTTTTAATATGAATATGGTAGACGATTTGCTCAGCCAAGCCTCCACATGGACGGAACGCTTTAAACCAAAAAATTCTCGCAAAGTCAACAAGCCTTTGGTTTGGGCCTCTCCATACAGCACCATTCTTTCCCTCACACCCAAAGAAAAGGAACTAAAACCCAATGCTATGATTACTTACAAAAAGCCCTCTACCCTACAAACCATACTTAGGAACTATAAACAAATCTCCCTCAACTTGTCGGGCAATATTGGACAGGCTGGACCATGTTTGAAATGTGCTTTATGCGGTAATTTTGCAAATCACAAAAACATGGTGGTTACCACATCTTCGCTTTCTACCAAGGCAGGTTGTTTGTTTCATCTTAAGCAGCGTCTTGATTGTACAAATTTTGGGATATATGCCGCAAGGTGTCGTATTTGTGCCGAGTTTTATGTTGGTCAGACCAAAAATCGTTTTAGCGTACGTTGGTCTGGCCACCGTACTTCTTGGAGATCTCATTGTTTGGAGAATCGGGACAAAGCAGCGCTACTCATACATTTCAAATCCAAACATAGTAATTTCATTGATTTCAATAACAAAATTTACAAATGCTACGAAGTCATTTTTTTACAAGAACCTCCAGTCGATAAATTAAACTATTTTGAAAGTATATGGGTTTCGAACTTGGATGCTAAAATCAACATTGCTGAGACCTCATTGCCTAAAACAGGGGTGGCCAACCTGTGGCGCATGCGCCAGACGAGGCGCATGGGCTACTTAAAAGTGGCGCGTTGCACCTTTTTGATGACAAACCACTTCTACTCACTAATTTTTTTTTTTTATTTGCCCTCCACCGATATTTTTCAGTGGAAAACAGAACATCTGAGGGCGTGAAGACCTTTTTTTATTTTGCTCTCCAACGACATTGTCAGTGGAAAACAGGACGTCTGAGGGCATAGGCGCACGCAGGGGAGCCACGGTGCTATGCCCCTCCCCCCTTTTGGCCCTGTAATAGGGTGCTAAAACCTAACTTTCAGTCTATAATTTCTCAAACTAATAATGGTTGTAGCCTTCTTTCACTTATTTTAGCCACGCTTCTGCTTTTAGACATAAGCTGCGAAAATACTTTTGCATTGTCCGTAGTGACTGCACTCACTGCACGCCCTTTCTCGATAAAAAAAATTTGCTAAAATGAAAGTTTTTTTTATATGAAAACCGTGAAAATGCGTTGGCGGCTGGGGGTTTCATTCCCGGACCTCCGGTTGTGGCCCTCCTTTGCCAAATCCTGGGTGCGCCACTGTCTGAGGGCGTGAAGTGAAGACCCTTTTTTTTGCTCTTCACCGATATTGCACACCCTTGTTTTAAAGAACTGAAAAGAAATGGATGCTTGATGTGGCGCATCTAAATTATGGGTGAAAAATATTGACGCATGGAATTAAAAGGTTGGCCACCCCTGGCCTAAAATCAAATAGTTTCCGCTTGTTTTTCGCACTGTTTTCGTGTTTCCGCTCTTAATTTGACACCTGCTGTTTGAACTGTGACACATCGAGATTACAGGCTTTACTGTGGTTAGATATTTTTTATCAAATTGAGTGTAACGTTTTGACCAGTCACTGTATTCAGTTTTGAGTATAACATATTGTTCTAGTGTACTTAGTTATTGAGATATATACTCGTATATATTTTTTTAGATGACTGACGATGACCTTTGAGGTCGAAATCGATTTTATCTTTTACTAGTTTTTAATATACTTTTTACCAAATTTTATCTGAGGCTGGTTTCTTAGTTTTACTTGATATAGATTTATTCATGATACGAATGCTGAGAAACCGCTTCTATTTTATCATCACTTCTTTACTTTGGAGTTCTAAATTGAGGGTGATTCAGGAAACCAATCAAAGTATAGGCTGCACGGAAATAGGAAAGTCGGAAGACCGAAAATGTTGAAAAGACTAAAATCTTACCAAAATACGAAAAATGTTACAAAGACGGAAATATCGCTAAAAAACAGAAATTGTTGGAATAATGGAAATCTTACTGAAGGACGGAAAAGTTACATAGACGGAAATATTGCTAAAATACGGAAGATGTTCGAAAGACGGAAATCTTACTAAAATACGAAAAATATTACAAACACAGAAATCTTGAACTACTAAAATCTTAAAGCTACTAAAACATGGAAAATGTTACAGAAAGGGAAATCTTGAAGTTAACAAAATACGGAAAATGTCACAAAGACGGAAATTTTAAAGTTACTAAAATACGGTAAATGTTACAAAGACGAAAATCTTAAGTTACTACAAAACGGAAAATGTTTCAAAGACGGAAATATTGTTAAAGACAGACATTGTTGGAATAATTGAAATTTTACTAAAAGAAGGAAAAGTTACAAACACGGAAATATTACTAAAATACGGAAAATCTTGGAAAGACGGAAATCTCACTAAAATACATAAAATGTTACAAAAACGCAAATCTTAAGTTACGAAAATTCAGAAAATGTTGCAAAGACGGAAATCTTAAAATTGCTAAAACACGGAAATAATTACAAAGACGGAAATCCTAAAGTTATTAAAATACGCAAAATGTTAGGCTACAAAGACGAAAATATTAAGTCACCAAAATACTGAAAATGTTACAAAAACGGAAATATAGCTGAAGTACAGATATTGTTGGAAAAATGAAAATCTTGCTGAAATACGGAAAATGCTACTAAGACGGAAATCTTGAGTTATACTAAACTACGGAAAATGTTACAAAGACGGAAATCTTGAGTTACTAAAATACTGAAAATGTTACATAGATGAAAGACTCAAATATTGCAAAAATACCGAAAATGTTAGAAAGACAGAAATCTTACTAAATACGGAAAATGTTACAAACTCGAAAATATTGCTAAAAGACAGAAATTGTTGGAATAATGCAAATCTTACTAAAGAACGGATAATGTTACTAAGACGGAAATATTGCTAAAAGGGAAGATGTTGGAAAGACGGAAATCTCAGTAAAACACGGAAAATGCTACAAAGACGGAAATCTTAAAGTTACTAAAATACGGAAAATGCTACAAAGACGGAAATCTTAAAGTTACTAAAATAAGGAAAATGTTATAAAGACGGAAATCTTAAGTTACGCAAATACCGAAAATGCTATAAAGACTGAAATTTTAGGTTACTAAATGACGGAAAATGTTACTGTAACGATGTAACTGTTTAATATGTTTTTGTTTGAAACGCTTGGTCTACTGTAGAAGGTGCTAGACCGATGCGTTGTTTTCCGAAGTTTATTCGTGGGATTGTTTCGTAAGGTTGCATTATGAAGTCATAATTTTCTACTGACGTATTTTTTTTGTGAAGATTCTGGACAGATCTCTCCATTACGTAATTTCACTGGATCAAAATTTGTGCTTGTGACGTCACAATTGTGTTTACCAAAGTTTGGTGTGAACTTCTACATGTCATGTGATTTCTCTTGTTGTTTCTTTTTAAAAATGTTATAGAACGTTCTCGACTTTAAATTTAGAGTAGGCCTATAAATAGGCGTGAATTTTCGATCTTGATTTATTCGAGCGGAATTATTCGAATGTAGATTTAGTGCGCGTAGAGTAAGCAATATTGCTGTATGCTGAAGGGAAAAGCCCTTGTTGTATAGTGTTACTGAAGTGAGCAGTGCTGCTTGTGTTAATCGAAAAGTAGTACGGTGAGCACCGTGGCTAAGTGAGTTAAGTTGGATCGATTGATAGCGAAAGACACAGAAGTCACCAAAGTCAGCTACACTTTGAACATTAAATTGTGCGTGAATAGCGGCAGATACAAGACGTGTTCGGTAGAAAAATTAAGAGCAAAAAATACTATTGTAGTCAGGGCCATATCTAGAAAAATATTTTTTACCGGGGGGGGGGGGGTTGATATGAATATTCACCACCGGTAAAGCAAAATTTTTAAAGGGAATCTTTACGAAGTTGTGTATGCTATATTAACGCTTTCTGATACAAACATTATAATGCTTGTTAAATCTTTTTCTTTGTCACTGCTACTGCTGTTTGGTGGCGCACTAAGGATTTGGCAAAGTGGCGCAAAACCGGAGGTCTAGCCGCCAACAAATTTTTGCGGTTTTCTCATAAAAAAACACCCATTTAAGCACTCTTTTTATCGAAAAAGGACGTGCCGTACTTGCAGTTGGTGCAGTCTCTTAGACAATTCAAAAAATTTTTAGTAGGCTTACCTAAAAGTCTTAATTGGTATGTCTAAAAGCAGAAGCTTGGTTAAAATAAATGATAAGAGGATGCAACTTTATTAGCTTTGGCGTGTTTGATTGAATGACGTTTAGGTGTGTTCTATAATCTCTCACAGGAATGGGGAACTTGCGACCCGCTTGAGTTTAGTATGTGGCCCGCGTCAGAGCTTTGTTATAAGTGTACAACACACCGGTAGAATAGAAAACATTAATCTTTCTTAGAATCTGTTTTACATTCAATTACGTGCTATATTTGTGGCATACATACCGCGCAAAAGTTTCTGATTTTACGGTAAAAAACCAACTCAGCATGAACGTTTAATCAATTTGCGACGTAATATTGTGTATTTTTAAGGTAAAATTTACAAATTTAAAGTGAACGTGGCCCGCTGAAAAAACTATGCAATTAATGTGACCCGCTGTGCTTTGCCGGTTCCTCACCCCTGATCTACAAGGCCAGCGAGGAACATGGTACCGTGGCTCTCCCTGAATGCGCCTATGCCGCTGGTTCTGGTGCTAGGCTTAAACTTTCGTGGTCCAGTGTGCAAGACCCGAAATAAAATCCAATCAAAAGCACCCACGGTATTTTTTATTAAAGGCGTGAGAAATGCATGAGCTACGTTGCTCACACTAAAGATCTGGTTTGCGGTGAGGGTACTTTATTTCACTATGCACTACAGTTACTGCTGTACCTGTATGCATGGTTGTTACTTGTTATTGTATAAGGGCTGTAAACTCAAGCAAAATCTTAGCTCGGATCCGAACCCAAAATTTTGCGATTTCCCGAACCTTGAGGTGCAAATTTTGCCAAAATTACGTATATTTCTTGTAAAACTGTTTTCCTGTGACCAAAACTTCTCGAGTACAATGCAAATACAACTGCATACAGTGCCTTGATGCTTACAGAGAGGGAATGTACAGCTTCCGTCCAAAGCATAATTAGAGGTACTGTGCATGAAGTGGCAGACATTTGCTGAGCTAACGATTAAGTTTTTAAATAGGCCTTAACGGCAGACTAAAATCAAATTGGAATAGACCCTCATCTTGTTGCATTCATGCAGGCTGTAGCTGGGCAGGAACCCGTGATTGAAGATCACCGTATTTGTATCTAAACTAATTCTCACCGTAAAGGATTCGCTGCAGCTGTAAAAACCAAATCCAAAATTAACGAGTTTCGAAAAAGAGTAAGGGGGTATTATATCATTTTCTTTTTTGCTTTCATGTAAACTCACATTCTGTAGCAAGCATTGATTTTACGTAATACGATAATTTCCTTAGAAAGTAGAAAAGCAAATTCTTTGTAACGTTTGCACCTTTAATACGTTTCTATTTGCACCAGCCCTCTAAAATAATTGTAAATATCGAGCTTGGTTCAGCATAATTATGCAGAATGTGACTTCTTTTTCAAGCAAGCGGTATCATCCGACACGTAATCAAAGCTATCTATTAGTTGAACATAACGTTATCGTAAAATTTGCAGTAAAGTGGTAGTGCACATAGTACGGCGACAGTTTTAGCACCAGCCAGGCGCCTGCTCCTTTTCCGCCACTGACGGGCAACCACTACTAACAGCAATCAATCTAACAGACAACAGTTCATTTTTAAGGCGTGGTCACTCGGAGCGATTTTGGTCGCTGCGAGTAGAAGCTGCGATTACTCGCTATTCGCTAGTCGCTGCTAATGAGTGGTCACATGTGGCGATTAAATTTTAGCGCAGTTGCTGATACTTAACCTTTATTTATAAGCCGACGAACATAGGCGTAGATTCCTGGGGGGACGGGGGGGGTGCGGACCCCCCAATAATTTTGCTTGGGTAGGACCAAAGAATAAATGTCCCCCCCCAATATTTAGGCAGCATAATAGTTCGATTGTGCGCAAACAAGCACGCTTTTTTAGGAAATATTTTTTGTTGAAATACGTTACGCAGATGTCGTAATTTACAAATTTTTCTCGACCTGCTTATCGTCGAGGGGTCGCGGGGGCAGCTGCTCAAGCTGGAGCGTCAAAGCATCTCGATCCTCTACGACAAAGGGTAGATGCTCTGCTGGGATGCCAAGTTGGGACCAAATAGGATTTTCAACGTAACCTCGCCATTGAGTTCTGGGACGGCCTCTAGGCCTTCGACCAATTGGTGTTGAATAGAGCATTTATTTGGCTGTTCTTTCTTGAGACATTCGTGCCACATGTTCATATCAGCGCAGTTGCGATCTTTCTGGTCGGAGAAGCAGCGATTTGATGTTTAAAGATTCACAAATATCTGCACTTTTAACCTTGTCCAACGAGGTCAAACCGCTAATTCTTCCCAAGAATCCCATTTGGGCTGCATGAACTCGAGATCTCACTTTCTCATTCATGAACCAACACTCATGACCATAAGTCAGAATTTGAACACATGGACTGATCCGAAGATGGCTCGCTTCGCCTTAGTGCAAAGCACGCGTTTCAGTACCTCAGATCGGCAAAGTAAGCGCATTACTGCACTTGTTCATATCCAATTCGCTATTTTGTCTGCCACCACTTGAGAATGAGATGCCGAGGTAGGCCTACTTGAATTTCTCCGACTGTTTTAATGGTACCCCACCAACTTGGAGAGAGCACTGCCGTAGTTGCTTGAACAGGCACATGGTTTTTGTTTTCATTGTACCGGTACTGATTTTCATTTCGGCAAAAGAGCATGCACCCGAAAATCTATTAACCCGGGATTGGTAACTCTCCATTTTTGAAACTTAAACAGTAGGCCTAATCCCGGGAGAATTTTTCCCAAAAGTGAAAGTTAAAAATAATACCTTTTGCCATTTGAAAATAATACCCTTTGCCATTAAGTTTTCTTGTTTTAAAAATATATAAAGAAAATGCAACTGTTACTCTTGCTTATAGCTAACAAATTAAATAAAATTGTCCAATAGATTATAATTATTTTTAAATTGAAAAATAACTTTCAGTGCAAGACTTTTTTTGTACAAAATAAAATAAATGAGTCTAAAAAAAAAAATACTGCTCAGATTGATTTCCTTTTTTATGGGCGTGTTCTTGGGTTCTTTGTCTATGCCCTGACGGAGCTCCAACTACGCACAATTAAAAAAATCTATTGGGATATACTACATTCAGTAACAGTAACTTTGGGAGAAATTCTCCCTAAATACACTATAGCAGGGGTGAGCAAGCTTTTCGCTCGAAGGGCCGCATGGGAAAAAATTTTGAAGCCGAGAGCTGCACGTTTGGAAGAGAAAAAGAAAAGAAAAGAAAAAAGTCATCAACGCCTGCAGATATCCTATTTTCCTCTCAAAATCAAGTGAAGAGCAAAAAATGGTCACCATCGTCCAAAGATGTCCTATTTTTAACTCAAATTCAAGTGAAGAGCAAAAAAATGGTTATCAACGTGCGCAGATGTCCATATGCCTCTCAATATCAGTAGGTTGATATTTCTGTAAGTGCCCACGGGCCGCATGCAATGATCTCGCGGGATGTAGTTTGTCCACCCCTGGCATAGACCTTACCAGGGGCTTTGATGGAAAGATGCCACTACAATTGACGCATTTTCTTTCGTCTCCAATTTCCAATCTACAATTGGCGCATTCTGTATCAATCAAAATAATATGAAGAAGACTACGTACTGATTGGTTCAAGTTAATTAGTCTAACATGCGAATAAGCTGATTACCTTAAACCTAAATTTGTAGTACGTAAACACATCAATTTCTTTAGCAACCTAGCTTAAGCAGTGTCGCAGTGACTATGTGAAGTTCACCGGGAGGCTATTGACTCGAAAACTGTATGGTTGCTCTGGTCTCCTGGCGGTCACATGCATTCGCCATCACTAAAATCTTATTGTATATTTTTGCTTCTCATTTTTGTTTTATATCTACAAAGCAATTTTTGTATTAATGTCTTGAGACGCCTCTGATGTCGACCTTGTGATTGTAAATAAACTCTTGTTCTTGTTCTTTCTTAGGGATAGGAATTATCACTCTGATTTGCCATGGCTTAGATGCTTGCCCAGTCCTACATGCTACCTGACAAACACGAGTCAGACAACGAACACCATACCGGTTCATTGCTTTCAGCATTTCAGGTCTGAAGTCTTCCCAATTCCTCACCAAGTGCTTTTCGTGTTTTCAATGATTTGATAACTGCATGCATGCACATCTGTTTCGGTTATGTGAATATCATCCTCACTGTAAATACAGTTCGAACGTTTTTGTCAGCCAATGATTCCACTCGATGTGATAAATTTTTGTGGTTGAAAATTCTTTCCTTCTCTCAAGGGTTTCAAAACTTTCAAAAAGCAGACAACTAGGTGGTCATCAGTTGTAACTCGACTTTTAAGTTGCTCATGATCATAAAATTTCATTGGACTATAAACGAAAAAAGTAAGGGGCTGAAGCCCCCCCAATCACTACACTTTCTCAGACCTTTGATTCTTGGGTCAAAGTTGCAAAGAAAGCAGCAGAAAAATGCTAAAAATTGAACATATACGGCACTATCAAGCAAAGCGGTATTGTTGAGTAAAATAGCTGAGCAATACCGTTTTATTAGCATGAAAGTCGACCATAGTCGGCAAAGCCCCCCAGATGTTGATACGGTTTGACTATTTCTAGCCCTTTGTAAAAATAAGTCCTCTCTCCACTGTATTGGACCCCTCCAACATTTTACATAAATCGACGCGTCTGCTCTTTATGACATACAGGTTTTACCACATTTAAGTTACTTTTGCTAACCATTCAAGTGAAATTTATGTACAGCGCAGGGGCGTAGCCAGGGCGTACCCCGAAATATTTTCAGTTACCACTAGCCTACTAACAAAGATACTAATGCTTTAACGTAAGTCTTACTAACAACGCTAGTAGAGTTGGATTAAGGCCACTTGGGGGTACCCGTTGTGTCCATGGGCGCACGCAGGAATGGGGGCACGGTGTCATTGCTCCCCCCACCCTTTGGCTCTGTAATAAGGTGCTAAAACTAACTTTCAGTCTGTAATTTCTCAAACTAATAATGGTTGCAGCCTCCTTTCACTTATTTCAGCCAAGTATCTGCTTTTAGGCATAAGCAGAGAAAATATTTTTGCATTGTCTATAGTGACTGCACTCACTGCATGCCTAGAATCATTGTTTTTGACTTTATTTTTGCAAAATTTTGACTGTATTTTGACCTAACCGTTTTCGCCTATTATTTACGTCTTGTTGCACTTTTTTCACTACAAATGTTTTGTACTCCGCAATTTACACAAATTGTTAAAGAAGGTAGCCTACTCTGAACGTTTATCACTCACTCAGTCTTGAAGCTGATGCAACAAAGCGATGCATGACGTCAAAACCTTGGATAACGAGCCATTGTGTGTACTGGTATCAATTTATAGTGTCAAAAAAATCAAATCTTCATTCTAGCCTGCTCGCGGTAATACGCCGAAGCGTGTAACGAATGGCGGGGCCCATCTCCGCGGCTTAGTGTCTGGGCTACACAACTTGGAAGGAACGTCGCAGCGGTGGCGAGCCGTTGGCGACATTGCGTCGATATAATCATATAACTGACCCGGGATTTGAACCCCAGACCTCCCGCACGGATGGCGTGTGCGTTAAGCAACTGAGCTAACGGCCGGTTCAATGAATTTATAGTGTGTAACACAAAAATGCGTTATTACTTCAATTGTACTGTGCATTAACAGTTTGTCTGTGATCATGAATGGTTTTAAGGAAAACCACAAAGTATAATTACTAGAATTACCGCACGCATTTTTACTACTGCAACTGTTTCAGAGTAATCAAATAAAACTGCGCATAAATTTAACTCAAAAATTCAAAAAAATATAAAAGAAATATAAAGTTTTTTCATTTTTGTAAGGAAATATTTGATGAAGACAATTTTGACAAGTTTTGACTTTATGCAAAATTTTGGCTTTATTTTGACTTATAAAATCTAGCAAAACAGACTCCTGAACACCTGAAAGGAACGTCAGTACACGTTTCAACATGTAATAAGGTTCTGAAAAAATTTTGACTTTAATAATTTTAGCGGGCCCTATATGCATGCTCTTTTTCGATAAAAAAGTGCGCTAAAGTGAGTGTTTTTTATGTGAAAACCGCAAAAATTTGTTTGCGGCTGAGGAATACGCCCCCAGACTCCCTTCGCTGCCAGCGGCTGGGGGCTTCCAGCGGCTGGGGCTCCCAGACCCCCGGTCGTTCCCCCTCCTTTGCCAAATCCTAGGTGCGCCACTGCGTGTGTCCTTTTTCGACAAAACTACTACGCTAAAATGAGTGTTTTTTTTATAATAAACCTGTAGCGATAGCCACATGCGCTTGTCCGTTCTTCTCGAGAGGGGGAAACACGAATTTTCGATGTGTAAATGCGGTTTCTATTAAAAATAATTACGCATAAGCTGGGCTCCAAGTGTAACAAATAAAATGTAAAACATCAAAAATTCAAACATACCAGCTATTTTGAGCCCAAAAGTCAAGATCAAACGGAAAGCGTCGCCAAGTAAAAGTGCTCTAAAATATTCATATATCTCTTAACACACGAACTACGAGAGTGCCAGATACAAGTGAAAAACATAAACATACCTTGAATATTAAACCACTCTTTAACCTTTTCGTAGCGTAGGCCAACAGCTCAGAATATATAAAAACTGCGTTACTTAAAGTGCTTTAACAACTTAACAAATCTGCAAAATAATATCCAAAAAGTATACTTGCATCTTATTCGTTAAGCTCTACATTTTATGTTCTTGATTAACTGATAAACTTAACGAAAATACGGGTTTTAACAGTGCTGTCAAACGCTGCAGTACTTACTGCTTACAAAATACTCTGTGCAACCTCTAATACAATTGCCTAACACTTTGAAAAACAAGCGCGACAAACAAATTTTGAAATTAATCAAAGAAAAAGGTGACCTACAATCACGTGATAGTGTCTTGTGATTAAACCTTGCGAACAAAATACATTAACATCGAGAGCGTTACGTCTTGGGTTGGAAACTCAGCAAAGCGCTAAAACAAATATTTCAAAATCGCACAATATTTAACAAAACCTAAAAATCCGTGGCGGCTGTGGGCTCTGCCCTCAGACTTCCTTAGCCTAAGGCGGCTGGGGGCTTCGCCCCCTTAGACTCCTCGTTGTGCCCCCTAACATTGCCGAATCCTGGATGCGCCATAGGACATACCTATGAAGTTTTGCCCACCCCCGAAACTTTGAGCTGGCTACGCCACTGCCAGTGTGCTATTACCAGTCTATAGCTGCAACATCGGTCTATGTCAGAGGTGGACAATACTTTTCACTCGAAGAACCACGTTTGAAAAATTTTGAAGCCGAGGGCCGCACTGATTGGAAGAGCAAAAAAAAGGTCTACACGTCCTCAAATGTTCTATCTTTCACTGGCATTCAGCGCGCAGCTAAAAAAAGGTTTTCGGCTTGATTCACGGTAAGAGTTTATATTTTCGAAAGACCCCGCAGGCCGCAGTTAGCTCACCCCTGGTCTATGTGAAAGTTTGCTGAAGCGTGGTAATTTCCAAAATTACTGTACTTGTTCGTGAAGCAGTGGAGGTACAGCAATTCGTTTGTTTTATCTCGTATGATATCTGAAAACCATAATTTTTCGAGCGAGAGACGTTTATGACAATTTGCCATAAACTAAAGTATTCTTGTTAGATGTGCAATACCAGATCTCCATTATTGTATAATCCTTGTGATAAAACAAAAAAAAGGTTGCATTAAAATGTGCATACAACCGTAAAGCGATTAGTGAAAAACCAATAAATCATATGCCACATGTTGTAAGCAAAGATGAAGATATACAGCAGTCGGATCAGACCTGCAAATTTGACGGAGGAAGTTTATAAGAAACTTCACTCAATTTGATCATTTAAAGTTATTCAATGGAAATAAAGTGTTTTATAACTTTACGACACATTATTGTTCAGCTCATCTGGTGTTTAATATTATTATTGTTCCGTAGTAAATAATCATAATTAGTAATGGAAATTATAATTATTAATGATCAGATTATAAGCTAATTTTTAATAATAATTATATTGATGAGCGGTACAAATTCTAAACACACAGCTCTTTAGCGCCACCTGGCCCGACCGAAAAAAATTATGGCTAGAAGTGGAAATGTTTAGCTTAAGAAAGCGAGATAACTTCTATAACTTATGCTTGACATGAAAACTCAATCGCAGACATGTTCGCATTGGAGGGTTTATGATTTACAGTAGTTCGGAAATTTTTATTTTTTACTTTTGAGCTTGACAATTTTCAATCAACAAGATCAGGTCGAGTTTAGCACAATGTAAGCAGGGTCTCAAAAATGGGGGTTATTAATGTGCAGGATCATGTCCATTCCTGAAGTAAGCCTCAAAGAAAATAAACGAAACTTTTTTGATGACCCAGACTTTTGCTTTAAGAAGGCAAAGGTAGGGTGAAGTGGTGTAAGACGCCCACTCGGGGTAATACGCCCACGAGCTGTTTCTTAGCAACCACGTTATAATTGCTGTCAATATACATTAGAAAAGAAAGCCATCCTGTTACTGAACATTCTCAAGAAATTAGGAAGCAGGATATTGGGTAGGGCTACTTAAGTTTTAAAATTATAAAGTTTATTTTAGGTGGCAAAATTATATAACATTTCAAAAATTTTAGGAGTGGGTCAGCAAAGTATAGTTAATCGGTTCTAGGAAAAAGAAATAAACTTAGTGAGCTGTTAATAAGTATTTCATATAGTTAGAAATACTCATAGTTAGATCAGCTGTCAATATGAACAGTCTGAGCTGTTAGTTGCCAAAACCAATGCTAGCGTTTGGGAGAAGACGCCCACCTGGTGCCTAGGGCAGAACGTTGGTTGAACCTCAGGAAGCGAGGATTTCTCCATTGCTAAAATAAGAAGACAACTCAACTTTTATCGCACAAATTAACAATAGACAGAGCAATGTTATAATTTCATAAAGCCAATTAGGCCTACATTGAATTATTATTTATTAGGTAGGTCTACCACGCCTATTACCTAGTGAATTTTGCCTATTTTTTCTATAAGAACGAACTTCTTCAAAGAAATGCAACAGCAAAAAAGAGCAAAAGCTTAGCTACAACTAAAAAGCAATGTCCTTCCTGGGGGCGGCTGATGAAGCTTACGCAACAGCAACAGCAAAAAAGAGCAACTATGCAACAGTGTAACTTTGCAACATTTTATAATATGCAACTTTAAAAATATGCAACAGCAAATTTTTCTATAAGAACGAACTTCTTCAAAGAAATGCAACAGCAAAAAAGAGCAAAAGCTTTGCTACAGCTAAAAAGCAATGTCCCTCCTGGGAGCGGCTGATGAAGCTGGTGAATTACCTGAGGGCGGCTGATGAAGGCTAATAGCCAGAAACAGCACTGTCTCGCTCTACGATAAAAGCTTAGCTCTAGAAAGGGCTCGAGGCCCCTCAGCTCCCCTGGATTCTCCAGTAGGTACGCTGCTACTTGTGCCAAAATTGGGCACTTGAAGTTTATATAGAGAAGAAGCCTCTTTAGTCTATTTGTCCTAAATGCACATTCGATGTTATTTTTGAAATATGATGAAGTGTAGAGCACTTGAATTGATTTTTGATATTTTCATTTGTTTAAATGCTGTTTAAGGTGCATATTGCATAATTTATACTGTCCATTGTCCATTCGTAAGACTGGATGTTTTTCGTTTGATTGAGTAATTCTAAGATGTATCCTCTTGGTCTCAAACTTGTTTTTCTTCTTTGCTCTTTTTTCAATAATCTTTAATAGAAATGTAAAAATTGCCAATAAAGGTTGCCTTTTTTATTCATTATCTTCAAATTGTGAAAAAATGTATTGTTTTGAGATGCATGGGTAAAACCCCACCTGTGGGCGTTTTGGCATTTTGGGGTTGCGTATTACCCTACCCCATGGGGTAAACGCCCGATTTGAGTTTTTTAAACCTTAATAAATTAGCCAAAGCGAAAATTTTTTCAAAAATGGTTGTTGGAATAGATAGCCCTGAACCCTAAGATTAACCAAAACAAAAATTAGGTTAAAAAGCCTTGTATTTTCGGAGAGAGAGCAAAGTCGCTTAAAGTGGGCTCGCTACCCCACCTTACCGTATATGCTTCAGCAAGTTACGTCATTTTGAAAGCGTCCCGGGAAGCAATGGCAAAAATTGAAAGTTTTTACGTAAATACTTGTTTAGGCGACGCGAATGTATGTTACCCTCCGAGTACTTATAGCGCTCAAGCGATCAGTCCGTCCAGGAGGAAACTAAAAAGGTGCATTAACAAGTGGTAGCAGTGGCGCCGCCAGGTGGGGCAAGAGGGGAAAGTTGCCCTTCCACTTTCGTTTTGGGTTGTTTTTCCAGTTTGTGCAAATCCGTAGAGAAAAAATTTTCGTGGGAACACCCCCCCGACCTCCCCCCAAACTTTTGTTGGTTCTTTGTTCCACTAATGAAACAAGCCGTGAAAATGCACTGTTTGATCTGTGATTTTATTTGTTTCAAACATAAGCTGACCTGGCTTACCGTCCGGGTTATACCGAGTGCGTCAATGGCCTTTGTTACGTCACAGAAGCAAGGAGAACTTGAATGCAGTCTACAGTTCTCATATAACCGCAAAACCATTGAGTCAGTATACCGCGGAAAAAAAATTAAAAAGCTGGAGTTAAGTTACTTTGCGAAATAACTTATTACTTTGACTTTATTTTTTTCCCGCTTTTAGAGGGTTAATATTCTTACGTCACCATAAAATAATGAAAGTCTTTTATGCGCAAAAACTCAAAGTTTTTTCGAAATATTTGTTGCTGATAAAGTAGAGGAGTAATGTTTTTCAGTACTTAAATTTATTACAAAGTTTATTACATAATTACAAAGCGATAAGTAGTTATCTAGAATTTAAGTTTTATGCAACCAAAAAAAAGTTTTATGATATCCTTATTTCACAGGCGCACGCAGGGGGGGGGGGCACGGTGCCATTGCCCCCCACTCCTCTGGCCCTGTAATGAAGGGCTAAAACCTTTCGTTTTGCAAGAAACAAAGCAATTGCAGTATCATGTTGAAAAGCAAGTAGACTGCAGTAGTGAAATATTCAATTAAAAATTCTGAACATTGTGCTTTCGCATGTTCGCATCAAACCACCATGCGGTAAAAACTAACTTCAAAAGACATCATCGTGAGGCGCATTATATGGGCAATCCAAAATTTCATCGCAGGGAGTAACTGAGAATGGGCATCTATTTAAGGGTTCTGATAAAAACTTTAATGTCCTGGAAACAAAGTAGGCCTATAGATCAAAATTTAGCTGCACTCACAAGCTACAAATTTTTTTCCTTTTTTTTTCTTTTGACGAAGCCTAAACTAAAGTGTGTTTAAAACATTTTTATATTACCGCGATATTTTGTAATTTAATTCCCTAAATTTTTTGCTGGCTACGTTTCTGTGTGGCACTATGTGAAGCCAATATGACCATGAGGTCAAAATGTTTGAACAATCATTTGAAGAGGGCTGATCCTAATTACTTTAAAGCAGGATTTTTTTACTCATTGCTGTTTTTAGTGACTCTTTTCTGTTACTTCTTCGGGAATCCTTCTCATTTTTTTTTGACAATGTTATTAAACACTTATTATAAAAAACGCGATCTTTGTAATTACAGGTCCATTGTGATTTTTCCTCCTAATTTTTCCACTGGCTACGCTTTGCGTGGTGCCATATAAAGTCAACATATGACCTAGAGGTCAGCATGGTTGTAAAACTATTTGACAATGCAGATCCTAATTATTTTTATGCTGGATTTTTTTTGCAACTCGTTAGTGAGCTTTTCTATAGCTGCAAGCCTGCAAGCTTTTTTGTAGGTTGGTAACATAATTTACTCTAGGCTATACAACTAAAGTGCACAAAGCATCACAGTCTCAAAAGTACATTAAATTGATTTGTTTTTGTAACAGCAAAAGTAACTTTAGCCAACCATGCTGGTCGTTCGACCGTCCACACCAGTAGCGTACGGTGAGCATTTTTTAAAGGTGTGCTTCTCTACAATATTTGCTGCCGCATGCCGGCATTTATTAAACAATTAAGTGGAAGTAAGTGCTCGAAAGTTTAATGCGTTTACGCGGACCAACATCAAGCACCTTAGCAGCCTAATTTGCTTTTTAGACCTAATTTTGGTGTCGGTTTTTCAGCTTTTGCTCTTTCCAATTTTTCGTCGTAATTTCTGCTGCAAAACGGCTTTTTAATTATAGGCTACTGTCAACACTTACTTCCATTCCACTAATTTGACCTACAACTTAAATTTGACCAACAACTTTAAAATGTATAAGTTATATGAGCCGCCACACTTTCGAAAATCACAAGCAATTACTCACAACCGCATGCTACCACTATGGTTTATACTCGTGTGACAAGGCATGATTGCGTATATTGTTTGTGACGTTGCACCCTGGGTTCAGTTGTAAACAAGGACATTTTTGGCATTTGAATCATGTGGAAATAGAAAAAGTCATACTCCGCTATATAATACGATATAGAATACACTGGAAAAGGTCTGGCTCGATGGTGTTCAACGATATCTATTGAACCTGCCATAAGAGAATCATTGCATCATTCGTCTGCGATGAAAAAAGCAATTTGCTGTGGCGTGATTGAGCATGTATTGTGACATTGCGTCTGGGTTTGACTTAAAAATAGAACACTTTTTGCGTTTGAATCGTGTGGAAAGAGAAAAAGTCACTCTCCGCTATATAATACGATAGAGCAGGCGGAACCGCCCCCCGAATCCCCCGGTTGGGGGGGGGGCAGGCCTGGTCAGGGGCCCCGCCCTGATGCCGTGGCGTTTTTGTTTTTTTTTTTTGGAAATGATTTTAATACGTGTTACGACGCAACATTAATTTGTTTGTGTGTGTAGAAAGGTGCTGACGGGAGATGGTGAGGGGTTGAAGAAAGTTGAACTCCAATTGCGCCGCTCTTGTTTGAAAATAACGTAAGCTATTGTAGGCAAAGTCGCTTGTATGTCAACGATTTTTTTGATCTGCTGAATGAACGAAAGCACAATTTTGTTTTGTCAAAAATACGCATTTTATCAAATACAAGTTATCGCAACAATGTTAACTTCCTATTTCATGCGCCTTGCTTTCGATGAGGTCGTACATGGTAGGTGTTTAGAAGATTGTTGGTTTACCATGTTTTTTTTACAAAAGCATTTGGGCCTTTAGGGGTGTGCGACTCGATCCGCAAGCAAAGTTGATCAAAATTGGTTCGTCAAACGGATTGCCAAAAGTTCAGATTTATGACGTACTACAACTTTATGTAAGGCCTACTTAAAACTTCAGTTGTTCTTTTAAGTACCGGTTATTGCCAAATGGATTAACGATTTTTTTTAATGCTTTTTTCCTGCTTTTTCCCATGTCATGTAACATTGTGCTGAGGCGTTTGTCAATAATTTTAGTTTATTATTGTGACGCTTAATAGCGCACAAAAAACAAAACACAAAAAAATAGCGCACAAAAACCAAAAATAGTTTAAGCGTTCAAACAATTTTAGCAGGGTTGCCTTGGTGGGGGGCCCGGGGGATTTGGCCCCCCAGTTTTAAAAAAACTGTTTGTAAGGGGGCCCAAGGGGGCTCTTAAAATCGGCCAAGTTTTTGTGAACGTATTTCGTAAAAGGTTTACAAGCGGGCGTGAGCATAGCAGTGACTTAATAATTGAACCTGTATTTTGAAATCTTTTTTTCGTTTAACATAAAAACTTGTTTCTTTCCCCAAAACAGCTGCATCCTTTCCATTAAGTCGATTAAGACATTGCAAATAAATTGTTATATTTTTTGCATGTTTTTGAAGTGTGGTGGGAAGTGCCGTATCAAGGCATCTCCGAAGTACGGTTCCTCCGACATTTGTAGGGGCCCCGCAATATTGTTGTAGCCTATAAGACTCACAAGTAGAGGAAAAATATTTTAAAGAAAATTAATTTTCGTCAAAAACTTGCTGAAAAAGCACCATAATTGCAATTACATGATGTAAATTGCAGTTAAATTTTCAAAGAGCATGCCCCCGGGCCCCCTGGAGTCATCATTGTTATTTATTCTGCTTCAAATTTGCTTTGATTTTGCCACACATCAAACGAAACTGCGTCTTCAAAAGTTTGGGGCGTCCCTCCTGAGGAAATTTCTCTATACGTCCCGTCAAATAATGCAGCTAATGAGGAAAGTTAGTATAACCGAGTCGAAAAAGCGCGAAACTGCCTAAATGTTTGTTGATATCAAAGGGTCCCATCTGGAGCTTTTTGGGGGGAAGGGGCAACAGTCTTCACACGGTACTGGTGGTGGGGCGTGAACAAAATTAACTAACGCCAAAGGGGGCGTGACTGAAAACGTTTTAAAAGATCTGGTATAAAATAATACATTGTTTTGCATGAGGCTACGGGCCCCCCCTAGTTCGAATTTGACCAAGGCACCTCTGGATTTTAGGTAAAACATTTGCCAGTAATCAGAGCCGGATTTAGACAATGAGAGGTCCTAGGCTATTTGATCAATGAGGCCCTAGTGAGCAACGATCAGACTCATCTCTACGTAGTGGCGAAGCGAGAAATTTTGAAAGGGAAGGGGGCAATATTTTCCACACTTTTTCAAGCGTATTTTTTTCGGCAGAACTAATTTGAAGCTGATTGAGACACCGAAAAGGGTCTAGGGGGGGGGGGGGGGGGAGGCGCTCGGGGCATGCTCCCCCGGTAAAAATTTTGAAAATTTACATGCTGTAATGGTTATTTTAGTGTTTGTTAAATAATTTTCACCCAAATTTTGTTTAAATTTTTTGACGCTAATTCTGAGTGCTTCGCCAATTATGTTGCATTTTGTTCGCACATTTTCGATGTACGTGCTGAAGGCGTAAGGCTTACTGCTATGGAAGAGGTTCGAAATTATGGAAAAATTGTATACATCAAAAACATTTTTGAAATGACTGGTAGGAGGATGCATACCCTTCATCCTACCCTTGGCCATGAGCTACAGAAACCATCAAAATAGTCTGGCATATTTTAGTCACTTGGCACCATTAATTTTGTTCTTTTTTATTAAAAGGCGGAGTCAAATTAAGGGGGGGCGTGGCACAATGGTCCCCCCTAGATACGCTCTTGTCTCTAGATACGCTCTTGTCCCTAGATAAGCTCTTGTCTCTACGTTTAGGCCTAAAAAGGTCTTGATGGTCGATTTCCAAAAAAAAAAAAAAAGGTCTGGATGTAAAGAAGGTCTTCGTTTTTCGTGACGAGACCTCTTTTTTCTCCGAGGCCCTAGGCTTCAGTCTGTCTAGCCTATTGGTAAATCTGGCTCTGCCGGTAGTCCGGTAAACGCTTGCTCTGTGGAACCAGAAAGTGTTCTTAAGAATTAGAATATAATAAAAATGAGTATTCTTCACGCACCAGTTATACTCAGTGGCGTTGCTAGGAATGGTGACGTCCGGGGCGGAACTCCATGGTGTCACCCGTCTAGAAAGAAACAATAAACTTTTCAACGTTTAAAGGCTGGAAGCCAATGGAGGGCTTAAGCCATTTGGCTTATCGAATTTTGTATTGCAAAATAGACATTGAGAACTCGAAGTAGGGGCGAATTGAAAAAACGCTGTGTTTTGTTATTATAGACTAATCAATCAGCGCTGATGTAGTCTGCTGGCAAATTGCATACCTCGCGATATTATGCTGAAGGGCACTCTGACAAGTTTTGGGGACCCATTTCCGCGGTTTCACAACTCAGGAACACCGCATTAAGCCCACAATAAAAACGAGCTAGCGGTGGCGAGCCGGGCTACCGGCCACATTCTATCCGATATAATTAACCCGGGAATCATACTGTACCTTAGCTATACAGTAAGACTTCACGTTTCGAATCCCTATTACTACGGCTGTGTTACTCAAAACCCATGCCGCCAAAATGCACCTTGCAATTCATTTCACACTTCGGCGCAATACCGCCAGATCAGCGCTAGTAGTCTTAGCGAAAACATTTAAATCTTATGGCGAAAACATTGAAATAAAAATGTTATGGCGAAAACATTTGAAATATACGAACAAAATAAAGAACGACTCTGACCAAAAATAGATCTTGGTTTCACCATCACAAGTAGTTTCAATTTTTATCCAATACAGATCTTTCTCTAGCCAAGACAGACCCTCATGACTTGTATATCGAATAAGTCGGACCACAACCTAGAAAAAAGAAAAAATATTCGACAATTATTTCTACCAGTACCTGATACATTAAGTGGAAAACTCGGGTAGTCCAGAGATGACGAACACAAAATATGCGACCGGCTAATCGACAATACAAAATTAAATTCGTTTTTGCGTAGATTTCTACCGAAAAATTGGCTTTGGGTGCACGAAAAAGCAAGAGCGAAGCTCTTAAAGTGACGTTAATAATTTGTTCCTTTGATTTTGCTTCGAAACGTGTCAAGCAGTAACGTGCATTACAACTGATGGTTCGCATCGACTTTTCAAATATCTTGCGCTTGTTAGATAATTTTGATTCTCAGCATTTTAAAGGGGGTGGGGGGTTTCAGCATACTAATGACACCGTAGGTCAACCCACGTCATGGTTTTCAAAACGATGCTTTTCAACGCACTTTTATTTCTGACAAAAAGTTAAAAGAGATTTAGAAGAGAATTGGAGGGTAGTCAAGTTTTAATTGAGATAATATTATTTTATCCCAATCCTTGTTAAACCTACTTTTAATACAAACACAACTGATCTTACAGGAACTTTTTGCTACCAGCTGACTCTGCTGTCTCCGTCTATGATACCACTATACCGCTTCTACTAACTAGCTCTTAAAAGCAAGATGCAAAATTTTCAGAAGCAGTAGACCACTTGACCTTTCTCGTTTAATTCGGGCGTTTTTCGTTCCCCAGTTCTATTTAGTAAACCGGTAACGTTTCTCCATTTTTCAATTCACCAATAAATAAACAAATTATCCCCTGTCGCTCATATGTGTGATCGCTTACCATCCGTGCATGATATCCCTATCGCTTACATAGGGTCAATGGCGTAGCGAGAAATTTTAAAAGGGCATAATTTTCCCCACTTTTTTCAAGCGTATTTTTTCGGCGGAACAAATTTGAAGCTGATTGAGAAACAAGAAAGGCTCTAGGGGGGTCCGGGGGTGCATATGCTCCCCCGGAAAAAGTTTGAAATTTTGCGCGCTGTAATGGCTATTTTAGTGCTTTTCAAATAATTTTCAAGCAAATTTTGTTTTCAATTTTTGGCAATAATTTTGAGTTCTTCGCCAAATATGATGCATTTTGTTGGCACATATTCGATTATGCGTGCTTAAGGCGTAAGGCTTATTGCTTACCCTTCATCCTACCCCCTGGATCCGCCTCTGGTCGTAAGCTACACAAACCATCAAAAAAGTCCGGCATATTTTAGTCACTTGGCACTATTAGTTTTGTTTTTGTTACTAAAAGCCAGAGTCAAAAAGGGGGGGGGGGGGGGCATGGCACAATCCCCACCGCCCAAATACGCTCCTGGATATGGCCTACCTCATAAAAGCTTCTCTGCGATTTAGTGTGAAGAAGACCCATTTCATTTTAGGAATGTGCATTCTGACGCAATGTAGTTGGTGTCGCTGAGTATATAAATAAAAGTTTTCACCTAAAATGCGCGCTTTGGGCTCCCACTTCTTATCACAGATAAAAGCGTCGATAAAAGGATAAAAACTCGCGCATGTTTCTTCGCGAACTTCTTGCAAACAATGCGATCAATGATAGCAATTGAATGAGGCCTATCATTGCAAAACAAAAAAAAAATCGTTTTTGGCTGCGAAAGCTTTCATACTTTTGAATGCAAGCTTACGTTGACGCTTGCAACAACGTCTTAAAACGTTTTTAGTAGCAATTTTACCCTGTTTTCATCATTAAATGGTGTCACCCGAAATTGGTGACACCCGGGGCGGGCCGCCCCCCCTCCCTAGTGACGCCACTGGTTATACCCAGGGATTCCATTCCTACTTATTTCATAGATTTGTCCTTATTTTGAGAGTTTACATCTCAGAAAATATTATTGTCCTTATTTTTTAGAAATGTCCTTATTTTTGGCTTGCGTCCTTATTTTGTCTTATTGGGACTTCACAAACCAGGGGTGGGGAACCTGCGGCCCGTTTAAGTTTTGAATGTGGTTCGCGTCAGAACTTCAATTGTTAAGTGTACAACAAAGTGGTGCAATATGGAACATTAAGATTTTTTCAAAACTGCGTCACATTCAACTACATGCTATATTTGTAGCATACGAAACGCGCAAAAGTCTGATTTTATGGAAAAAAACAGCTCAGCATGAGCGTTGTTAAATTTGCGACGAAATATTGTGCCCTTTTAAAGAGAAATTTTGCAATTAAAAGTAAATGTGGCCCGCTGAAAATATTATGCAATTAATGTGGCCCGCTGTGCTTTACCGGTTCCCCACCCCTGTCATAAACAAGTTTTGTGTTACTTGTCTTGCCTTATTTTTTGACTTACCGTCAAAGTTTTAATGCGGCATCATAAAAGCAACACAATCTTATTAAGAACACAAAGCAGCAAGGCTATAGACATGCAGGCTGTCTAAGTTAGATGGGAAGGTGTTGTATCTTTAGCTCCATAATCAGTGCTGGGCACTTTCTCTGGAACTGCTGAAGCGCAACGCAATAAAGCGCAACAATTGCGGTGAGTAAAAAAAGCGCAGCGCAAGTTGCGCAAATGTAATTTACTTTTTGCTAGTGTGCAGCGCAATTTCCGCAATCTGGCTTTGAAAGTGAGTAATGCGCAACGCAACTTCCGCAATTGTACTTTTGAAGTGAATGAAGCGCAACGCAACTTCCGCAACATATTTTTGAAGTGGAGCGCAGAGCAACTTTTTTGTAACTATATAGACGTCACTCCGGTACCGGTATTAAGCAATTAACTAGTTTCCTACATTACAGCACAACAACACTCACAAGTTCATTAACAAACACAACGGTATGAGCAATTAACTACTTTTCTACCAGGGCTGCGAACTTGATCGAATTTTATTCGAGTTCAACCTATTTTAGCAAGTTTTAGTTCTCTAATTTAAATATATACGAGTTCAAGTTCGAGTTCGACAAAAATAAGCTTTTTCGAGTTGAAGTTCGAGTTCAGGCAGATGAATATCCAAAATCGAGACAACTTTTTCACTACCGTTGCTCATGCAATTACAAAGATGAAAATATTTTGCTCGTGCAGTAGGTTCAATACTACACCTCAGCTGTTTAGTACCATCGAAATTGCCAGTGCTGTGGTCACAATTGAACAACAAAATATATTTCGTTGAGATCATTTTTTTCTTTTCAACAATTTTAATATCTTTCTAATGAACTCGAACAGTTTTATTTGAGTTCAGAAAAAATACTTTTTCGAGTTCAAGTTCGGCAAAATGATCGAGTTCTTTTGAGTTCGCAGCCCTGTTTCCTACATTTTTAACAACAAAACAAAAAACAGCACAACAACAAAAACAAGTTTAGTTTATCAACAAGCACATACTAAGCAATTAATTTCAGAATTTTGCAATATGTTCAAATTTTACAAATAATGGTGATCTGGACCACAGGGTAAAGTCTACCAGTACCACTTTTGGGGCTTGTCAATGCACACCGCAGAAGAAACTACTAATCTATTCCATTGATACTTCTGCATTTATATAAGGGTTTGGTTGGAGGATGACTATTAAATACTGTATGATCTTAACAAGAACCAATTAAGTCATGCACTGCCATGGAATTTGTGAGATTGTAACTACTTGAGTCTAAAACTGTAACAGCGTAAAACCAACCCATATCCCATGGAATCAATCCCTGTTAAATTCAATCGAAGAAGGTGCGACTATCGACACGTACATCATCATCTATTTCTCTTCTAGCCTGTTTCCACGTCCACTCAAAACGTGGGCTTTCTACACGTGGGCCGCGTTCAAAGTGGGCTTTTTCAACCCACTTTTTCCAAAAGCCCTTGCATATTAAGACAAGGTTTTTACTGGCGTCCAAGAAAACCCACGATTTTGCTGAAATTAGCCCCAAGAAAGCTTGAATCCACCCGAGTAGAATAAAGCCCGCTGGCCAAAAGCCCACGATTTTTGGATATGGAAACAGGCTATTTGACTGCTTCCACCGGTACTCATTTAGATACATGTCCTTCTGCTCGTGGCACAGTAACCGCACATAGAACTGCATTATGCAAGCACAGAGTGAAGCCTGCCTGACTCTCTAATCTGATTGGCTGATTGACTGCTTAAATCAACAGACCGTGACTTGAACGCCTCAGTAATAATATATTTTTTTATTCGACTTTTAAACAGAAATATTACTCCGCTTTTTTGGCAGTTGCGCTTTGAGCTTAAATAAGTGCATCCTATTTTTTACCATCTATTTCGCAACGCAATAAAGCGCAAATTCCTTATTATTTCTATTGTGCGCAACGCAACAAAGCGCAAGAAGCATTATATTTATTTCAAAGCGCATCGCAAGTTACACAAGGGCTAAAAATAATGCAATTCAGCGCAACGCAAGTTCCGCAATTGCGTAAGTTGCGCTTTTGCGCATTAAATTGCGGAATGCCCAGCACTGAATAATACTCAGGCAGTTTAATCATTTTTCCAGTCGTCTTGCCTTATTTTGGGTTCCAGATCGATGGAAGTTCAGATGACCGAGTGGTATAGAGCGTCCGTCTCTTGAGCTGTAGACTCGGGTTTGATTCCGATTCGGGTCAAACCACTGACTTTAAAATTGGTATTCACAGCTTCCCTGCTTGACGCTAAGCATTAAAGGGACAGCATGGAGAACAAGCCGGCAAGTTTACTTGTTGTGCCATTGAGAAGGGCAATTAACGGGATTCCCCCATCTTGGTGTGGTAGACAGATGGCCGGCAATTCCTAAGCAAGCTCGTGTAGCGCATTGATCGCTTTCTCGTGATAGGAGGATAAATATGCAACTAAAAAAAAAATCTTTTCGACCAGTAATTGCTTAAAGAAGGCTTTACACAGAATACAATGCAACTTACGTAAGTAAATTACATACGAAAATGTATCAAAGTACGTGTGCAGATTTCAAACTGGGGTACGTAAATGCAAAATCGGACTCAATCGCATTTTGTGTAAAAACATATTCGTGAAATTCGTTCATCAAAAATCGCACGAATATGCATCAAATGCAAAATCGGATGAAAATCGCATTGTGTATAAATCCACCTTTACCTTCCATTTTGCTTGCGGATGAAGGGCCCCACGTGAAGTTTTCGGGGGGGGAGGGGCTCAGTTGGCCTAGCGCCGGCAGTGTAATACGATTCAAAATACAATAAAAAAGGTTTGGCTCGCTTGTGTCTTACGATATCTGTTGAACCTATCATACAAGAGAATGTTGCGTCAACCGTCAGCGCAGAGAAAAAGCAATTTGTCGTGCATGAAAAAAAAGAACTCAGATTGCGCTGATATTACGAAGATTAAAGACGAGAAAATCCAAATATTTTAGTTAAATGTGATTAACGTGTGTGCCTGTGATATCGCAGGGTGTGCGCTGAACACCTTGAACCTCTGGAGAATGAGCCCTTGGTCCACACTCTTATGTTAATTATTCGTGAACCCTTCTCACTATTTCATATTCCCAAGAAAGTGCACCTGATCGTTCTGGTATGGTTCTTTCACGATATATCAAGTTTCAATAGCAATACCAATGGTTTCATTTCGATAGCTCACTTGCATATCGTTATTTCTACTTGGAATCGTTCTGTTTGACCTGATATATGTCGTTTCGATTACGTGTGGCTTTTGACTTTTTAAAATCCTGATTTCGTTGCGTTTCTATTTTCATAGATTCATAGCGAAGTCCAGTACCGTGGGCTGGATAGCGGTGTACTCTATTTATTTTTTTTATGCTTATTGCTTTTATTTTTCTGTGCCGTGATATCATCACTGAATCCATGCAGAAAAATTTTTCAGCTTACCTCAAAACCTCAAAGTCTTTCAACAAACAAATATGGCCCTATCAACGTAATCTTTACGCACTCGCTGCCATTATGGACAAACAAACAATCACAAAGACAGATTTTACTTAATCACCATAATATACTGTAAAGACCCGCGATTGCTTAGTGGCAACGAGTTTTTTAGCGGTGCAAAATGTTTGGGTTCGATTTCCGGGCCGCTCAATTCAAACACATCGGCTCGCCACCGCTACGACATTTCTTTGTAGTTCGAAGATGTGTCGCTAGTGGTGTCCAGGCGATAAGCCGCGGAAATGCCCCCCCCCCACACACTCACTCGTTACACGCTTCGGTGTATTACTGCAAGTATAATAAAAATACTATTTTTTTATTTTTAAATATACTGTAAATAATGTTTTAATTCCTAATGAAATTTTTACTTTGACTCATCTTTTTTGTTGTAACAATCGACAATGCCGTCATCTAGGTCTTTCATCTTGACGCACTGACATGGAGAGTTTAAATCTTCAATACAACTTCCTCCACGATCACAAGTTTTACACTAAAACTCATCTTCAGCACAAATACAATTTTTCTCGTCCGAGCCATCAGGACAGTCTGCCCAACCATCACATATCCAAATGGATTGAATGCAATTATCCAGAGTTGGAATTACTCCTTCGGTGCAGTTACAGTTGAACACCGGGTCTGTGGCCGATGGAAAAGCCTTACTTCTTTAGCAATTGTGGCATCGTCCTTAAACAAAATTGATCCATACCGAAATGAATATAAAACTCGTGCAGTGCATTTTTTTAACTTCAAGGCAGTAAGAAACTACTTAATCAAAAAAATAATATGATATAATTGACTTGGTTAACATTTTCTGTAGCAAATGTTAAAATCATTAATAGCCAATAGGTTGTACTGTAGTTTGTTTTAGTACAGGCAATCGCTCATAAAGTTCCCTATAGATACATACGCCACCAGCACTTGATATCATCATCTTGAACGAAGCTGTCGTTCATCTCACTCTCCGCACATAAATCAACCTTTTCTGGTTACGTGCCAGACCGCATTACACTCAACGAAAATAGAGAAGGCTATGAAAAACAGAACACAAGTCTGCCTTACAACTTACGTAAATCAGAGTAGTCCTTAGATACGTTAAGATATTTTCCACCGTCGTCTAAAAATACAAAATTATGTAATGAATTTCAATAATTGAATGGTGGTGCAGAATTTCAAAATAGCTTTGAAAAAAGCTGTTTTCACATTCGGCTTGCAAAAATACTCTATCATAACTCTTTTGAGTTATAGGTAACTTTGAAAAAAACTGTTTATCCCGTAAGCTTTTCGTGACGCACTCATCAGTGGGTAATCGCGTCAAAGTGAGAACTCTAGAGCAAGCTGTGGTATTTGTTTGCAATTTCCAACGTCCGCGAAGCGATAGAGCGCTGGCCAATCAAATGCGAGATCGTCACGCGACTTTTGATTGGACATGTCGCGACCGCCTGAAGTCTACTTGAACAAATGGAGAGTGTAAACAAACTCTTTCTGTTTGCATAGATTAGGCCGCCGTACTCTGATGTAGCTGGCTTCGAGCAAAGTAAGATGAAAACGACTTCGCGCAGTGTCCCGAATGGAAAATTGGTCTTCATTGTAGTTGGCAGCGCATTGGTCGTTCTCTATTAGATGCTGTCCAATGACTGAATCGCATTCTAGAGTGGATTGTTTTTTCTTGCACGCTCGGTCCGGTTGTATTCGTTTGGAGCCTGTGTGTTGTCGAAGCCATTTCGGAACATGCCGTTTAATGCGATCTTGAAGTGGCTGGTATGTCCTTCCTACGTACCGACTATCACAGTGGCACTTGTACTCGTAGATGACGGAACTCTTCTGATGGGCAGGTAGAACATCTTTCCGACTTGCAGGTAGCATCTGTCTTGAAACAAATACAGTCCGTACGGTCATGGATCCGTAGCAATTTTCAACGGCGGTTCTGACGTTCTTTTCTAATGTCAGCGACGTTTTTTCAGTGTAGGTGACACGGAGGTAAACTGGACATTTGTCAGGGCCAAACCGCTTGGGGGTGGAAAACTGCGTGATTTTCTTGGATATTTGTTTTAAGACAAACGCTTCGGTATGTCCATTGTCAAGTAAGATTTCTTTTATCCGGTTGATTTCTTCTTTCAGTTTACTTTTAGAGCAGATCTTCAGGGCACGATGAACCGGCGTTGAAACCAGACTAATTTTACGCTTCATCGGCGAAAAAGGCTCCCAGCGTAGGTATTGTCCAGGGAACGTGGGTTTGCGGTAGACGCATATGAAACCAGCGCGCTGCCAATTAGAATTGCTATTTCATCGCTGTGAAACCATAATAGAGAACGACCAATGCGCTGCCAACTACAATGAAGACCAATTTTCCATTCGGGACACTGCGCGAAGTCGTTTTCATCTTACTTTGCTCGAAGCCAGCTGCATCAGAGTACGGCGGCCTAATCTATGCAAACAGAAAGAGTTTGTTTACACTCTCCATTTGTTCAAGTAGACTTCAGGCGGTCGCGACATGTCCAATCAAAAGTCGCGTGACGATCTCGCATTTGATTGGCCAGCGCTCTATCGCTTCGCGGACGTTGGAAATTGCAAACAAATACCACAGCTTGCTCTAGAGTTCTCACTTTGACGCGATTACCCACTGATGAGTGCGTCACGAAAAGCTTACGGGATAAACAGTTTTTTTCAAAGTTACCTATAACTCAAAAGAGTTATGATAGAGTATTTTTGCAAGCCGAATGTGGAAGCAGCTTTTTTCAAAGCTATTTTGTAATGAATTTCACAAAGATAAAAAAGTAAAAATAGCATTACATTCGGAGAGGTAAATCTGATTGTTTTTGCTTTGTTTTCATTCAAACAATAATTTTTATGAAAAAACCTGTGTAAAATGTCGTTACTGACTGCATTGGTCTTCCTGTGTTGTAAATAAATAATAGGAGGAGACAGCCTTTCTTGTGTGGAAAATAAAAAGGGGTTGAACCTTAGGGGGACCATCAATTGGATTTGCCCCACAAACCATATACCCAATAAATAAGCAGTTCTTAACAAGAATCCCAGGAACCTTCAAAGGTTCGCAGTTAAAAATCTGGGGATTTTCAAAAGGAATACCAAACTGTATTCAACACAGACCTCTTTGCAAGTTAAGCAAAGGCTTCTAAGCCAATACTTTTTTTTAATTAGCTAGAACTTTCATTGGTGGGAAAAGTCAAAAAACCGATGTTCGAGATCCACTATTACAAATAAAGAAGTGCTGTACTTATTGTAATTCATCACCACTTTCTTGCCTTTGACAACTGTTTCGTATCTTGGGCCTACGTATTTGAACGGATTTGAGTTGCCGTCAAGCATGTCTTGAAGAAACATTACTACAATGCAATAAATAGGGATAAATACTATTTTACTAAACATTGTGAAAATAAGTATAGTTTTCTGTGTTTCTCATTACCTAAAACAAAAATTCAGCTTTTTAAATAGATTACGTCCATCTGAAAAATTAAATCACGTAGGTCCCCATATTTTCAGTTTTTGTTTGGCGTATTTGTGGTTCTCAATCCTTTCCACAATTTAAGAAGAAGCTTATTTTCATCTTGAAAGCCAATCGCAGATTCGAAGTTGATGTGTATTTAAGGTGGCTGGTGACTCGACTAGCACAAACTCACTCAAATAACTTGTTGATGGAACAGAACTCGAAAATAACCAAAAGAGAGATTTCAATTTAAAAAAACATTTAGTATTCCGTAACTGAAAACTATTCCAATCTGAAATCTTTTTGACAAGCTCAATTCCAGATTCCCTCAACCTACCATTGAATTTTCAGTTCTATACTTCGAAAACTGAACTTATGTTATAAAATGTAGGCTACTGTAGTTATAAAATATTGTATGATACTCAATCTTTGGCAGCTAGTTTTTTGACTTATTAGGTCACGTCAGAAGAGATCAGCGGAGTAGTCTAGAGAGATAATCCAAAAATTTAATTTAAAGACCCTCAAAGGTTTTTTGATTGTAACCTACTGCGAAGGAAAAGAAAATCTTCATCCCCCTACGTGCTCAAATCGCAGAGCGACGATCTTTGCGCAATGCAAGGTCAGGGGGCTCCAGATGAGAGTCTTCGACTGCGCATGAACGACTGTTATTATCTGATTATGGACTACTGCGGCTCGCGTTGGAAAATGAATGATTCTGTTTTGCAATATAACAGCATGTTATTGCAGATATTTGATGTTTTCATAGTTTAATCAGGATTGGGTATATTACTGCAGTGGAACAACTTATCCAGCAGTTTTGCTTGTCACTGAAAAACATGCTAACATTCTAGGCCTACAGAAAAACATGTTAACATCAATTTTGTGGGGAAAGATCACAAATCTACTTGGTCTTGTCTTGTATAATTGACTCTACTTTTGCTGTCTATTTTTAATTCCGAACTTACGACATCGAAATGTTTTCAGTGCACGCATGTATCTCTTACAGACTTATTTTATGGTTTCCCTGAAGGGGATGCGCGCACAGCGCTGAGTTTTTAGCGAGAAGCTTAATGATCATACGTTATGTGAGCCTTTTGTTAAACCACATCCGCTTTTCTGGTTTGATTATTCAAACAAACTCGAGAGGAAATTTTTGATGATATCATGTACCTCCAGAGCCTTTGAACTGATCACTGATCCGGTGGCCGAGAGATTAGAAAGTTTGTTGATGAAGCGATAGACTCGATTTCGATTTTGAGTCGGGTTAAACCGATGACTTAAAAATTGGTAATGACACCCTGCTTGGCATTCACCATTTAAAAGGATAGCACGCATAACCCGCTAAACTTACTTGTTGTGCGGTTAGAAAAAGCACTTAACCAGGGAGTCAAACCGAACCAGAAGCGGAGTTTTATAAACCGGTTTTACGCTAATTTTGTCGAACCTGAACCGTATTTTTCAAAATTGCAAAGAGCGAACCGGAACGGAACCGAATAATTTGAGCACTTGCAAACCTTAACCGAACCGATTGAAAAAGCGGTTCGCTCCGTGAGGTCACACCCGCTACTTTGATCGGCGTAACCGATTGACACTTTGAAAGTGGCTTATATTCAAAGAAATACAGTACTTGTACAGCGCTACAAGCTGTACATTGGCCCTTCAATGTGAAGATATGTTTCTTTATCAAAGATTAGGCCGCCGGTGTCGGAGCATAGCAGCAATTTAATTATCTCGATATTGGCTTTAGGCCTACTACAAGTATTTTATACACTATAGTGGCCTGTCAATACGAAGAAAAATTGCTTTGTACGTTTCATTTTTTAAATTGTGTTACTAGAATTATACCATTTTTTACTGAGAACTTGAACCGGAATTTTATAAACCGGTTTTGGAATACTTTTTACTGGAGCGAACCCAAACCGGAGCGTTTCAATTCATCTGAACCTTAACCGGAACTGAACCGAAATTTAAAACCGCTGTTGAACCCAAACCGAACCTGAACCGTAAAAATGAAACGGTTCGACTCCCTGCACTTAACGGAATTTTTTCTCCTTTAAGTGGTATAGCCTATAGGTGGACGGCAACTACTAAGCGATGTTGTCATTGCGCCTCCGTCACTTTTTGGTGACAAGAGAATGAATAAGTTACCCTACTGTTAAAGCAAAAAATAACTCTAGTACATTGATCAATATCATGTCTGTTATTTTGGGATAGGGCCTATACTGCAACAACTTTTCACAATTATATGCGAGGTTGCAGCTAGTGTTTCCAACCTGGGTTTTCCCGAACCCGAAACTCGGGCTTTTTGCTATATTATGCCAACCGAAACCCGGGTTTTATTATCAGAAAAACCCGACTCTTTCTAATGCAAAAAAACATTTACTTTCCAAAAAAATCAATCGATTTAACTCGGTTGTAGCTAATTGGTACGATTCAGTGTCTGCTTCGTACTTTTTGTTTCATCAGAATCATCACGATAGAGTTTTGCAAACAAAAAGTTAAACAATTCTATCTCGTCATAATCAGGAGAACAAAAATACACAAATTTAACTTCATGAACCATTTGCAGTTTTTATTCATAACTGTTACACTTTATTGACGAAAGCGCAATATGACCGACATTTTAGTACTGACGCATGAATAACAGTGAAAACCGTGCCATAAATCTGAATAAATGTTTTTACTGAATTTGCGTATTTTGGACTCGTTCTGTTTGGAACCTTTAGCTATGCTTATTTGTTACTTCTGCTGGGCGTTGAACCGCAACGTAAACCCGTATTGACCACTTCCTTTCATTGAACTCAAACCGGACCGTAACTTTTATAATTTAACAGACGTAAACCTAACCCGAACTTGAACCCAAGGTTATCAAAATTCTTGAACCTTAACCGGATTTGAACCGTTAAAATAGTTTTGTTAAACCTAAACCCTGACCGGAGCTTCTTTTTCGGACAGCGCTATCAATTTTGGATTAAAAACCATTCGTTACGCCAAATCGTGAGTGTTTTTATGAAGATTTTTCTTCAAGAATGATTGTTATGGTGGCTATAACATTACATTCGTTAAGGACATCTGAAGTTAATCTGAGGTTGTTTTCGCTGCTGATGACATCTTTTATGACCTACAGCATTATCTTAAAGTACAGTCAGCCTGAATACAACAAGCATTTTTTTCAAAAGTAATTTAGGCTGACAGTATATTACGACGCCTGTAGCTACTTTAAATTTTTGAACCCAAACCGATTTTGAACCTTTAAATTTTTGCTTCTGCGAACCTGAACCCGACAATTTAAGGTATTATTAATTTTAGCCGAAACTAAACCTGCAAAATCAAACGACGAAAAATCTGAACCGGAACGAAACCGCTAAAAATAAATTTTACGGAACCTGAACGTAAACCAGAGCGATATTTCAAGCGGTTTGATGCCCTGGTTGCAATATTTACTTTTTACTTCAGCATTTTGTTATTTTTGTGCATTTAAAAATTTTGTTTTTTTTTGCAATAGCCAATTAATACCTTGGAGTCATAGATCAAAGCAGATAGAGCAGTACGATGGTGACGGTGCTTTGATTGGATAGTGTACTATAGTGGATGACTGCATAAATTAATCATTATGCCGTCTCTATCCTGTTGTTTCACGTTGCACAGAACCAAATATTCGTTAGAAAGCATGAATGGAGTAACAGTAGTAATTCCAGAGCAAGAATACGTTTCATACAGTGCAAAATAAATTGCATTTTTATAAAAACCCGAAAAAAAATTTTTTTTAGCTTTTTTCAAAGGTACCCGAAACCCAGGTTTTGAAAATTTGTTTCAAATCGGAAACCCTAGTTGCAGCAGCCGATGTCGTCGACCTATTTTAAACGAGAGTAATTGGAGCAAATTATATTCTTTTGTGTATACCAATAATTCGAGAATAATTCACAAATCTTCCTTTTACTACACTGAATTTTAAAAGCAATCGATTGGTTTAGTGACAATACAATAGCTTCTGAAAAACAGCATAGTCGGGGCACTGCTTTCTCTCAATTTAATTGGGAGTTATCAATACATTTTCACGTGTAAAGGTGGGTGGGGATGTTCTGTACACACTACACAAACTGTCATTTTCATACGGTTTTGAAGTATCTTCGATTTTTTACTTCTCAAGTTGACGGGAAAATCTCCACAAGAACCTGAGTGCCAACAATAAACTTGTACCATTCTGTTCTTTCTCTAATATTTTGTAAAGTAGCTTATGCTTTTCCACAAATTGAGGTACGTAGGACTACGTCATCGCCTTCACTTGTTTCGTAGCTTAAGTTCACGTAGGAAAAATGGTATCGTATTCTGTATGTATGTAGCCTATGCTTGTGACGCTGAAATTGGACAATCAAAGCTATGATCTGTTCCAGAATTGATTAAGTGTAAAAAGTTTTATCTTGAAATGATACTTCAATTTTGAAAAAATATGCTCTTGTTGTTTGTTTTGTAAAGTTGCAAAAATGTTTCGCAAATATTTTGTTTACCGGTATGTGCGCATAATGTTGCAAAGCACCGGGACATTCCTGACATATTGTCCAATGTTGCGCCCATCAATTTGCGAGGAAAAGTGTGTCAACGTTTCATGAATTTAGCAAGGATTACAGCAGAGTAGACTACACTTTAAGCAGATCAATGTTTCCAGTAATTCCAGCATGCTGGTCATCGTTACTGCTTTTTTACAGCACAAGCTTTTTTATTTCAAACAAAAATAAATGCAAAATTACGTCTGAAACCAACGCTTTCATTCATCAAACTTCACTTAAACACATCATACTGCTAGCTGCAATAACTAAAAAAATTGTTACGAGATAGTTCAATCTCAGAGTGGAGGCTGTTGATTGAAAGCACTCTCCTGGTAAAGCATCGCCAGATGTTTGATTTGCAGTTAGATCTTCACCTAAACAAACCATGTGTTTGAATTGTTGCTCTAATTTCATGTTCATTGCTCATTGCGACTTCGCTTACGCCACAGAGTAGCAAACGGACCGACTAGTTTAGGCCCACAACCGAATTTCGTTTGAAATCATAAACAGGCCCTGAAAATAAGTTTGGTCGATTCTTGTTTCCTCAAATAAACTTTGATGTTTGGGCAATTATGCATGCAGCGGTGGTAAGAGGCGACATAATAAATTCATACCGCATGCAAAGATTAGTTCGCAACAACCTTTAGAAAACTTCTTGGCGCTAAAATTAAACGGTGTTTTTTTGTACGCTCTGAACTATTCCGCAATCTTACCCAAAAAAATATTCCCAGTTTAAGCTTGAACCAGTCCAGAGCATAACCCATAAAACCGGCCTACTTATAACTCTGATCTGTCAAGCAGTTGCAATAAAGTTCTGGAAGACATACAAGCAGAATAGAAGTGATTATGTGTACTGACTAGTATACTCTATGATGCTTGGTGCTACCATTGGCTGTCACTGTTGTTGCAAAACTGACACCTGACAGTGCCTGCTCACTGCAAGAAATCAGGCAACGTTTACTTTTAGGCCCACGATTTCTAACGCTTATTTCACTTCATGAGTTAATGCAAAATATAGCTTAAGGTTGTTGGCAACGTGAAGTAGATGCAGTGATGAGTATACCGTAGATTTTAGAACCGCTGGTTTGAAAGCCAATGAATTTAAAATTACTGCTTCAACTTCTATCGAAGCTCTTTGTTTTCTTGAAATATAATAGGCCTACTAATTAGTTAAAATGCATCACTAAATTTTTTCCCTTGATGAATCCTTGGCAACGACGACATTCGAATAAAAACATTGAAACAAAAACTTGGAAACAACGCAACGTCAACCCTGCCACGTAACCAATAACACCTAGTAGCACCGTATGAAATAAATAAAATCGAAAAATTTTACTTAAGGCGATACACACCAACATTGTTTCTTGGTTACTGGTATCGCATGTGTGAACATCATTCAAACTTTGCAATTCCTTAGCATCACAAACTCTTAAAGGTTTAAGCAAATGTGCAGTGTCTTTGATTGTATCAACTAACCCGGTTTTACGATCTGAGCCACCATCATCATGCCGAAGTCTTCGTGAGCTAAAAGATGACAATGAATCACAACATCACCCGTGAACTCGTGGGCAAGGAATCGAATCTAAAATGAAAATAACATAATCATCCAAACAACCAATCGTAAAAAAACAGTACTCCTCTAGGCTATCGTTGCAATAAGACCTTGATTATTAAATTAAATTATTTATTTGTCCTAATTTTCTATGTTTTGCTATAAATATTTTTGAAGGTTTGCCAATGGCATTAATACTAATTAATTTTAAATATTTTTCGCAACTAAAGCATCTGATATTAATTTGAGTATACTTCGTTATATTTGTTATTTTTGCAATTTTTTGATCGGTATCAACCTCATAATTTTCGGGCTATTTAACAGGTAATCAAGTTGGATAAAAAAGCAGTTTGATAAAAACGTTTTCCTAAATTATATCAAGGGTTTGTTGTAATTATTGTCATATACGGGGTTTGCCACAAGTTGTACCTGTTGCTAAACTGTTCATATAGAGCAGCATATTAGGTTCCACTCCTCAAGCGCAAAAAAAAAAATTACTCCTTGCAGACTCTGTCGCATGGTAACAATGGCGAGTAGAGTCCAGATAAAAAAACACAAGGAACTGATTAACAAGCTTTTTTGCTTATCACGGCAAGCTGCATACGAGTGTTTTAGCCATTTGAACTGACTATCCTATATCATTTATTCAGAAGCAGTGGCGGCTCGTGACCGTTTTAAGCGGGTAGGCTGCTAAAAGAGCTGGCCGGAATAAATACCGGTACTCACTATGAAATGAATAAAACTTTCTATATCAGTATCAAGGAGGTATCATCAGGTATGCTTTAGGCTATACACAAATACAGGTACACGGACAGGTGTCCCATAAATTATTATTCAACAAGCTTTTTTTTCACCATAGCACTGTACCAGTGGCTTAGTCTGTGAGTATCTGTAGTCTAAGTAACCTGCACCTGTAGTCTACATAAACAAACACAAGTTTGGCCTGAATAAGTTTTACTATATGGGTAGACTATCGGTACTCTGCCAGTCTGCTACTGTTCCTAGTTTACAAACCTAGTTAAGCTGCGTATCAAATACCAACCAATCAACAGCTTAAAAGTTAATAACTAAAAAGCAACGCCCTTCCTGGCCTACTGGACGGTAAGTCAGGACAACTTTCTCCTGTCGGGTCGGAGTCTATATCAGCACTCCATCACCAACACTGCAAAGCACTCCAAAAAAACGTTCCGTAGAACGGGCCAGGGCTGCTCGGGGGGGTAGACCTCATCCGCCGCCCTCAGGTAAGATACACTCACTTTCCAGAACTAATGATTTTGCCAGGATCACTCATCCCTTCGGATAAATATATCTTAAAAAATTTAACTTTTGTGGTACGTAGCCTGAGACTGAGCCTGAGACTCGCAAGTTTTACCGTTGACGGAAAATACGTTCCGGTCGCCGTGGAATGTGACATGTTTTACCGTTTCCGTTGACCGAGACGGACTTTACCGTTACCGCGCCAAGTGTGAACCAACCATTACCCGGTAAGTAATATTTTCAGAGAAAAATGCGTAGTGGATTGTTCTTTTGTTGCAGGTAGAAATTTAAACTGTTATAGAGTGAGTTTTAGTTGGCTGAAACAGGTTTTACATTTTATGGTACACATATGTACCATTGTCCCCTAGGACCAAAAAACCAAATATATTCCCATGTGTCCAGGCTTAGGAAAAATCGATTGTAATCAATATTCGATTGTGATATTCTTTACTTTTTGTTCATCGAATGCCCTGGAACCTTTACTTTTTTGAATGAGTATCGAATATGGCCTTGTCTTTACTTTTTTTTCAGCGCAATTCAATATTCCATATTCGATTCTTTTTGTCCAGGTTACTTTATTTCACTTGAGTAAATTTAAAGTAATCGTCGGTATGTCATTACCTTGTTTTTGCTGATAAATTTTTTTTGTGCCAAAAAAAAAACAAAAAAAAAAGATTTTTAAATAACAAAGTTGCTTTGCATCAGTAATGTCGCGTACTATGTCCGCCGTTTGTCTATACGTTACCGCATGAATGTGAGGGCCAGGGGCGCCGAAAGAAATTTCGGGCCCCAGGGCTAAAATTTCGTTTGGGCCCTATGGTTAGTGGTGCCCCAAAATCACGTGATGAGCAAAAAAAAGGTCAGAGCGTCCGCAGATGTTCGAATTTCGGCCCAAAATCAAGTGAAAAAGGTCATAGCCTCCGCAGATGTTCAAATTTCGGCTCAACATCTAGTGATGAGCAAAATAAGGTCATAGCGTCCGCAGATATTTGAATTTCGGCCCGAAATCAAAAAAACATCATCGCGTCCGCAGGCCGTAGTTTGAGCTGATGAATTTCGCATTCTAAACCTGACAATTCTGAACCCTGGGCCCCCTCGTGTACCAGGGCCCCCAGACAGGGACCCCTTCTGTCCCCCCCTCTCGGCGGGCCTGGTGAGAACATCACAAAAAATGCTTGGCGTACACCGCTAAATGCTCAGTGTAATATCAAATATCGATTACATTATTCTTTACTTTTTTGAACTACCATCGAAATCAATTATTTCTTTACTTTTTGGTGAACTATCGAATATCGATTATATCTTTACTTTTTTGGGTATCGATTCCCAACCCTGCACGTGTCTCATATAAACTAAAGGGCAATTGTGCTTGCATGTTTAGGATATAATTCGAATTTGGCAGTTTCAGGCATGAAAGAAATTAATGATAGGCCTGTAATAACAGAATAACTCCAGAGTTTAAATCAGGGGTGGCCAACCAGTGAGATGCTAAGAGCCACATTTCTTTCCGTGGTTTAGCAAAGAGCCATGTTATACATAAGCGCCTACGATTGCATTAACATCACCATACTTTTTTTTGATACACAGTTACACATACTTTTGCTTGGCTAGATGAGTAGTATGCCGGCCGGTTTAGTTGGTAACGACATCGCTATCGGTGGGGGCGGTCTGGGACTCGTTGCCTGGGCCGGTCAAAGCGGACACAGTGTCGCCACCGCTGCGATGTTTCTTCGGACTTCGAAGCTGTGTTGTCCAGGCGCAAAACCGCGAAGTTGGGCCCCGCCACTCGCTACATACCTCGTCGAAATTCTCTCAACAAAATGATTGTCATGTGATAATGCACCTTACGCGTTATCAAACGCAACATGATTGCGGAACTATGATGCTGATAGAAGAAACAAACCATATGAAAAGGAGCCGCATCGAACTGGGAAAAGAGCCGCAGGTTGGCCACCACTGGTCTAAATTATGCGGACGGACTGTTACATGGTACCGGTATGTACCAGTAGCCTAGCCTACTCTAACGCTAACAGTGTAGTACTGTTAGAAATATCTGCTGCTTGATGACATTTACTGATAAAAACAAGCCCCATCGTGGTTGGGTTGTATTCAAACATTTTTGTTTGGCTATTCAAAGTAAAAAATTTACAATTTGGTATAGTGGTGCATGGACTATATTTGAGACTCTACACAAAAGTCTGCAGTTATAGGTAAGCCAACATAAACTCGTAGGTTCCAGTTAAGCGAGTTATGGGTTGGAATTTGGCATTCCTTTGTATTTGTAAATAAAGTTATGGTGCTATGAACTACAGTATGTAGTCAATGTTGGCTGGTTGCATTGAACAATGCTGTACTGTGATCAACAAATACCGGTGACCATAGGCGTCGATTTTTTCTTGAAAAAGGCAAATAGTTGAGGGGTGAGAATTTGTATACAAACTTTGTTTTCTATGTATCGGGTGTACCAAAAAAAATAAACCACTTTTTGTTAAGTATTTTCTCAGTGATTATAAACTCAAAATTATTGAAATTGTATACACCAGGGGTGGACAATACTGTTCATAAGAAGGGCCGCATTCGAAAAAATTTTGAAGCCGAGAACCGCACGGATTAGAAGAGCAAAAAAAAGGACCACACGTCCGCAGACGTCCTGTTTTCACCACTGAAGATCGGTGATGAGCAAAAAAAAAGATCTACGCGGCCGCAGATGTCCTTTTTTTCACTGACATTCAGCGCGGAGCTATAAACAAAAAGGAAAAAAGGTCTTCGGCTTGATTCACGATAGGAGTTTATATTTCTGTAAGTGCCCACGGGCCGCATAAAATGGTCTAGCGGGCCGCACTTTACCCACTCCTGCTATACACAGTAATCCAAATACGGATATATTATTTACACTTTTACTTATTAAAAAATTGGTTGCAAATTATGCGAGTATTGCCAAATTAAAAATTGTTAATTCAAAAAATTCAGTATCAAGAGTGATTGGTTGCAGTTTATGCTCAATGTGACCTCCATAATACTTCCACAACTAAACAAAGGTGTTTCTTCCAAAAAGAAATGCTCCTGCATCTTTCTTCTACAGATATTATGTTTATTTTAAATATCTATAGACTTATGACGTCACAAAGCGCATGTAACAGAGCGCTTATTAAACCTTTGCTCACATAAATTTCCCCTGATACTAAATTTTTTGAAACACCATTTTTAATTTGGCAATACTAGCATAACTTGCAACCAAGTTTTTAGATATTACGTAAAAGTGTAAAAAGTATACTTGGATTAGAAATGTGCAAGGGACAAATTAATGTTTCGACCATAATAAAAGTCTCGTAAGCCTTGCTACGCACAGCCAATCCAGGCTAAACTCATTCCAGACTGTAAAGACTCTTATTTTTGCATCGCTTTACCTGGACATCTCGACTTCATCTCTTTTCTAGGTTGCGCCCAATTTTTTTAGCAGGCGACTGGCCCCAAACAACGATACCCAATGAAAAAGCCTCTAACTACTAACCCACAACTAAGTTACCGGTAGCCTAACTAGCCCACATCACTAGAAGCCCCCATGGCAACCCACTCATTTGCAGCTGCAGACGCGTTTCGACCTTATTATGGTCTCATCAGTGCAGCATAGCAACCTCCCACCTTCCTGAAAAAAAAAAAATTCTAACCTTCAAAAGAACTACACACCCCAAATTTAAGCCTCTACTCGTTCTGCTCAAGGTAGAACGTTTGAAATAAAACCTTCAAGGAATTAGTACTTGCTGGATTATGATGTCACAGATTCCCTGTAAACAATCGAAAAGAATAGAAATGACCGGTTGGTTTAAACATTATTTTCCCGGTAATCTGAGAAGGAACTTTTTTGTTTACGGTTTGTAACTCTACCAGTTACCAAAACCTGCAAAAAACCTCTCTGCCCAACCCGTTCGCACGTGAAAAAGCGGGGTGCAAGGCAGGCACTGTGTCTGCGCATGCAGCCCAGAAAACACAGTGAACGTCAGCGCTTATCGGTGGTTTAAACATCAATATTACGGTACGTTTACCGAACTGCATGTACTGTTACAGGATCCAGCGAGATGATACAATAAAGGATATGTAAGTCAAATAGAATTCTTCTATCCTACACTTCTCCGATAGGCACCTGCAAAGTCAGCCAACAACATAGCCCAATGTGTCAGGGTAAGAGTAGGTCCAACAATAAGAGTACAGTCTTTTAATGGAATGGAAAATGGTACTCCCCCATACAGGTGGGAATTAAACCATCCACTTCTGTCATCAATAATGAGTTAGATGAGAAATGTGCAAGGGACAAATTAATGTTTCGACTATAACAAAAGTCTCGTCAGCCTTGCTACGCACAGCCAATCCAGGCTAAACTCATTCCAGACTGTAAAGACTTTTTTTTTTTTTGCATTGCTTTACCTGGACATCTCGACTTCATCTCTTTTCTAGGTTGCGCCCAAATTTTTTAACAAGCTAGTTAAGCTACCGGTAACTTAGTTGTGGGTTAGTAGTTGGAGGCTCTTCCATTGGGTATCGTTGTTTGGGGCCAGTCGCCTGCTAAAAAAATGTAATAACACTCACTAGCTAAGGAACGTAAATCTAAAATTTTCAACAGCTCAGATGGCCGAGTGGTATAGAGCGTCTGTCTCTTGAGCTGTAGACTCGGGTTTGATTCCGAGTCGGGTCAAACCAATGACTTTAAAATTGGTTCACACAGCTTCCCTGCTTGACGCTCAGCAGTAATGGGATAGTGTGAAGAACAAGCCGGCAAGTTTACTTGTCGTGCCGTTGGGAAGGGCACTCAGCGGGATTCCCCCATCTTGGCGTGGTAGACAGATGGCCGGCAACTCCTAAGCGAGCTCGTATAGCGCATTGATCGCTTTCTCGTGATAGCAGGATAAATATGCAACTAACTAACTAAGCTCAACTAAAGTTTTCGTGAAATTGATAATTTGTGAGATGGAATGCCAGAGCCGGCGGCAGAGCAGTGAACTAAAGAGGGCCAAGCGTTAATCAGGGGGGGGGGGCAAAGTTTGAAATTAAGCTCAAAAGCCGCTCTCTTCGAAAGAGTAAGCTTGTTGATTAGGGGGCCCAAGCATGTCGAAAAAGTAAGCTTGTTATTTTGGGGTCCAAGCATATCGATTGGGGGGACCAGGTTCCCCCTACACCCCCCTTGGCGCCGGCCCTGCGGAATGCGAAAAGGTAAAGTGAGTGATAAACCAGTGGTTTAAAAGCGTTTTGGATCCACCAAATTATCGGGTTTGATATTTTCTGTACATGATGACGTCATCAATGGGTGACGTAATTGACAAAAAATCATTTGTAATTTTCGTATTTCATCAAAAACTACTCGCACTCCAAAATTCATTTGGTTTCAACCAATAAAGCATGGGCAGCGTCGAAATATTGCATACAGCATTTACTTTCAGCTTTTCACACATGCAGGTATAAACACAATTTTTTGTGCGAAAACTTTCATAAAATAAATTCAGTTTTTTACCAAAGACGTAGTATTGCATAAAGTTGCTGAAAAAAGTAATTTGTTGCTTTTATTTGAAGTAAAACGAAAGTTATAAATGTTGACAGCGGCTCAGAATACAAAAAAATGCATTTTTTTGACGTCGTTAACTGGATTGTGACGTCATCAACGTATGACGACATAAAATTATGTGAAGACATGTGCTTTTTCACTTGTTTTATTGAACTTGATTTGAAGCGACTACTGCTTGTAGAACAAAAGTTAAAGGTAAGTAAATGGAACTACATAATCACGATAAAAAAATTGCAGTGCTCACGTAAAGATGACGTCATAGAGACGTAACCCAAAAACATTATGCGTGAGACTTTTTTTGGTGAATGTACATACAATTTGCAAACATATATCAAAAAACTGGCTTATCTATATTTTTTTGAGATTCGACTTTTTCTAGAGCTTCCACACCCTGACTATTGTCTATGCCACCTGACTTAATAAATAAAACTAAGGTATTTGGAAAACAATACAAATGTCTTGTTATGGTAGGAAGAGACGTGGTGCAGCATGAAAATACTTTACTTTAGAACAAAACATGGTTAAATACTACATTGACAGATTTAGTTAAACGGAAGAACTGGTGCGAGTTTCTACGTAGAATACCCAAACGGCTCTCATACAGATTAAAATTTTTGCTATTTGTGAAGATGTAATAATTATAGTCTTCCAGGCAGACGTTTTTGCCATTGCTAAAGCAGCAAAATAACTAATCATGGAAAACACCGTCAATGAAAAAATAATCATTTTAGTGGATAACCAAGCAACTATACTGCCAATCCAAGATAATATCGAGAGGTCAGATAGCACAGTATTAGCATGCATCAAAAACCCAAATATTTCATGATGAAAGCAATCACGTCACTATTACCTGGACGCCTGGCCATACAGGCATCTACAGTAGAAAAGGCAGGTATCTTGGCTAAATTAGGGTCACAACATAAATGTTTGGGGTTTGAACCCTTTATCCCAATCCCTGATGTTAATGTCTGCGCAGCAGTAAGTGATTGGAGTATTAAAAGATGGAAGGCATCTTGGATAGAACGAAAGGACTGTTTGAGAACAAAAGATAATGTAGAGTGGGCATCGCCACGCTTCACTCAACGATTTTTGTGTCTCAAAAGTTTTGAAAGTCTTTGCTGGTCATCATAGGTGGCGGAAGCGACCAGGCCCCCATACACTTTCATTAAGGGGGGGGGGGGGGGCTGGGAGGCCTAATTTATGCGCTTATTTTTACAATAATACCTCTGCATGAATGTATTTGAAACCTAATAGGCTTACAATCGAAACTGAAACCCCAAAAACGCTTAAATCCAGAGATTTTTTCTTTAAAATTTTGTTTGTGGGCTGGGTAGAACAGAAAAAGTGTAATCTTCTTATTGCAAAAAAATCAACTTGCGGCTTGTAAATGTCAAATTGCACATTTTTTAGCATATAAAAATCAAAGCAGCGATTGGTAGCATCTAAGCCAGGGGTTCTCAACTTCTCAACCGCGGCCCCTCAAAGGGATGGTAGGAATCACTAATGAATTATAACAGACCGGGACTTTTAAATTTACACACTATAGGAGCCACGGTCTTTTAAAGGTACTGTCAAGGGGCCACGGCTCAGAAAAGATTGAAAATCACTAATCTAAGCTTTCAGTATGGAAGAGCATTTTACAGTATGTTTGGAGACAAGGCGAGGTGCAGCAATTGTCGTAAGCGTCGTTTATAGTAAACAATAGCAACTAAACTCAAAATTAGGCCTTCCACCAATGTATTGTATATCCTACTATCCGCACTGACTTCGCAGACAGACAATCAAAAGAAACGTAGCCTATTTGCAATGTAATTTTTCAAAATGCGAGGGACGGGGCTAATTCTCGGGGAGGAGGGAGCTTTGCTTTTTTCAGACTTAATTTTGACGTTAACGACTAACCTTCAAAATCGATAAAATAAGCAGCTGTCATAAAATAAAACGGCGGACTGTGCAAAATATCTATAGCCTAGTTTTTAAATGTTCTTGAATGTAGATATTTAAATTTTTAATTCACTTTGTTTTGCTGTGCAGTGCTAACCCTAGGTCTAAACATTTCCATTCTAGTTTTACGTGTGGCGATGCGATTGATGAAGATCTACTATTTCTCTACGCATCACCTTATCGGTGTTGGAAACAACGTTAGTTGGAGTTGAGATGTTGATCATCTCAACTTTATGTTTTTGTATGCTTCAAAAAAGCTTACTGCTCTCGTTGTTTCCGTGACCGTATACGTGACATACCGTGAAACCTCTATTTGAGCGCCACACGGCCACAGCGCTCTACTTTTCAATTCTTCTCTTCTCCTTTTGTGGCGTTCTATTGGAGGTGGTGTTCAGTGTTAGAGGGTGGTGCTATATTTTTTGACTAGCTGGTCAGAATTTTGGAAAGATAAGTTTAATTAATGAAAAGAAAAAAACTTATCACAGAGTTAACATTTAAAGAAAATAAATCAACCGTAACACATTTACTGATAAGTAATCAAAAATTCAATACAGAAAATCAGGTGACACGTCCTTGTGTAGCCGTCCTCGCCATTTTTAACACCTTTCCCTGTAGTGGCGTTACGGGTGGTGCTCAATTAGAGGGTGGCGCTCTATTTTTCAATCCTTCCCCTATAGTGACGCTCAAAATAGGGGCTTTACGCACGGTTATGTTATTTACAGTAGCTGTTGTCTGCTGAGTTTGCTGAAACAATAAACTTTAGCTACATAATTACCCTATCCACATGTCCAGTGTATGAGCTTTAGACCCACGGTTTTTGGTTCTAGTTCCTGCATCACAATTAAATTTTTGATGTCATAATTTAAAAAAGTGATGATGACATTAAAATTTAATTGTGATGCAAAAACTAGAAGCAAAAACCGTGGGTCTGAAGCCCACATAAATTGGACATGTCGCAGCATGTGGACCGGATAAATATTATTTGCAGGCAAAGGAAATTTGGTCATTGCTTCTGGGTGCTCCCATCACTTTAGAAATGCTTCCGCCATCGCTACAGGTCATAGCAACTTACAGAAACACACGAACACCATTGGACGTGAAGTGCTGACGACATGCCCTAACTGCAACTTGGAAAAAGAAACTCCCAATCGCAATGTTGGAGAATGTGTTTTTTACCAAAAACTTCAAAAGAAAATTTTTGGAAAAGAAAAAACCACAATAAGTTCTGTGATCAATCAACTCAAATAAACTGGCAACGTATTTAGAGCAGACCGGATGGCTAGCTGAACACTGCCAGTAATCCATACAAACAAAAAGCGGTGAAACTTGTAATGGGCTTAAATAATGGCCAATGTGCCAGAGGAGATTGAACCTTTGTTAGTTTAAATGGCAGCTCTGCCCCTTAAATACTAAAACTTCGGCTAGTCCATAACCATGGCAAGAACTTTCCAACATCTTCAAAAGCGGGGTCCATGATTGCATAATTAATTGATATGTTATCCTATATATTAATTGCGTGATGCGTCTCCCTAGACTTTACCTTAGGAAGATTTTTAATTTGTCGCCATGTTGCTTGAGTCCATATCAAAATACAATATAAACCAAACTAATTTTCAACTTGTTCATGAATGATGTCATGCTTCTGCCATAAAACAATCAGCAGCATTGCGATCTGTTCATGCAACACTTCAACTCATATGCTGTAGTCCTATACAGCTTAATGCAGCAAAAATGTTGATACTTGAGCGACCTTCAAAAGTCGTTTTTTCGAAGTAAAATTTGGTCTGGAAGTTTAAATTATGCAATGGAAAAAAGGAGCCTTGTGGAGAAGGTAAATTCTAAGAAAAAAAATTTTGGACCACCCTAATGTAGCAAGCGTGGACACTCTCGTTATAAACCCGTTGTAAAACAAACTTCAGTATTACTGTTATGTTTGATAAAGGAGGAACTATCACGACGTCTCGAAATTCTCCTAGTTCCACGTAGGCAAGAGTCCCAGGTCCACCAACCACAAAACGCTCCGTGTGATTGACAACTTGATTAGTTTTGCACTCAGAAGATCCATCGACAAATGTGAGTCCGAAATTGCCAGTATCACCTGTAGTGAAAATTTGTACAATATCGTAAGGTTGCTAGAAAACCTAAGAAAATTATTGAGCCAAAAAGGAAACTTCATATTCCCAAAGCTTTTTGTCCGTCATTTTCTAAAAAATGTTTGTAATTTTTTTTAAGAATCGGAACGAAGAACTAAGAAGACTTTTATAGCGAGGATGCATCCAAGAGAAGAAAGTGAGTTTCTAATATATTAGATGAATCGAAGACACAAAACAAAGACAACCTATTAGAAATCGAAGCGTTGGTGAGTGATATTCAAGCTGTAGGCCAAGTCCTTTTACCGGTTTAGGATTGGTAGAGAGGTTTTGATGATGGTTGCTTCCAAGGCATATAGATATAAAAAAAAGATGGTCGACTTTCATTTCGTTTAGACGGAATTATCGCCTCGTCCGATCAGAAACCTACTTCTCTTTCAATGCATTTTGGTATTTAAGCGTTCAAAGCTCTCCTTTTTTCATTCTGATGAACCCTTGACAAGTGACAGACAAAAAGTTTCGAAAACTAAGCTTTTGTTTTGCTTCCAAAACAAACATGTACAAAGTTAAGCGTTTAGGAAGATTACAACTTGTTGCAACGCCACGGATTTTTTTTACTTGTTCCACGTCAGTGACATGTGATTTTGGCGCTCACGTACTGTACAGTCTTAGGTATTCTGCTCAGAAGTATTGGAAACAAGCCATATACAACAAAGTCTAGCATCGAGTCCCTGATAGGCAAGTTTTTCAAGTCTAGTTAAAATGATATTATTCAAGCAATCGCTACGTTCATTATTTGCTAATATACAGGGTGTTTTAAAAAATGATGTTATATTACGGTTAAATATCGCAAAAAATGTATGCAGGCTCAAATATATATACGCACTGCCTGCGCCATGGCAGTTATCAAGTCGAGAGTCTAGCTTCTCCCAAACACGTTGGAGCATGCCTTGAATTGCAGACGCTCTTTGTCTTCAAATTTTTTGTGGCAGGTCCAAAATTGCATTGCTGAACTTGGTAAATATGTAGAGAAATTGTGTTGCAAAAGCGCGTGGCAAGGTCTTATTCTAGTTTGTACAAATATACTCTAACACAAAGAACGTCTTTTTGCTTGTAAATACCCATTAAATTAAATAATCAAAAAACTTTTGCGTTTGAAAGATATACACACCAAACGTTAAACACAAAAATGGCAAAGTTATTCCGTTGCGAAATGATATTAAATTTTCTGCAACACCCTGCACTTCACGGTGTAGCGTGCTACAATTTTTTTGTTTACCTTCCAAATACGATGAGCTTTGGCTGGAACAAATTTCTCCATTTAGACTGTAATACACATTATTGTTGGACTTATTGTTGCTTGCTGTGCTGACAGCTCCTGCATAGTTATTGTAGCTGATAACCTGCCAAAGAACACCGATTAAAAAATTTTGCATCGATAAGCTGGACATAGCATTCATTCATTAGTTAATAAGCCGTGGTGCCGCATGCACAAGGATATGATCTAAAAATGTTTAACTCCAATGCAAGCTTCGTTGCTGCTCCTATAAATAAATTCTTCGAGCTGATTAACCCATATCTACATGTTTGACAGGTTTAAAAAAAAACTAAAAAAGAACGTCAGACAAGAACGTGGAAATTTCTTGCCCGATGATGAATTTTCAGCTAAACCTGGATTCGTCGTCGTTTTCCGCAGTGTTGTCGTGTAGGACTACCGTGTTTCTTTGATTGTTATTTAGTTTTTGTCCGGCATGGGATGGCTATCACGGTGGTAAAACACTTAATATAATAAAAAACGGAAGACATAAATAAAAAATCAATTAAACGGGAAATCGTTCTTCAAAATATCAATCACCGATTGCATTGATTTAGCAGTAGGCTCATGCCAATTCCACCGAATAAACTTACAAAAAAAACTTCTAACTACATTAAAACCCTGCAGTGAATCCGTGAGCGGTGCTAGGTGAAATAATATTGAAAGAGAAGATGCGGACACAATCATGGAGACATCAGTCATAACAAAGTAACCTACCTGAAAGCTATTGACATGAATGTGTATAGGATGGCCGACTATTGGGTCGCTATTGATTAAATACCATTCTTGTACCGTCCCCAATTCAGCCTTAAACCTAAAAAACGGTTAAAATATCCATAATCTTTCTTTTTAGATACCTCTTGTTGGTATCATTCACAATATCAAATCATATAAACCTTGTTTCGGTATGAATTTTCTACCCTAAGTTCTTCTGCTTTCTTTATGACTAATTTCTTTTTCGGTTCATTATAATTTTGACTCTGAAAACCCTACCACGATTGTTTAACGTTTAGTAGCCCCAATTCACTCAGTGTTTATAAGCTTTAGCCAACATAATTTTCGCCAGCGACTTACCAACCGTTCTTGCATTATGCAGTAATTTTCATAATTACGATACCGCTGCAGTAGGATTAAGGTGTATTGTCAAACGAAAACTACAAATCTCGCAAAATGCAGCTCTGCAAAAATGGAAATGCGCTCATCAGCATAAATTATGCTCCTCTTTCAGCCTAATAGTATCGGCAACTTTTATTAAAAGTGATGTGGGAAACTGGACAATTTTTTTCAGTAGGCACCCGCAAAGGTTGTGTGCATCAGCTATAGCCTGTAGTACTAAAATAATGTAGGCTATAGCGGTGAGCCTACCTTTGCACATTCTTTATCAAACAACAATTTGCAAAATCACCAGGCATTTACATCATTAGGGTTGATGTCACTTGGCGAAGTAGCAGACAGTGTTAAACTTTGCTCCAGCTTACAAGCTAAAACATCTTTCGGAGATAAAAACCGTCAAATAACGTCATCTGAGGTTGGCCGCCCCCATAATGACGCTTCCATATGTGTAGGAAGAAAGGGCTACGCTATGATCGCATCATCATTCGAAACTTGTCAACCTACGCAAAACTAGACAACGCAATGGACTCTTTGTTATTGAAATGAGTTACAGTGCTACCCACCTGATATTATCATCACCAGCGAACTTTTCCCGATTCAAATGCGGTTGGGAATTAGCTTCAATTACGAAATGACCAGCAACCTCGCTTTGATGAAGGTCGCGGAAGTCCCTGATGTAAAAAGGTCGCTCGGGAAGAGCTGTCTCTGATGTGCTGGGGTTCGTCGCGCTTCCTCCAATATTAAGAGTAACAAGTAGGCCTCTGTGACGCTCTCTGTTTCCTAACGAACATACGTCGAGATCGTCGGTTACCGATCGAAGCTGTTAAAAATATTGCGTTAAAATCGTTGAAGTGATTACTGTCTGAACAAAAGTAGATGTTACTGATGGTATTATTTATTATACATAAAGTGGCAAAGGTCCAGTGACGTGTCTAGGGTATGTAACAAATGCTATCATTACTAGGGTTTCCCTTTCGAGATTCAGTCTGCAGTGGTTTTATGAGGAGTGGTTTTATGAGCGTATTTGAACATTAATTTAGCAATTTCGTGGATATATAGGTCACTTAACTTTAATATGTTAAGCTGAGCATAACAGGGATTAGCGTTGCTCTGCCAATGACGATCGACAATTTGTTTAATGGCACGATTTTGAAGGCTGGAAAGACGCTTTAAGTAAGATTTTAGCGTCGTGCCCCATATTGCGATGCCCTAAAGCAAGTGAGGGTGTATCATGGAGTAATATAACGTGCACAATGCTTTTGCAGGTAAAACGTGTCTAAGTTTAGTCATTATTCCGATAGATCTAGAAATTTTTGATTCTAATTGTTTGATGTGGATTTCAAAATTAAATTTTTTATCAATCGTGATACCCAGATATTTGACCGACTCATTGATTGGAATTATGGATCCATTAAAAACTAGGTGTATGTTAGGTGGGGAACTGGTAGCCATGGGTGGTATTATCAAAACTGACGTTTTTTTAGGATTAACCGTTATTTTATTAGCTTTAGTCCATTTGTAGACATTTACTAGTTCTCGGTTTACGCTATTCTCCAGTAACAATGGGTTAGATGCTTGAATCACCAGGCACGTGTCATCGGCAAATAATCTGGGTTTGGAGAACAATGCGTTAGGAATGTCGTTGATGTAGATAAGGAATAATAAAGGGCCAAGGTTCCCTTGCGGAACACCAAATCTATTAACTGCGTCGTTGGTGCGTAAATTTTGGTCGGCAACGAATTGTGAACGATTAGTTAAAAATGATTTAAACAGCTTTAGAGCAATTCCACAAATTCCATAGTGCTCTAGTTTATTCAGTAATATGGAATGACACACGGTATCGAAAGCTTTTTTAAAATCTAATAAAACTATGGCAGTGTCATCATTACTCTCAATGTTATCATAGGCGTTCGTAAGAACATCTAATACAGCATGAGAAGTAGATTTGTTATTTTGAAAGCCATATTGTGTTTCGGCTATGACAGAATGTTTTTGAAAGAACGAGACCAAGCGCGTATAAATTAACTTTTCAAATATTTTCGAAAGACAGGTTAGTATAAATATTGAACGATAATTATTTACTCCTAATGACTATGGGTCTGATAATACAATTCTACAGTAATAAGGTTTATATCAAGACTAACTTTCTTTTAGGCCTACAGAAAAGACCATGGGTAGAAAATGCTGTTTAACGAACTGTAGAGGAAATTATGATAGGAAGTCAAAAGAAAAGATGTTTAGATTGCCAGCTGACGAAAATGAAAGGAAACGATGGTTAAGCGTTATTCCCATAGATAATACTCCAGACACGAAAGATACGGTAGTGTGTGAGAGGCATTGGCCGAATGGCTGTGAAACTGTGATACACTATGGTGAACAGAGACCACTAAACCCTCCTTCACTTTTTTCTTGTGTCAAACCAAGTTTGCTTCCAACAGCTGTTCCTTCCTCTAGAGAAACCATTCGATGTTTGGCACAAGTGCGGAGCCAATTGGCTGATGAGCTAGATGCGTTCAACCAAAAGAACAAAATTTGCAGTTTTGAGAGTTTACAAAGCAAAATTTCGAATTACGCTTTTGGATTTTCTTTGATTATCAATAACACTGATGAAGCGACATTACTACAATCTGAAGACCTATTGGAGCAAACTGGCACCCCTAAGTTCTTACTGAAAATCAAAGGCGATTTATCTTTTGAAGCATTTTGTTTAGGTGTTAAGTGTACTATAACTTCAATATCACGGAATAGAGTTTCTCAATTCACTCGGTGGTCGCAAATTGAAGAAGCTGTGCGTTTTTTGCAAACGTGTACTCCGTCGTGGAAAGCACATATCCTACACGAACAAGCTGCATCACTTGGTGTACAACAAGTTGGAGAAACGAAATATTCTAACTCCACCGTCGTACGTGACTTTACATACTTTGCAATTTCTTGAACATCTTACAATAGACTTCGTAACGATTTTGAATTACCGAGCATCACAACGTTGACCCGTCTAACTTCAGCAACAAAACGATATGACGATATTTCTTACTACACCAGGATATTTCCCAATTTGCCGAACGAACAAAGGACCTGCGTTTTACTTGTTGATGAAGTTTATGTGAAATCTGTACTGCAATACCTTGGCGGTGAAGTTTTTGGACAAGCAACCAACGACCCTAGTAAACCAGCCAATACTATTCTTAGCTACATGGTTGTTTGCATGTTTGGCGGACCAAGATTTTTATGCAAAATGTTGCCGGTACGAAGATTGGGAGCTGATTATCTTTTTGACCAAACAAATCTATTGCTAAATAACCTAAAAGAATCTGGAGCAAATGTTATCGCAATCATATGCGATGGCAACAGAGTAAATCAGGCATTATTCAAGAAATTCGATTCCATCAGACCCTGGCGCACCAAAAATAATTTGTTTTTACTTTTTGACTATGTGCATCTTTTAAAAAACATTCGAAACAATTGGATTACTGAACCTACCCAGGAATTGCAGTTTGTTGTAGATGGTAAAAAGCAAATCGCGAGATGGTCCGACATTAAGCAGCTTTATAACTATGAAAGCAAGGAGGTTGTTAAAATGTCACCACTCACGTATGAAGCAGTGTGCCCAACACCAATTGAACGGCAAAAAGTGAAAACTTGCTTGCGAGTTTTTTGCGATGAAATCATTTCTACATTGAAGTCGCATCCGGAATTTGATAATGCTAGAGGAACTATTAACTTTCTTGCAAAAGTTTTGGAAGATCGTTAATGTTCACTCACGCTTCACTGCTCAACAAACACGAGATGACTTGCGAGAAGTTATTTCTTCACCATATGACCTCAACCTCAAAAAACTAGAAGAGTTCGTCGCCATGATTGAAACCATGCAAGCTGAAGAAGAGAAGAGAATATAAGTCTTGACAAAAGACACATCGAGTTGCCTTTCTCACAGTAGCAAAGGACTTATAGAAATCAGCCAATATATACTGCAACAGCATGAGTATCAACTTGTTATGCTGGGACTATTTACAACAGACCCTTTGGAAAAGGAATTTAGTAAGCTGCGACAAGGATCGGGAGGGCCCTACTTTATAACAGCACAGCAAGTTTTAGAAAAAGTCAACATTTCCAAAACAAGGTTGCTGTTGAAGTTACGCAATACCTCTGCTGACGATTTAAGCCAAATGGAAACGGGTCACTGTTGTGCTAAATGTGACTTTGTTTTGGACGAAAGAATGTGCGAAATCATGGACTGTTTACCGGAGATGCAGCCTTCTATTTCAGTGGACTCAATGATGGGATTGGTGTACATAGCAGGGTATATAGTTGGAAAAGGCGAGATTGGGAATGATGCTGATGACAGCCACTTTTATTACAACAAATATGGCTCCTTTACTGATAACCTTAATCGCGGTGGTCTACATCTCCCGGGAGATACAGTTTGTCAGTGGGTTGTATATGATTACATTATGTTCAGTGAAGTAGTAAATCTTTGCTGTAGAAAATCATTGTGTCGAATTCTCTCCAATCTTTCTGATTTGTATGACCTCCTAATTAAAGACATTTATTTACCAATACTTGCCAACATACTTTTCAACAATTATTGCAGTTTGTGTTCTCCGAAAGCTACCCAAGAACCTCGACAAATAATTCTAAAACTTTGTAATAACTAGCATCAAATTATGGAAAAATACTTCTTAATTAAATTGCTTCTCTACCATCCCCTTCCCCTCCTAATGCTTCGCACCTTCTGCCATGTCGTTGTTACCAGGCCCACTGCCAGCAGGTGGAATAGGACTATTGGTAAAGGACCTGCTTTATCAAAAATCCTAACGACAGAATGCTATCACCTCTTGGGTGTGTTGGCAGATGGCTGTAACGCAAGTAAAACCTGAATAAATATTTTTTTTCGATTTTCATGCATTTTTTTCAAATTTTTACGCAATTTAATCAGATTTTAGTAAACTTTTATGACGTCATCATGACGTCATTATTCCACAACAACAATGTGACATCATGTTGCAATTGCTATGCAAATATACTTTGTTGATTTCGTTCGCAACTAGCGTTTAATGCTCTCAACCCCTTAAATACTATCCGCCTCCAGTTTCGCCTCCAGCTCGCACGTTGGTTCGGCCTGTTTATAGTACGCCATGCTTTGCGTCAAATCGCCTTTCTTGCAGTTAGTGACTGGGATTTGGCATAATATTGCAACTTGATCTGTCAATCCCTTTCTCTCATCGTTGCTTAATTGGGACCGAAAGAATGTTTTTGGTTGGTGGTTAGCAGGCTCCATTTGTTACTTCAATCTTTTACCACGCAAATTACTCCCATTGTTAAACAAACGGATATAGATTCATTAAAACAATCAAATTCTAAGGACACTAATTACACTGTACTTAAGCATATTTTTCTACAAACCTCATACGTTCCAGGCTGATGGCATTCCACAATCCAATCGGCTCTTGTTGCTGGAGCTAAAAGAGTTTTATTCAATCTTGAATGTCTTGGGTGGTTCAAATAAATTCCATCAAAAGCAATTTCCCATACTTGGCATGCATCAGCTGGTTTGAAGCCGTCTACATCCGTAATAACAAGTTCCAATGATTTGCTTCCACCAGCGTTCACCATTCTGCAAGAACATGCACGTACATTAATAGAGTAGAGCGAGTAGGTTTTAATATAAACGACGTAAGTTTGCATTTATTTCAGTATCATTAATCCCAACAAAAATGCAAAACTTTACCGGAACCGTTTCCTTTGTCCTGTGCCAAAAGTTAAAATTGGAAACAAATCTCCGTTCGTGGTAAAGTGGTCTATTTGATTGTTGGGATCCATCAACCATTCTTCCAATGTAATATTTTGATCAGCAACTAAATCCAAGTTTCTGAAAGATTCAAATAAAATACTTTACTGAATATTGAAAATACTAATTGATCATTCGACAAACCTCTAAACCACCTTCATCTAAAACTGAAAGAAGAAATAATGACTTTTGTGCTTTTTTTCCTTGATAGCCGATGAAGTTACAAGTTTGAGAGTTTTTTTCTGCTTTTTTACGAGATCGCAGCACTTTTAATATGCATTGTCTGCTTCCACGTTCCACCATTCGTGCGTTTTTTTGTCTTTTAGCCAAACTCCGCTATTCGACTTGCAATCAAAGAGCGCAAGCGCACTTCGCAGTCTCCCTTAATTACAGTTAATTTTCCAGTCCAATATAATTTCAAAATAACGTCAGTTATTTTTTTATTTATTATTTCCAGATCCCCAGTATTCTACTGTAATTGTGAAAAACAGTCACCGCTTTCATCTTCTCTTTCAAATGTGCAGAGTGACTGCGTTACCTATTACTTTAAAATACTTCCTTGTTCTTTCGCTTATCATTTGAAGTGCAGAAGCAATACCACTGGGCTCATTGATCTGCTGTGGGTTTTCACATCACGCACCTTTAAATGTAGGCCTACCTTCCAAAGAATATTCCTAGGCCTAATAACAAAGTTTTATATAGAGCAGCATCAATATAAAAATAGAGTTCTCAGCCATTTGTCCTCCATTTCAAGATGGGAGGAATCTCGTTAAGGGTTTAGCGCTCTCCCTAATAGCACAACTGGCGAACTTGCGGGGTTTTTCTCCTCACAGTCTCTTTAACGAAGAATGCTAAGCAGGGAAGCTGGGAAAGCCATTGGTAAAGACTCGCCACTATGAACCGAGCTACTGTTCCAAAAGCATACGCTATTTCCACTCGGCCGTCTGATCGTCCTCTCTACTATTTTGTTATCTCAAAATGAATGATGTTGCTGCAGGTCAGTCAAGATTGTGATATTCTGTCACAGGATGTGTACTTTTTGATTTGAACTGTACCTAAAAGTGAGCAGCAACGCTTTTGTTTTTTAACCAAAGTTAGATCAATTACGCTTGTAATTACAAGTAATTAATTTCAGTTTTTATGTAATTATAATATTGTAACTGAAATTTTTTGTTTCTGTAATTGTAGCCTAACTACAACTGCAATTTTGAAAATTTGTGGGCTAAATTACAGTTACTTTTTATCGCTGTGAAGTTCAACTGAACTTTGTTTTAGCTTTTAGCTTCACCGTTTATCTTTAGCATTTATCATCAAAGTATATACTGGAAGATCTCACCTCGCTGAACTTAGCATTGTGCCAGCGTGGAGCCTCCCCTTAGGAGCAAATTTCCTACGTAAGGTGTGGACGGTTTATCTGAACCGTTTAAACAAGAGTTTTCACGCTTCAACTCTCATGCGTCTCGCTGGGGATTGAAAGCATCGTCTAGCCAAATTTAGGGAATTAGGAAATCGGAAGCCAAATTTAGAAAATTTTTGCATTATCCTTTAAAAATTCCTGAGACTCATGTTGTAGCAATAGCAGACGTTCACCGCCTGCCACAACATTCACTCACAAGGAAAGGTAAGCGAGTCACTCGTCCAATTATTGTAAAACTTACCAGTTATTCAGACAAAAATCTACTCATGAGGTCACTAAAAAATTTAAAGGCTTATAACGAAAAAAGAAAAGCAAAATCACAAGGTGCAGCTGACTATGTCTACTTCACCGAACATTTACCTCGTGCGTTGCAACAACAGAAGAAACCACTCCATCCTGCATACAAACAAGCAAAAAAGAACGAAAGACGAGCAGTCTGGCGAATTGAAAAAGCAACCTATTGCCTGTACAATGACAGTTTCAGATATAGCAACAACAATGCTGGATGTTAAGATTTTGCTTCTGATAGTGAATAACTTTACTTTTGTGAGTGATATTTCATTTTTAATCGTTTGCTAATATGTTTACTCATAATGCAGTTAGAACTGTCTAGTAGAGAATTATTGTACTATTTACTTTTCAAATGATAATGGTTCTTCTTCGAGTCAAACAGTTCACATGCAGGATAATGGAACTTCAATTAATGACATCATTAATAATCTATGATTCTGAAATTCCCCCTAATATTAGACCTTGCGGCATGACTGACTATACCTTGAAAACCTAATAATCGATGAAAAAAATAACTTTTTAATATTGCACGTGAATATTTCATCACTACAAAAACATTGTGATGAACTTTATGACCTAATTTTAAATTTGACCTTTCAGCCAGATATTTTATGCATTGCAGAAACTCGCATAGCAGATGTCCCCCTTTCCAATTTCGAGCTGCCAGAGTACAAGCTTTTTCATTGCAACTCCCCGTCTGTAGTAGGTGGTGTAGCAATATATATTTAACAAAACACAAGATTTGATTTAATTAAAACTACAAAATGAGGTGTGGCTGGGGTTGAGGAGATATGGCTTGAATTTTCTGACATAGATTCATTCCACTCAAAACGAATTCTCGGCTGTATTTACAGACATCCTTCATGTAATAATGAAGAAGAATTCTTGCAAAAACATAATAATTGTTCAGCGGATTTAAACCTGGCACACAAACAGTATTATATTGTAGGCGATATGAATGTCGATACCTTATTAAATAGCCATCAAGAAAATCTGGCAAAAAAATATCATCTGATTCTTAAAAGTAACAACTGTTTCTCTGTAATAACTACTGAGACTCGTGTAACACATCAAACTGAAACTTTACTCGATCATATTTTAACGAAAAAAAAAAAAGGCATTTAGAAGTTATCCCCGGAGTAATCGACTATCACATTTCTGATCACTCGTTAACGTTTGCTATTTTGAAAACTAATCAATCTCGAAATGAACGTGATAAACCCACGGGTGGTAATAACACAATGCAAACTCGTAAATTCAAAAATTTTAAAGCAGCGAAATTTTGTGACTATTTGAATGCTAAGCTGGAATCTCATATGAATTTGTCGCACGAAAGTAGCCCCGTAAATTTTAATCTAGAATTTGACAAATTTAATGAATGTATCTTAAGTGTAATTAATGGTCATGCGCCCCTTAGCGCAGTTTGTAGGAAACATAAACGGTTGCTACAGAAGCCCTATATAACAAAAGGTATTTTTACCTCCATACGTCATAAGCAGAAATTGTATAATACTCTCTACAAAAGTGGAGACGCATTAACAATTAATTTCTATAAAAGATATGCACACAAATTAACCCATTTAAAAACAATTAGCAAAAAAATTTATTTCCATGACGAAATTAATGAACACAGCTCTAACCCAAAGAAACTTTGGGAAACTTTGCGATTCATTTTACCGGCTAGTAAAAAAAAAAAACGTTTTTTTGATGCACCTACTAAACTAAATCACGAAGGTGAAATAGTGGAAAACATATTTGATGTAGCGGAAACATTTAACAAGTATTTTGCAAATGTAGGCAAAGCGCTGGCAGACAAAATTATTACGACAAACCCAAACCATTGTAAGTCTTATTTGCAAAATCGCATTCAAAGCTCAATTTTTTAAAATCCACCTCGAAGCAATGACATATTTAACATAATTAATTTTCTAAAAAGTAAAAAATCTGAAAAAAATAATGCAGTGTCCTCTTACTTTATTAAGATAGCTGGGAATGTGCTAGCACCGTACTTGGTTTATTTTTACGCATTTTCCTTTGAATAAGGCATTTTTCCTGACGCCCTAAAAATTGCGGCAGTGACTCCTATGTACAAAGCAGACGATAAACTTTCGCCTTATAATTATCGTCCAATCTTGGTACTACCTTACTTATCTAAAATATTAGAGAATTTGATTAAAACTAGAACAATATCATTTTCAGAAAAAAATCATGCGTTTAATCCTTATCAGTACGGGTTTCGAGCTAAACATTCCACAACGCACGCCCTATTAGATATCACAACATCGTTATATGACAATCTCACTAAAAAAATACTATCATCTCTTGTTTTACAAGATCTTCGAAAAGCCTTTGATACCGACTCACATCAACGCCTTCTTTTAAAATTAGAACACCACGGGATTCGAGGGATTGCACTTCAGTTACTAACAAACTATTTGACCGATCGCATGCAATTTGTAAATATAAACAATATATGTTCTAATTTAGAATGTTTAACCATGGGTGTACCACAAAGGTCAATTTTCGTCAGCGACATGGCCTAGCGGTATCGCGCGCAGGTGACAGATCCTACGTGACGGGTTCGATTCGCGGCTGGAGCCGATTGCATTTGACATATTTAACAGGTGGCTGCTGACTCGAAGAGCGCAAGCTCACTTCGCAGTCTCCCTCAATTACTATTGAATTTTCGGTTCAATATAATTTGAAAATAACCTGAGTATTTATTTATTTATTTTATTTGGGTCCCTTATTATATATTATTTATGTGAATGATTTTCAATATGCTATAGAATGTACTCCTAGTCTGTACGCAGACGATGCATGCTTATTGATCGAAGCCAAAACCGCACAAGAATTGCAAAATTCTATAAATAACGAAATGATTTAAGTCAAGAATTGGATGATAAGTAACCAACTTACGATTAACCCCCAGAAATCTTCATTATTAATTATACAACCCACTCTAAACGACCCCCCAATTAAATTTCAAATCAATACTGATGGTCATTATTTAAATTTGCAAAATAATGTAAAATACCTCGGAATTTACATAGATCACTATCTAAACTTTCAATTTCATACTGAAAAGACTAATTCACAGATTGCAAGAGCTACCAGGATACTTTGGAGAGTTAGAAAATATTTTTCAGCCAAGACGATGCTGTGTTTATATTATACTTTAGTACAACCACATCTTCTTTATAGTTTAACTGTCTGGGGCTCTACATCACCAACTAGCTCACAAAAACAGTTACAACTTCTTCAAAACAATGCTGTGAGAGCAATAGTTGAGTGATGCAAATGTGATCACATTTCTTTATCATATAAAAATTTAAACATAGTAAAAGTTCATGATCTCTGCAAACTAGAAATAGCGAAGCTCATGTATTTGTATGAAAAATCTCGCCTTCCAACTACCTTTAGTAATAAGTTTATTAAACCTTCTGAAGTTCATCAATATACAACGAGAAGTAATCAAGAGCTAAAACATTATATTCCCAGATTTCGTTTGGTTAAGTTTCAAAAATCTTTCACATATACCAGTGTAAAAATTTGGAATAACATTGAGAAAAAATTAAAGCAACTTTCTCACTCTAAATTTTGAAATACCTATAAAGCGATATTAAGTGAGGCATACAACACATAAGCTCAGTAGAAGCTTTTGGTACAGTTCGACTGCTTTATTTTTATTTTTTTTTTATTTTCTTAATTTTTTTCTCTTTTCATTGTAATAAAAAAAGTAGTAAACAAATGCATAAGTTTTATAATTATCTTTTGTGGAGCTGTTCGACTCGAAGAGCTATTGGTTCCTTCACAGCTTTTGTTAGCTTAATTTCTTAAAATAGATGTGTGCTCATTTAGTCAATTATTTATTTTTTCCTATGTTATTTCTTTTGTCATTGTTAGGATTTAATCCATGCCTTTCAACTTAACAATAAATTGATGATGATCTAGTTACGATTGTGATCAGGGCTCGAACTTGAACTCGATAGAACTTGATCATTTTGCCGAACTCGAACTTGAACTCGAAAACGTATTTTTTCTGAACTCGAACTTGAACTCGAATAAAACTGTTCGAGTTCAAGTTCACTAGAAAGATATTTAAATTGTTGTAAAGAAATAAAAGATCACTACGAAATATAGATTGTTATTGTTTAATTGTGGTCACAACAGTGACAATTTTGATGGTACTAAACAGCTGAGGTGTAGTCTTGAACCTGCTGCACGAGCGAAATATTTTTATTTTTTTAATTGCATGAGCACCGGCGGTGAAAAAGTTGTCTCGATTTTCGTTAATCATCTGCCTGAACTCGAACTTAAACTCGAAACAGCTTATTTTTGTCGAACTCGAACTCGTAAATAATTAAATTAGAAAACTCGAACTTGAACTTGCTAAAATAGGTTGAACTCAAACTGGAACTTGAACTCGAATAAAATTCGATCGAGTTCACAGCCCTGATTGTGATGCCGTAAAACAAACTGCTGGTCACATCATTGGTAACCGCCTCACCCTGCGTCTAGCGGCAAAGGGCGCTTTTCCTCAGGCAGGATGACCCCACAGTTAAATGGCTACAAAACCTCCAGCCACTTTGTCTTTTTCTTTCTTCGTGCGAACGATCGAACATTAAAGCACTTCACATGTCTTACCCATGTTCTTTTCTTGTGTTCGCTTTAGTTTCAGCGATAGTTTTCACGTGTGTGTTACGGTGTAACACCATGTAATTGTAATTATAAATTGTAATTTGTGATTAATTTGTAAGCTTAAGAGTAATTGTATTTTCATAAAAATTAAATCTTCATTATACTCGCGGTACAACGAGTGGCAGGACCCAACTCGACGGCTCAGCCCATGCGCAACACAGCTCTCAAAAAAGGTCGCAGCAATGGCGAGCCCAAGACGACACTCTATCCAATTTGAGTAGCCCGGAAAACGAACCTAAACCTCCCGCGCCGAGAGCGATGCGATATCTTTAATGGCCGGTTAATTGTATTATTGTTATTGCAATTGAGATTTTGAGTTAGTTTAAACAGTGGCGTAGCGAGAAATTTTAAAAGGGGGGGAGCCATAATTTCCACATTTTTTTCCAGCGTAATTTTTTTCGGCAGAACAAATTTAAAGCTGATTATGAAACAAGAAAAGCTCTAGGGGGTACGAGGGTATGCTACCCCGGAAATTTTTAAAAATTTACATGCTATAATGGCTATTTTAGTGCTTTCTGAATAATTTTCAAGCAACGTTTGTTGAAACTTTTTGACCCTGATTCTGAGTGGTTCGCCAAATATGATGCCTTTTGTGCGCAAATTTTCGATTAAGCTTTGCTTGCTTAAGGTGTAAGAATAGAACTTTTTTAGTAGACGCCGGCAAGACACACATTTCAATTCAGCTATTAGGCCTATGAAACAAAAAACACAGGCGTCGAGGTATTGCGCGAAAGACCATCCTATTCTGCAGCCAAAGACTGCTTAGTCGACGAGTCTGCGCCTACGTTCCCTCTAAGCTGCGCGACTGCGCAGCTAGCCGAGAAACCCTTCGCAGTACATTCGTTCTGCCGCGCGCTGCATAAGTATTGACAGCAAGACAAGCTAAATACGTGCTTTCAATCGGAAGCAAGCCCCACATTTGAGATTTGACAATATTGTTTTGCAAATTGAAGGTGCAATCAGTTAATTGTGCAGTGATACCTTGAAATTCTTCTGTGCCAGATAATCAATTGAGCATATAACTAAAAATGATGTCATAATCGCTTCACAATCTCAATGTCAATAGAACGCATTGCCAATTTGCCATTAAAAACTCGTGGAAAAAAAAACGGCATGCTGTTGACAAAATGGAGATGCTTCGTGGCCGTACTGTTCTGTCATGGGTTAAACTTATAAGCACAAGGCATGTGATGGTCAGTTGTGTGGTTAAATGAAAAATACACAGACACATGACGTTAAAGGAGAGAATGAAAAAATGTTAGGTAAGAAGTTGATGAAAACGTGACCTCGGCAGGCAGAGCTACGCACCTTGCCAATTACCAATAGGTCACTGGAGCAATTGAAATTCCAATCTGATTTTAGGTATTATGCCGTAGGCCAGTGGTTTTCAACCTTTTTCAAGTTGCGGACCTCTAAGTTAGGCAATTTGTTGTTGCGGACCCCACATAAATTGACACAAATAGACACGATTTTAAAATTGTTATTGAAAGTAATTTGAGTAAAAATCAAAGGCTACCTTTACCAGGGATGCCTTTTAGTTACCGCTTGCTAAAAGCTATCTATATGAGGATATGATGGGCCGCACTTATTTTTTCAAGTGAAAATCTCTAACTGCACTAAACACGACTCGCTGCTTACGCAAAAACAACTCACATTTTCGCATTGGCCTTGATAACAAGTTGTATTTTGGGAAAGGACCAATATTGTTTATTTACTCATTCTTCTTCTTTCGGCTTTTCCCTATTCGGGGTCGCCACAGCGCGAAAGTTTTCTCGATAAGACTTGGTCAACTTGTCTCTCTCCCTTGCTCCAACCATCTCCATGTCTTCTCTCACCGAATTCGTCCATCTTCTCTTTGGCCTTCCTCTCTTTTACCAAATTGTTTATCTCGTAAACTCCATTAATATTGACAGCCAGCAAATGATTGCGTCACTGAGCTTCTTATTTATTTGCAGACTATTTGTGTCTAGCTATTCTAGATTATAGCTTGGTGCTGAGACGCTGTAGATGCGCGTATAATCTTTATGATGTAAAGGTCTGACAGGAGTTTGATAACCACATAACTGCGCATATAGAGACAGAAGGCGCACGCACAAAGTGGAGATTTTGTAGAAAGCCCTTGCCAAAAAAACATCCCAGCAAGGGCGTTGGAAGTACTTTCAAGTAGGGGGGGCTGAAATTTGTGATATCATACTAACGTCTGGGGGGCGAAGCTCTCCTTGTTATCGCAACATACATCACACACTACATATCATGCACTTTACTTCAGTAAAAGTCATTTGGAGATTGCTTGATGAACTCAAGCTTTTCTCTAGCGTAAAGACAGTAGCTAGATCGACGTTTATAAAGGTGTTTACCTCCTTTAAAATAACTTATTATCCGTTCACAAGCTCCTAGTCTGAAACTCCTAGGCAGGAGCGTATTTAGGGGGACATTGTGCCATGCCATCCCCCCTTTTTGTTTCTGCCTTTTAGTAAAAAAGAGCAAGATTAATGGTGACAAATATGCCAGACTCTTTTGATAGTTTTCGTAGCTTATTCCAGGAGCGGAGCCGGGTAGGTAGGTTGAGGGGTATGCATCCACCCATCAGCCATTTTCAAAAATATTTCTGATGTATAGACCTACTATTTTTCCATAATTTCCAACCTCTCTGACAGCAATACGCCTTCCGTCTCAAGCACGCATAATCGAAAATGTGCGAACAAAATGCATCATATTAGGTGAAGCACTCAGAATTAGGATCAAAAAATTTAAACAAAATTTGCCTAAAAATTATTCAAAAAGCATCAAAATAGCCATTACAGCATGTAAATTTTCAAAATTTTTCGGGGAAGCATGCCCCCGGACTTCCCTAGAGCTTTTTCTGTTTCTCAATCAGCTTCAAATTCGTTCTTCCCCAAAAAAATACGCTTGAAAAAAATGTGAAAATCATGCCCCTCCTCTTCTCAAAATTTCTCGCTTCGTCACTGCTCCTAGGGTAAGCTAGTTAACTCTAATTTGATATTTTGTTGTTTCGCTGTTATTTGCCCAAAAGTTTTTTTTTTAATTGAATAAAATCTTCTTGTGACATCATATTAAAGCTTTAAGAGCTTGTACACGAAGCTACCAAAAATCCAACAGTTTTTGCGATTTTGTTCGCCTTCGACACAAAGTTGCAAAAGTTAGTACGTTGGTTTTGATAGTATCAATGAAGAAAAGAAACAAATAAGAAGTGACGCCATAAGTCATTGTTGAAGCAATGGTTGAAGTGCCTTAGGCTGTACTGTTATGATAAATTCTTGAAAGGGGGGGCTGAAGGAGGGCTCAAAATTTCTATGGGGGGGCTGAAAAAAGTAGGGGGGGCTTCAGCCCCCACCTTCCAACGCCCCTGCATCCCAGCCTCTTTGCAGTACTTCAAGCGTAACGTTTTTTTTTTCTTAAATCAAACATTTTTGCATTACTGGCAGGGGTTTTCTGCAAAACATACCATTCACCGCTCGACCTTCTTAAATCACGCTTAGATCGTTTCATGTCACTACTGGTCTATTTCACACACATTATTATTAGCACCAGGAATTTAATTATGAACAAGTTTGAAAAAGTGGAGTAGGCCTAAATTGCCAAGCCCGTGTAACTTCGTAGTTATACGGATTTTGTTGTATTGCAGTGAGGAAAAATAAATATTGAAATTTACTAACACTACAAATGTTTCTGCGGGCGATTTAACATGAAAATTTTAAGGAGGCCTCTGGCCGAAAAATTTTGACCGACTGACTGGATCCGGGCCGCAGGTTGCCGACGCCTGACCTTAGCTATGCAAATTTTGGCACAATGACTTGATATCTGGATCAAAATCTGTAAATGCAAGGCGTCAATTGCTGTATTATGAAGTAACAAACGATTTTTCGCTTTCGTTTTAATGTGTGTCGGAGCACTAAAAGCATTTTCAGCTAAGTATGTTTTTCTGTAAGGCAAAATTGTATCATTGCAGGCAATAACGGCTCAGATGGCCGAGTGGTACGAGCGTCCGCCTCGGGAGCTGTAAAGTTGGGGTTGATTCCAACTCGGGTCAAACCACTGACTTTAAAATTGGTAGCCTATCCAGTATTCACAACTTTTCTGCTTGATGCTCAGCATTGAAGGACCAGTGTGAAGAACAAGCCGGCCAGTTTGCTTGCTGTGCCGTTGGGAAAGACACTTAGCGGGATTACCCCATCTTGGTGTGGTAGATAGATGGCTGGCAATTCCTAAGCGAGCTCGTAAAGCGCACTGATCGCTTTCTCGTGATAGGAGGATAAATATGCAACTAAATACAAATCATACAACAGTTCCAGGTGTGGTAGTAATTACCTGTCGTTTCTCTATCCAGAATTTGACGTACCAATAACCGTTCTTAAATAAGAAAGTTTCAGCCCCAACGGTTGGTTGCAAATTAAACCGGTGTCTATTTCACATTTTTATATCATTCAGAAAAAGATCATTATTTAAAATACATTAATAATTACTTACTAAACACCGGTACTTCAATAAACTGCGCTATTTTTGATGAAAATTTCAATACTTTGTCGGGCCCCTTGCGGACCCTTTAGCCCTTGCGGCCCCCTTGAAGTTATTCGCGGACCACTTGGGGGTCCGCGGACCCCAGGTTGAAAATCACTGCCGTAGGCTACTGTGTGCCCACTTAAGGCCAGGAATTAAAATTGCTGGGTAAATCGCTGAGATACTGTTCCTAGCCTACAAAGTGGGCAGACTGTAACCTACGGCAGGGGTCAGCAACCTTTTAAGCGCAGCGTGCCATTTTTTTATAGTGTCAAGATAAAAATTTTTCCGCGTGCCAAACGGTTGCCCTATTTTCCTTTGAAAATATCAGTGCAGAAAAAAAAGGTCCTCATTCTGTAGATGTCTTCTGATTCTCTGAAAATATTAGTACCGACCAAAAAAAAAAGGTCTTCACGTCGGTAGATGTCTTATTTACTGAGAAATACCTCTATAATTGAGTGACGTTTGAACCCACAACACTAAAACTCGCTCATTGATTCAAACGTAAATTTGTTAAATCTTAAGAGCTTATAATTTGCTTGCGCATGGAATCGCTTCTCGTGCCATGCAAAACCTTACGGCGTGCCAGTTTTGGCACGCGTGCCAGGGGTTGCCGACCCCTGACCTACGGCATAAGTGCTTGAAATCAGATTAGAATCCCAACTGCTCTCGTAGCCTAGTGGTAACTGAAAAGATGCGTAGCTCTGTTTGGCTCCTGCCTGGTTCAGGGGTTCAAAACCTGCTTTCGTCTGATGATAACTCAAATATGCATTACTTCAGAAAAATTTTCGCGCACTAATTGCTTTTAAATAGTTTTTGTTTTATCACTCTACCTGAAGATCTTCAACAGAGTGAAAAAGGTTGTTGGAGGTTAAATTTGTCATTAACATTCAGCACCACAACAGATATTGTTATATGAACTTATCAAGTAGCAGCAGACATCAGAATATATATGTTAGGCTTGTGATCATCAGACATTCATTTTACAAACTAAACGTCAATTTTTGTCTACGCTAGTGCTTTTCCATTGCTGCAATTCGAGTGTACAAGTAAATTCTGTATTCGTTTAAAATGTTGCGTTCTCTTCAATTTTTTTCAAATTTTCCGCGCAGACCTTTTTTTGGAGTTCACACGGCCTTCCATTAAGCGCACACTAAGCAAGCTCTTAAAGGGAACGTTGGTCTGCGCCTCCTCATAACAAGGCTTATCGCTATCGAGGAGGTTCAAAATTATGCAAAAAATTGTATGCATCAAAAATTTTTGAAAATGCTCGGTGTGAGGATGCATAACCCTTATTCTACCCCCCCCCCCCCCTAGATCCGCCCCTGGCCATAAGCTACAGACATCATCAAAAGAGTCTGGCATATTTCAGTCACTTCGCACCATTACTTGTTCTTTTCTACTAAAAGGCAGAGTCAAAAGGGGGGCCATGGTCCAATGGTCCCCCTAAATACGCTCCTGAGTTCAAAGTAATTGTAATTGCAGTGTTATTGAAAAACTTTTAGATTTAGCTGTAATTAATCTGTTTTACTTAAAAAATTGATCCAACTCTGGTCTTAACGTTATTTTGACGACGAACTTGAATCAAACCTCTAACTAAGCACTTGCAACAGCGAAATGAAGGAGCATAACCCAAAGATTTTTAATAGGCCGAGATACGATTCATTGCTATAATGCCATCGTGATAACTTCTTGAGCAAAACTGTTAAAGTCATAAAGGAGAGGAACGGCATTTCTTACTAATTAAAAAGATCAAAGGTGAAATGCTTTACGTTTAGTCAAGAAAGTCACTAGAAAGAACTTACCTGAACAAGATGTCGTCACCAATGCCGGTTGAACTTTCTTCAGGGGTTTGCTGAAGTTGTCCATACCCTCGCCTTAGTCCGTTTTCATCAGCATATAATAGAATTGGTTGAAACAACAGTGGTATTTCGTGCTGGCAATTCTCCGGACAGGAAATAGCAGCTAAATGAGCTGGCATTGCTGCTGCACCAGTGATCGGATCTTCGACAATAATCAAACCAGCCAGGCCCCCAGAAACCTTTATGAAGCAACCATGTGAATGGCTTTTAATAGTTGATTTAATAACTTACTCTAAGGTATATACTTAATACTTATTTCATAAATAGCACTGCTATTAAAAGTCGTTACCTGCAGTAAGATTTTACCCACTTTACCTGCAGTAAGATTCTCGAGTTTTGCATCGCCGAAGGATTAGATTTGTCTCCACTTATGGCAGCTGCTTCATTTGACGTCATAGGGCAGGGTGTTTCAACGGAAGCCCATCGGCCCCTAGTGAGCCATGGGACATTAACCAGAAGCCGGGAGCGCAAGATTCATTTAATGATAATTAACTGCTTAAGGCCAGCGGACTGCTGTAGCTACTATGAATGAAATACCGACCAACAATTTTATTGCTGATAAGTAAGAGGTTTTAAGAAGAGGGCCACCAACTGTCTTAGAGCATAAAAATACGACAAGCTCTCCAGTAATTTTCAGCAGACTAAGAAATGTTGGTTTGGTTCAAATTGTTTAGATAAGACATGGAAGCGGGGCTGCGAACTCGAAGCATTTTTAATCAACTTTAAATTCAAGTTTGAGTTTACCAAGAATTTGGAAGTCCGAGTTCAAGTATGAGTTTAGTACGGAATTTTTTACCGAGTGCATGCTAAATTTTAAGCATTTTTAGTCAGTTATAACAGTTAAAAACTCAATCAACTTCATACGCGATCCAGTTCAAGTTCGATTTCAAGAACTTTTGATTTTCAAAATTCAAATTCGAGTTTGGCAAAAATGACCATGTTCTGCGAGATGAAAAGTTTAAGTTCGAGTTTGCAGCCCAGTACGGATGTAGAGAAATGGCCTGTAGTAGTGGGTAAAGTTTAGATAACAAAACAACTAGAACCTACAGCAGAATTTCTCAACCGTGGCCCTCGTTCCCCAAAGGGGGCTGCAGAGTGTTTTCTGGGAAGCCACGAGCGCAGGAATAAATACATTTTTATTTCTAGACCTTTTTTTTAATTACACTCAAAGGGGCCACGGTCTTTTAGTGCCACGGTCAAGAGGGCCACGACTCAGAAAAGGTTGAGAATCACTGACCTACAGTTACCCTGTCCACATGACCAATTTATGTGGGCTTGTTGATGTGGGCTCTCTACGTCACAATTACATTTTTGATGTCATAATTTATAAAAGTAATTATGACATCAAGCCCACTGCAACAAGCACACATTAATGTGGGCTTAAAGCCCACATAAATTGGACATGTAGACAGGGTAACTATATTCCAGATCGCATAAATTGAGAAGATCACTGGCAAGTGGGCAGAAAAAATGCGAGGAGAAATATATTAATTACGCAGTTATAAGATCTCCATAAATAGTGAAGAAAGCGGTCATTTATTTTTAACACCTACAGTACTTTTTCTCCATGTTACCTTACATGCGTTGGCGATTTATGACAACTGCAGTATTGTTCATGCAAAAATCGTTAAGCTGTAAATAAATGCATTCCACTGAGTACAATTAAACCACACATTGGACAACAGCCAGCATAAGCGATGTGACATGCCTGGTGTGATTTCATCCTGGAACTTCACAAGTGTTATGTGCACTGTCATGTAGCAATGACATTAGCGATGTCTTTACGCTGAATACTTAGTTGTTCGACGGAAATAATTGCTTGACAAACAGCTGAGAGTGAGCACTTCAGGCACTTGTATCCGTCATTTATGCTTTAGCCGATTTTATTTTGAAGTTATTTGTGCTAATTCTGTCACAATATCAAATTATGAATTTATTATAAGCTATTTGAAGTAGGATTGATCTTGAACCAAAAACTTTCTAATTAGGAAAAAACAACCTAAGTAAGTTACTTCAGTAATGTAATCTAGTAGAAAGATTCGATAAATATTTAATCCCAGTAAATAATCTTATTTCAGCCAACTAACACTAATGAGACAGAAGAAAACTGCTTAAACAAGTGTTTAACGCTTCAGTGTTTTTATAGTTGTACTTTCGGTATTTCAAGAAGTAATAAATCGTAGGTTTTCGTTTAGAGCGTACCGTAAGAACATGCTAAACTGCTGGTGGTAGATTTATATTTTAAAACGTGTTTGAAGAAACGACTTTGCTTTTTTTGCTGGCTGCTGATGATGGCAGAGTAAGCAACCACTAACCAGTAACATATTTAAAAAGGATGCCATTGTGCCATGTCTCCCACCATCCTCTGACTTTGTCTTTTAGTCAAAACGAATATATGTTGCCAAGTGACTGAAATATACCAGACTCTTTTGATGGATTTTGTAGTTCATGCCCACCCAATCTTTTAAAATTTCTCGCTGCGCCTCAGGTGCTAACTGCTGGCTTATGCTACTGATTTTATTTTAAGTTGCGGAACATGAATATTGTGCAGTAGTACTTGCTGCCATAAGCACTGTGCAATGCATTTCGCCAGTAAATGATCTTTTGTTGATGCTGCAGCAAACGGCTTTCAGTTTCCTTCACTAAGTTTTTAGCTATAGGCCTACCTGTGCCCGGCACGCTAGTGTCATTGCAAAAAGAAAGCACTTTGATGTAAATTATTATCTTCGTAATTATGTACTCAGAATGAATGGTGCTAACATAGAAGTTTTTCAGAAAACGCGGGTAATGATGGTGGTTACCAGAAAATATGTGTGGCTTCTGCGCCTCTTTAATAAAGTGCGCATAAAGAGCTACAAAAATTAGTTGCAAAAAATTTCTGTTATTGACTAACCTGAAACATAGTCGATCCATGCAAGTGCGCGTGATACCAGTAAGTACCAGCAGGATGACTGGGCAATATTTCATAGTGGTATGTCATGTTTTCACCGGGGCCAATAATCACAAAAACATTGTCACTTGGAACCTGTAAAAATGCATAGTCTAAGTATGTTTCCTCAAGGAAGGATCCAGAAATATTTTTCGCGCCATAGAAATTCAACAATGCTTGTCTTACAATTTTGTGCAACAAGAAATGTCAAAGCACTGACTGATTAATATGAACAAGTACAAATAAAAGTTTAGAGGGTCCAAGCCATTAGACCCCCTCTGGATCCACCAATGTTCTATTATATTTCCAGTTTGGCTATGCTTACAGACGGGCTCGGATGACACCGCTAATTGGCCGTGGCCGTGGTGATCTGTGGCCGTGATGATTATTTTCTGTTTTGTGCCCTACACTACGCTTACAGTACCGGTATCTTATCATACCAGTATTATAACTTTCCAAGCGGTCTGGAAACGAAATGAATATCTTTGTACTGGGCTGATTAATTCTATTTCAAAAATTTGCTCTGTGTTGTAGAGAAGATTTGCACTCATGTTAGTTTTCATTATTACTGTAGTTTTTGTAAGCAAAACTCGGCCTGTTTTTGTTTGAGAAATGGTGTCTTTCTGCGATAAATGTTTTCTAAACTTTTCACGAAAAACTTTTACACGTTTTGGTAAATTTGTTTCTGTGTAAACATGTAATTTCGAATGCAGGTGCAATGTGGCTGTAGGCATCGTGTAACATAGCGTGTCAGAGCATTATTTGTTATTACAGAGGCCGTTACTAAGGTAAATCTGCGCAATTTTTTACAAGGAATAGGGTCGGAGAAAGCAATGCAATTCCATAGAATTGGATCAAAAAACATTTCACACAGCGTGATTAGAGATCAAGAACAGTTTGAAAATATTGAAAACACAAAGGCATATAATTTAGAAGTAGGTCAGGTAAGCCTAGCTTGTTTGATAATTTAGTTACACTACTTCTACCAGTGATGCAAAAACTGATAGAGCTTCAAGTAATCTTGAAAAAAAGCCAACTAATAAACCTGACGATAACATTACTTGCGGCTGAATTGCAGAAGCGAATCCAGAAAATTTTGGTGGGGGATGCAAATTTAAATTAGGTTGAACGTTAAATAATTACAAAAAAGTTCGATGTCTACACCTGAAAAAGAGCGTTAATAAGCTCTTAGAAAAATGTTTCATGTCAGGAGCGTATTCAGGATTTTTTGCGAGGAGGGGGCATCATGTTTCTACATTTTTCAAGCGTATTTATTCCGGAAAAATTTACATGAAGCAAGTTAAGGAACAAAAAAGGCTATGGGGGGTTCGGGGGCATGGTGCCCCGAAAATTTTTTGAAAAGGAAGGCCTGCATAAGACGTACTTAAAATACAAAGCAGAGATATAATGTCAAAAACTGTGACAATCCGCTTTGAAGATAATTGCAGTACATACAGTATGAGCTGAAATACTGCTGTACATGCAGTGCTTCCTAAGCTGTGCATTTCGCAATGTAAGTTAAGCAGTAAATTTATTATTGCGTTACATGCAGTCACTCATTTGTTGTTCAAGACTTTTCCAAATAGATCACTGCTAGTTATTTTTACCAAACAATCTTTTCTGAAAGGACATAGTTTCTGAGAAGATTGTATTTGAGAAGTTCTTTTTCTCTTTCTGCGTTTTTCAGATGCTAGAGTTGTGCTGCAGTTTTAAAAAACTTGTGATCAAAATTTAACACCACTAAAATATTTTTTATTATCAAATCTTGAAGTTTGGATTTTTGTGCTCTGTTTGAGTTTGGCTCCCTTGATACTCTGATAAAATTCAAAACTTTTGCTACACCAAGAAAAAGAGTCAAGGGCTTAAAAGCGTGCTTAGCTGCTGCATTGTACTGCAGAATTTTGCGTTTGTTATTACCGTTACAAATAATTACACTGGCCAACAAAATTTAACATCTTAATCTTATGAAATTAGTCACGCTAATTTCGAATCTGCAAGCAGCTTTCCAGCACCTCAGGTTTTTTTGATTTTTTACATTTTTATTTATTGTTAATTAAAACCAAAGACCTTTGTTTAATCACAATGCTCAGATTATTATGACATAGAAAACCTTTGTAACGTCGAAGAAGTTTATAGTGGCGTATTTCGTAAACAATCAAAAATATGACTAATTTCTGTAGAAACTAAATAACTGTCAAAAGCCCCCACTATGGGGCGCCGTGTGTAAAGCTACGCAATATAAAATTTTGCATCATTTTTTGGTTAAATTACGAGCAATATCATGTATTGTTGCAATTTATCTATATTGCTGCAATATGTGTTAAATTGTTGCAATTTATGTATATTGCTGCAATTTGTGTAAATTGTTGCAATTTACGTATATTGCAAAAAAACCTTTAAATCGGTTTTTAATTGCCATGGTGATATGCTAACTAAAACAGTCAGTGTTGCCCTTTCCCTTTTTCCATGAACTCATGTAGTGTACTGGCCTGAGGCGCTGTTGTACTGACTGTGCAGTGTGCGCTTATTGGTTTGGCTGAAACATTTAAGCTACTGGTTAAATGAATCATTTAAGCTACTACTGTTAAGCTACTGGTACCGGTATCCTTTGGAATACCAGCAGCTAGACTAGACTAGACTACCGGTATGGGGGTAACAACTAGTATCAGCTCCCAGGTCCAGTTGGGTTAAATTAGAATTAAGTTCAGTTAGGGTTAAATTTAGTTAGGGTTCGTTCAGTTACAAAATATCGGTATCTGAAAAATCTTGTTTTAAAGTATAGTACCAGTAACCCGACATTAGGCCAAGTCTAGCTACCTCAACCTATGTTTTTGTGACATACTACTATCTCGTTGCTAATGCAGAATGGCTTATGCTGTATGGCTGAAACATGTCAGATTACAGTGACTTCTGTGATCTGTCCACAGAAAGCAGGTAGGCTACATCCTGACATCAGCAGATCAGCACACCGATACACCAGTAGCCAGTTACATACGGTAAACTGTAAAATTAAAAATGTCAAACTAGTCTACCGATATTTTGTAACTGAACGAACCCTAACTAAATTTAACCCTAACTGAACCTAATTCTAATCTAACCCAACTGGACCTGGGAGCTGATACTAGTTGTTACCCCCGTACCGTTAGTCTAGTCTAGTCTAGCTGCTGGTATTCCAAAGGATACCGGTACCAGTAGCCTAACAGTAGTAGCTTAAATAATTCATTTAACCAGTAGCTTAAATGTTTCAGCCAAACCAATAAGCGCACACTGCACAGTCAGTACAACAGCGCCTCAGGCCAGTACACTACATGAGTTCATGGAAAAAGGGAAAGGGCAACACTGACTGTTTTAGTTAGCATATCACCATGGCAATTAAAAACCGATTTAAAGGTTTTTTTGCAATATACGTAAATTGCAACAATTTACACAAATTGCAGCAATATACATAAATTGCAACAATTTTACACATACTGCAGCAATATAGATAAATTGCAACAATATATGATATTGCACGTAATTTAACTAAAAAATGATGCAAAATTTTATATTGCGTAGCTTTACACACGGCGCCCCATACCCCACGCAATTCATACTACTGCAGGTGGCATCTAATTTGTCTTAAACGAGATTTTTATCAGTCAAACCTTCTATTCCGTAGCAGTTCGGAAAAAAGTGAAAAGGTGTAAAAATGAGGAGTTAAAAACTAGAGTTAGTGATTTAAGCATTATTATAGGCCTGATAAAAATTTTGCTAAGCACAGCGCTATTAAGACTAATTATGTGAGGCTTGGAAAAATTCAAGTTAGCTATTAATATCTGAAACAGTAAATCTTCTGCATGCTAGGGTAATTTTGGGAGAGATGGCCATCGAAAAAGACAGAGAGAGTTAATTTTTTTGCCAGTACACGATTCGCAGAAAAACGATTAGACGTAATAATAACACAGTTACACAATACAATAATTTGTGCACAATGGCCGGAAGCACCGAAAAACCGTTAGGTTATCGCGTCAAGATGCTCCCTGTCACGAATGCAGTAAACAGTGAGATAAAAAAATGAAAATAAAAAAAATACAAGTTAGTGATAATGCACTACAATACGATAGAAGTAATACGATACCAGCTACGGACAGCACAAGACACCAACAAAAGCAATAGCAGTCACTTCGGAAAGAGTAAATAAAAAAAGGAAGATAGCCATTAGTCGCTATTTTCTTAGTTTTACATGCTACGCAAGAGTGATTCGTCAGTTTCGAATCAGCACATGGTGCATCAACATGTCTGAAATTGCTGTCGAAATTTGCTAAATTTTGTGAGATGTGGCCAAAATAATTTTTGAGGTAGAGTGAAAATTTTCCGCAGGATGTAGATTGCCAGCAGAAATACTTTTGTGGGCTCGTTTTCACTCTATATTTTTCAGATTAGAGAATTTGCAGTTCCAAGAATACAATTACAAAGCAAGTACCTCCTGAAAGCTAGTTATCGTATAATCACGTGGGTGGCCATCTCTCCTTAAGTTGTGGGCAGGGCCGGACTTACCAATAGGCTAGGCAGGCTGAAGCCAAGGGCCTCGGAGAAAAAGGGAGGCCTCGGAGAAAATGAGGTGCCTCATCACGAACAACGAAGACCTTTTTATTTGTTGGTCTTCACCGATATTTTTAGTGAAAACACGACATCAGCAGACATAAAGACCTTTTTTCTTTGTGCTTTACCGATTTTTAGTGGAAAAAATAGAACTAGCCTAGGGTCTCTCATTGTCTAAATCCGGCCCTGGCTGTATGACAGATGGACACCCACTTATGAAGGTTAGATGGCCATACCTTCGAGCATATGTTGCTGCGTGAAAACTTCTCGTATGATATCATGGCAAAAAGTAAACAAGTTTAATGTTACAGTGTATAAAGCGTTAGCATGCATGTAGGGCTAGCATGACCCTTTGACCAACTAATATAAACGTTCCGAAATAACAAAAAATTCTGCTCAATTCAGGTTCCATTTGTAGCTGCGCAAAAATATCACAGCGTTATGATAAACTGAGCGTTATATACATGTCCATTTTCGTTTGTTTTTGCTATAAATCTTTCTCATTTTGTGATGCAACCATATTGGCCATCTCACCTACACAGAGCCGGCGGCAGAGGAGTTGACGTAGGGAAGCCAAGCGTTTATCAGAGGGGGCCAAAAATTAAAATTAAGCACAAAAACCGCTGTTTTCAAAAAAGTAAACTTGTTAATTCTGGGGGGGGGGCAAGCATGTCGCCCCCCTGCCCCCCCCCCTTGGCGCCGGCCCTGCACCTACACTTCTCAGGTGAGATGGCCAATGACGACATTTTTAAAATGTGAAATATTTATTTTGTGCATGACAAAATGAAACTGATGAAGCACAGGAATGCAACTCTGGTCCTTAACAGTATCAACCCGCTCTTTCACGTACGTGTTAAGCAAGTAGAAAGCAAACCATGAAGATTCGTGAAAAGCATGGTCATCTCACCCGGACTTACTTTTCTATTAATAAGTTCACATCAAGGAGAATTATGACGTTTGGCTATTCATAAGCAAAAAATTGTGATGTCACAGCCAAAATTTGACATCATATTAAGAATTGCTTTGTTTTAACACTATGGTGAATTGTGGTGTGACAATTACGTTTTGAAAAGTTTAACGTGGTAAAAAACTTAAAATATCTTTTATACCTAACGTGATGGACAAAAACTGGTTACAGATTTGGACTCGGCGGAAAAAATTCTTCTAGAGAAGTTGGTTGGCATTTTTGTTAATTTTTTTTGTTGACCAGAGTTATTTTTCGTGGCTTATCTGCATTACCTTGCTGCTGATATGTAGCCCATGCGTGTGAAGGTTGGTGTGGTTTGGATATCGCATTTGATTTCTCAATCGATTTTCCGATGCCGGTCCTCCCAAGTTGTTAGTCTATCAAACACAAGAAACAAATTATTTCTCTAAGTAATTTAATCTTGCTTTTATAGCAAGTAATGATGGATCGCTTAAGCCAAGCATGAAGCTGTATGCGCAGGGTTACCATTTCGTCCTTATTTCTAGGATTTGTGCTTATTTTCAAGGGTGATGTCTTAGAAAACGTGAATGTGCTTATTTTTGATTTTTTAGTGGAAAAAATAGGATACTGCGGACGTGAAGATCTTTTATTTTGGTCTTCACCAATTTTTAGTGGAGAAACAGGACTTCGTTGACGTGGAGACCTTTTTTTTTTAGTCTTCACCAATTTTTAGAGAAAAACTGGACTTTGTTGACGTGAAGACCTTTTTTTTTTTAGTCTTCACCGGTTTTTAGTGAATTCACAATAAAGAGCTATTGACTATTTGGTAACCCAACTGCAGCGTGCTTATTTTTTGGTGTGGTCTGGTGGTAACCCTGTGTATACGTCTATCTTGAGAGCCGAGTTAGCGGTACAATGCTTTAAAAATCCCTGCTTCCATTTCTAATTTAACATGCACAGTTTTATGTGCCACAGGCCCGGAACCTTTTTCATCACATTTATCAAACGCTGATATCATAACCACTTTTTTAAAAAGTTACTTAAATATCGTTAAAAATTAGATTCGACGTTGCAGAATTTCGTTTGGTAGGAATAACGAACAAGAAAATGTCACAGGTTTACGGTATTTTGTCATAAAATTTAATAGCTTCAACTAAAATGGTAGGCGAAGCTGTTTGTGATATGGAGCAGTAAATTTGTGCTGGATTTCTGTGTCGCTGAATTGTCAGGTGTTCTATCACTTATTAATGTGATGTCTGCGATCTGCATTGTGCGCATACAAGCATCTCCACTAAAAATTACATTATGATTTCATAATCTTTCTAACCAGGTTTACTGTGACGTAATCTCCAGGACGAATTCTCCAAGTCGGTCCGTTTGCTGTGCCGCTGGACAGGCCATTATAAGTGCGTCTCTGTATCGTGAACCAATCATAAGTCATGCTAGCCATTTCCACACTTAAGTCCACGTGTAATCTTCCATCAAATGAAGAGAGTTCTTCAATTTTACGATAAGGACTTCCACCTGCGTGGAAAACACGATTAACAGTCATAAGAAATTTATTTGGCAGATAATTATGGTTTAAGATAAAATATCTGTTTGAGCCTTTACCACGCGCTGACAATATTTTGCGAGAACTTTTATTTTTAACCCCACTGGTGAAATACAGTTACGAAAACACAAAAATACAGAATAGCTCCAGCGGAGATATCATCTGCAGACATGATGCTGCATACAAACCTTAGAGGCACAGCTAGGGTTTCCCTTTTCTCCGGCTCTTCAACGTTCCGGAAAATGAAAAAATTAAATCATTTTTCCGGGAATCTCGAGGAATTTAGAGTCATTTCGGGAAATTTTCGGGATTTTAGAGGAGAAATTTTTTCGCGTACAGTAAGAAGATTCTCGCTATCGATTGTTGTTATAATTTTTTTTATGTTTTTTTCATCTTTATTCTTATTTTGAAGCTTAAAGCGAAGTTTTTTAATTTTTAACAACTTGAGGTTTCAAATCTGAGAATTCATATGATTATTAAACTCACACTCTATTTTATTGTACATAAAATGCGTATTGGAGCTCCATCATGCATAGTTTAAGCATGTGCGGATTGCAAATAAATCTGAGCAATGAATATCTACTTTAATTTTGCTTCGTCAATCAAATGATCTTTTTGCATGAAATAAATAAAATATTGCCTAGAGGTTCCTTACTCTGGTATGTTTCGTTAGAGTTCCGCTCCAACAAAGAGGATAAAAATCACGGCTCTAGCCGTAGAAATAACTTTGAATGAAAAAAATAAAAATGCAAACTTTTAGTGACAGTTTAAAACTTAATTTGATTGTTTCAACCATTTTGCACAAAAGCTTCCTCCAACTTACAAGCTTGCTGTACAGACAGTATTGCACATTTTGGAAAAACAAGTTACCGGTACTCTACCTTCTCCCTCCGCAGTAATGTTTTTTGTTTTAATTAATCGAGATACGTACCACTGACACCGAAAAAATATTTCGAGACTCCGAGGTAAATTTCCCGGTAAACGGGAAACTTCAAAAGCCCGAATTTTCCGTGCCGATATCCAGGGAGAAAACGCTAGACACGGATAAAGAAGAAGCACAAAAAGTTTTTAAAAATGTGCCTAATGGTGCGTTTGCACCAGATACGATCCGATTTTTCGTACAAAAGTGAAAAAGGCTACAAAACAGTTTGAGGTTGTGACATAAAACTATGTCATTTTACAGAGCATTCTAGAGAACAATCGTAAGGTGCTTTAATAAACAATCGATGAAAACATGTTGTTTGGGTTTGAACTCTGCGAAAGAAATTTTCGTCAACTGCTTACGTGAAAACTCGGACGAAATTCCATGCGACAGCAAATCGGATAAAAATTGCATTCAGTGCTAACAGACCGTAACATTTGTTTTTAAAAGCTTCCTGCCGCGTATATTCAAAAATATTACTCGATTATTATACGTCGTTGCAATGAAGAATCGATATATTTACAGCACTGCCGTTTGATGAGTTACACACGTAAGGTCGCATGTGCTGGGAACAGCACCTCATATTTTCTACTCGCAAAATATTGTATGAAGCAAATGCAACAAAAGATTGAATTGAAAAATTTAACCCGGGTTTTAGCGCTGGACTTGCAGCGTTGCAGATTGAACCGCTGCACATGCGTGCTATTAGATCATTTTAAACGAGCATAAGCCGTTTCGTGAAAATTATTTTTCACAAGCTATAGCAATCATGTAAGATATCTTAGCCTACCTCTAATTTCACAAGGGTTAACATGGCTGCAGTCAGAATTAGTTTCCACCACTTGCTGCGCAAGAGATAATTTGCTGTAAATAATCAAAACTACCAACACCTTTATAGTGCTCATGTTTGCTTTGAGCAAATCAACTAACTGAAAGAGAACAAAACCGTCTTATTAATTGTTTTGTTTGGAGTGGTCCTTTAAAATACACTAACATAGTGAGGAGGTCGGCCCCCTACATTTTAAAAGGCTTTTAGGGATTGGCTGTACCATCTTTGCACTGATTTAGGGAATTTTTTGTCATTAAACTGTCATTTTTTTTTATTCCTGTACGGACCGAGGCAAGCTTTAAACTGTTTTAAGCACTTTTTTAATTCGTGTTACTCTTAAAGCTAATACTTAGGCTACGTTTACATAAGGCCCGGAATGAAAACAAGGCGAAATGAAAATACTGGTTTGAACCGGTTTGCGCGGGATTTTTTCTTTTCATTTCACCCCGAAAGCAACGGAACTATAAATACTGCGGTCTGCTTCTAAGATATCATCATTTCAGTTCTGATTAGACGAGATGAAGAGCGTAGAATTGCTAGCGCTTGTACCGTGCATGATGTCAGCTTATTTGGCTTTGCATCAATTGCACGCGCAATTAATAGGAGCATCCTTTACCATTAAACCATTTAAACTACAGCAAGTGCATGATGCATCTCATTTTGTGGAGTAGTTGACCTAATTTCGTTGAGTTGTACGTTATGAACAACAACGCTTAATTTACGTTCTGGTTCAAAACAATGACTAGGTTAGTTGAAGTTAAAAATTCAGTTTCAGAAGCCATTTCATACATACCGGTAACCAGTTGCTTAACGAGAGTGAATTAACCTGTTGTCTGACTATCAACTCAAGGTGACAGTACTAGTCACTAAATACCTGACGTTGAAAATCTATAGCGCTTCATTTGCACACGCTCTAACCAAGGTTTCCCTAAACCCTTACCAATAAACTACTACAATGCACTTGTAGTCTACCCTCAAGCAGCCAGCAAAAGTGATGAACAGCTAGGTGTTAAGCGCAATCCCAATAAGCTTTTAATAGCTTACACTAGACTATGAACTTGCCTAGTAGTTACGCCACAGCATAATGTAGATAGCCTACGTCACCTCCTTCTTACTAGCCTACACACATTACTGCATCATGATAACTAATAATAGTCTAAAGAAATGAAAATTCGTGCTTTACACACCCCCGAAACGAATTTTCATTTCTGTCCTGAAGACAGAAATTTCTTTCCTGAAATTTCTGTCCTGAAGACAGAAATGAAAATCGGAAAAAAAGAGATTTCATTTCGGTGCGCTCGTGTGAACACTTCCATTGTTTGCAGACCCTACCGAAATGTGTTTTTTTCGTTTCGGGCGAAATGAAGTCTCATGTAAACGTAGCCTTACTAATCGACTCAATTTCGGCATTGTGGATAAAATATGGATCTGATTCCTCGTTGGAAAACTTATATAAAAAGATGAAAGTGACTACATCGCCGAGCCATTAGTGCAGGAGGGTTTCGTGTGGCCGAGTGGTAAGAGCGTCCACTTCGAGAGCTGTAGACTTGGGTTTAATTCCAAGTCTGGTCAAACCTATGACCTAAAAATTGGTATTCACAGCTTCCCTGCTTGACGCTCAACATTGAAGGGACAGTGTGAAGAACGATCCGGTAAGTTTACTGGTGCCGTTGGTAAAGGCACGTAGTGGGATTCCCCCATCTTGGTGTGGTAGACCAAGGCTTCCCAAACTTTCTGTTCATCGGTACCCTTGGAAAATTTTGTGGATTCGCTCGTGCACTCCCAAAATCGGTGAAGACCAAAAAAGGTCTTCACGTCCAATTAAAGAGTCCAGTTTTTTTTCCGCTACAAATTCAAAAGTAAGCACGGAAGCAAGAAATGGTAACCCTGGGTACACAGGACTTCTGAAAACGGGTAAACTTTTTTTTTATTGCTTTTCTAATCGGTGCGGCCCTAATCTAGGCCCTAATATTCACATCAGGTAACAAAAAATGTAACCTAATGTACCCCTTAAAAAGTCGAAATGTACCACTTGGGGTGCATGTATCCCGGTTTGGGAACCTGGTGGTAGACAGATGGTTGGCAACTCCTAATTAAGCCAGTTCCTAAAGCGCATTGATCACTTTCTCGTGATAGGAGAATAAATATGCATGTAAATACAAAACACAAATACTTCAGAGTCGCCAATACTTCTTTTACTGGATCACGATTGTAGGCTATTATGTCACGACGTTCGACGCGTAGTGATGTAGGCGTAAATTGCCGCTACATGGTTTCGCGCAGTCAAATTCAGTAAAATAAAACGAACGTCGTGTAAACAAATTGTCAAATAGTATTGCTGAGATTGTCTTATAGGTGTGTTTACCAATACGCAACACGTCGGTAGCCTCACTTTGATAAGTACCCACGTCCGTCACTCCCGCCTGACCGACTAACCACCCCCGCCTGACCGACAGTTTACCAACACCGTCGCCTGACCCACGTCGGTAGCCTCATTTTAATAAGTACAAGTGCAATGAAGAGACTAGAATCCCAAGCTCGTGACTGTCTCAACAAAACTGCCCGATACATATGTTTCAGGACAATTGGTGTTTACAATGCACGAATAGCAAAAAATTTCTATTTGTAGAAAATGTGGCCTTCTCGTCAAAATTCAAAATATTTTTCCTGAAAACTCAAACCCGAGCTATAATTTGACTAATAAGTAATATCTACATCTTAGTTGCAGCTAAAAATATCTGGTTTAAGAATTTAGCAAATTAGGTTGGAATATTTTTTCTGATTTAAATCCGAGCTAAATTTGAAAAACCCGGTCTTTACGAGCAAGTTCTCTGGATTTTAATATTTAAAGCTTGAAACTTCTTGTTCTCATAATTTTTTCTTTGCTCTGGAAGATCGGTACAAAGTTTTCAAAAATGCGGTACGGTCGTAGCTTATATAGATGACTGTTCAGTTGAAAAAAGTTTTAACGGTTACTATCGGGTGTGATTGAATCCAGTTCTGCTTCTTCTTTTGTGAAGTATTGACTACATACAATCGCTGTAGCGAGAGCAGTTACCGCATTTTAAGTAGTAAAAACGTCATTTTAAATTTATTCATATTCATAATGTTAGCCACTCCTGTTCCAAAAAAGTTTCTAATTATAAACCTATTCTGACTTTGTTACTGTAGCACGTTATGTTTAGGAATAAAACCAACGATTATTAAACTGATTGACTGATTCTTTCTGGTTTATTTTTCTGTCACAAGAAAGCGATCAGAACGTGCCCGGACAGTTTCAGACTTTCTGTCAATTAACTTGTGGATCAGTTTTGGAATGATGTTTTCAGTTGGATATGCTCTTATTTCAAGCGGGACATAGCTTTTTACAATTTTAACAAAATTTTTGGTTTTGAACAGTTGGAAAATTGCAATATGACGGATTTGATTAATTCATTTTTGCTCAATGGAAGATTTTTAATATACAGATGTAGAAAAAGCACACCCAATAGGTTAATATTTATCAGTACAATTAATTCGCTCAAGAAACAGAATATTTGATTGCAAAATGTAATGGTGACTTGAAAAATAATTTTCGAAAGTGGAATATCTCGTGATTTGAAATATTACTGTACTGTATATAGGCTATGCTATCACTTTGTAGCTATAGTATTATTCTGATGCTGTTATTATATTACTTTTTGCAATAACAGACGAAAAAAATTTTAAAAAAGACTTGCTGTAAAGTTTTCACTGTTTCCAAGTAATTGATTAAAATCAAACAAAATTAGCAAGCTTCGAGCGCTTTTTAATTTGCTCAGAGTTTGTTGTAGGACAAATTTGCTATGAGCTTGACTAGTTTATATTTTACCATTCGATTCCTGGATCGGTCAAATCTAACGCTGTGTCGCCAACGGCTCGCCATCTCTGGGACGTTTCTTCAGATTTGTGTCGCTCCGGCATTTAGCCGCGGAGACGGGCCCCACTATTTGTTCCACGGCTCGATATCGCGAGTATAATAAAGATTTGATTTTTTTAAATCCTAATGCTATATAGTCACCCATTCGTAATCTAAAAAAATTAACACGAAAGATCTGCCCAAAAGATCTATGTAAAAGTGATATCACGCGCATACAGAGATTATATTACTCTGCGATTTTCTTTTATTCAACTTGTATAAGTTTTAACGTTATCACACCGATCCATGTGTTAGATCAGAGATTTCATCATGTTTTGTGAAACTTTTTATAGTTCGTGAATTGAGCAACTAAATAATTTCAAAGCCAGACTATTGTAAAGTTCATGGTGCAGCTATGTCGTTAGTTTTCGGCTTTTATTACTATCATTGAAAAGATTTATTGAGCAAACATTTATCTAGGGAAAAAGTCGGTCTTTCAGATGAAAGTGACACCCTAGTAATCGATCAAGCAGTCACACCCTACACACAATAACAAAAAATGCTTCTACAGAGGCTTTGACCAAACACTGCATGATGTTGAAACGTTTTACAAGCAGAAAAGAAACCAATTTTGATTTTTATTTTTTCCATATCAATGCCATACACTGGAATAGACACTTGGCAAGCTGGTAGTGCAAAGCGAGCAATAATTCATGTCTAAGGAATCAGGCAGTGTAGTCAGTAACGATAAAAAACAAGGGAGCGCTACGTAACTTTCTTGGATATGTAACATTTGCTCAATTGCCACTTTTTTAAAAAATAAACAACAAATTTTCATTATATACTCGCGGTATTACGTAGAAGCGTGTAACAGATGGCGGGCCATCTCCGCGGCTTAGCGCCTGGGCAACGCAGTTCCAAAGAAACGTCGCAGCGGTGGCGAGCCGTTGGCAATGCAGTGTCCAATTTGACTGACCCGGCATTCTAACCCCAAACCTTCCGAAACCGATATCAACGTCTTAACAACTGAGCTAATCGGCCAGTAATTGTTTTAATGGTTAAATTCTATTGAAACAATCAAACTTGGTTAATAAATGAGATCCTAATAAACCGTTTTACGCTGACCCAATTTTCAGGTAGTCTTTTTTAAGTACAACCGAACAGAATCGCTATGATCAACTGAATAACCATGGTAATTTTGCTGTGATCATGTAAGACCATTGAGTACTTTTTTTCTGTATAAGTTAACTTTGGATTTTTCTCAGAAAATCCTCTTGATGAATCTACAAATGATATAGAAATAAAGGATTGAGAAAGTTCTTAAAGATTTTACTTAAGAAATTCTACAATCGTTGCCGCTTACTCGACGCTAAAATAACTGCAGTACGCTGAAAACTGTGCAAAAAAACTGCTACTACTTTAAAAATTTATTCTTAAAAAATTAAGATGACAAACCAAACATGAAACGCTACACAGTAGGCTGTAAGCATGATTACAAGCTTTGGCAGAGAGCAGAATTTTTTGTAGTGCAGGCAACAACCTTTTTAACGTATATGGCTATATGCTAAAGAATAGTAAAAATTTTACTCAGTCCGCTTTATTTATAGCTGGAGTATGGTAACATGGTATGAGCATTGTTTAAATGTGTATCTGCTTTTCCGGTTGAGCAAATGTGGTGTGACGACGGCCAATTTGCATTTGTTGTGTGCGTTCAAGCAATCGCATTCCATAAACAAATAATTTGATTGGCGTTTCCACAAAAAATTTTAAGGGGCGGGGCTAAACACCAGAGAATAATGCTCAACTTGTATGCGGTTTCGTGTGTTCAAAAGTATCGAAGTATTACATCAAAAATACAAGCATAATATGTGTAGACAAACTTAAAATTTAGAGGGGGCATGAATCTCTTAACTTCCTCAGGGTCCGCCTATGCATTGGCTCATAATGTCACCTTCCACGATTGATAGCTAAGCCCAACAAACAAAAACCAGCATATGAACCAAGGTCTGTTTTAAATTTAGTCATCAAGAATCAACAATCAAATCCTTATTATACTCGAGGTGTAAATGAGTGGTGGGGTCCATCTCCGCGGCTTACCGCCTGTACAACACAGCTCCGAAGAAACGTCACAGCGGCGGCGAGCAGTTGGCAACACTGTGCCGATTTGACCGGCCCTGGATTTGAACCGCAGACCTTCCGTACCGAATGCGTGTACGCTTACAGCAGCGCAGACCTTCCGTACCGAATGCGTGTGCGCTTATAGCAGCTGAGCTAACCTGCCGGTAAATTTAGTCACAGTGCTTCAAATTCAACCGATGGTTAGAGGTGAGGTAAATGGTTCTACTGATTCTCACAAATACAATAGAAAATCTTACTAAATGTATATTTAGTCTGCTTAGGCAATATTTGGGACAAATAAAAATTTTAATATGAAAACACAAGTAGCTGTAATATTGCTTATTCAAAGCACTGCATTGCTCGCCCAACAAGTAGTGGACAACAACCCTCAGTGCAGTCATGTGAGACCGTGTCAAATTAGAGGTGAGTTGCAAGCCACATTGCAAAATCAAATAATCATGATATTCACGGTATTACACCGCAGCGTGTAACGACTGACGAGTGGTGGGGCCCATTTTCCCAGCTTAGCGACTGGGAAACACAGTTTCGAACTACGTAGAAACATCGCAGCGATGGCGAGCAGTCGGCAACACTTCTTGGTCAAGGAATAGAACCCAAGATTTCTCTCGGTGATTACAATATCTTCAACCACTACATCAAACTGCCGCTCATATATTATATTGTCAGTGTTTTAGTCTATCAAATGAGTTTGCAAACCTGCAAATGGAGTTTATAGCAAAGGTATGGTATGTAAAGAGTTGGCTATACTATGCGTACCAATGAAAAACTCCCTCCGTAGCGCTTTAGAAAAATGTAACGTAAAATATGTTTGAGGCGGATCCAGCAATCTTTTGGAGACGGGAGGGGGGCTGGTAATAAAAAAAAAAGGCATATGTGGCAGTTGTGAGGGAATAAACGCATCAAAAAACTAATGTTTTAATGTGTTGTATCACTAAAAATTTGAGAAGGGTGAACTTGCATCTTCTTTGCTTACCTCCTTTTTGGATCATCCTATGAAAATTAGTTTTTACGTCATTTACTGATCAACATCGAGCTTTGTGCCCGCAGGCGGAAACTCATATCAAAAAAGCCAAGAACTCTCTTCGTTTGACGGAAGATTACACGTGGACTTAAGTGTGGAAATGGCTAGCATGACTTATGATTGGTTCACGATACAGAGACGCACTTATAATGGCCTGTCCAGCGGCACAGCAAACGGACCGACTTGGAGAATTCGTCCTGGAGATTACGTCACAGTAAACCTGGTTAGTGATTGCACTTAAACTGAAAAGTCATCAGTAACGTATTGCTTGCAGTGGATTTTCAAGAGCTGCTGTAGGTGCAAAAATAAAGCTAGGTTTTTGAGCAAGCATGAATTCAACTTAGCTCCTCCAGCTCCGACTTCACAGCTCTTTAATGTTTTTCCAAAGTTATATTTTTTTCCCGATCTCTTCAATAAGGTTGTACGGTTTTGCAAATTATTAACATCGCACCATGCAAGAATAGTGCGAAAGTGTGGGGGCGGGAAGTCGAGATTCGAAAATGCAAACTGCTTCCGAGCGCTGAATTTCTAATCTACCAATAAAACCTTTATTTTCTAGGGGAGTTACAGAAAAACCTCTTTGTTTTATGACATCGGCAAGAAAGGCTAATTGAGGCTGAAAAATATAGCTCTAAGTATTGTCCAATTTACTGATAAAATATTGGCTGTGATTTTCATTTCATCAATGTCAGTCATGAACTTATGAAACCGTTTTTCCTGAAAATGCGGGTATTAGCCTATATTGACGATTCGGGATTTGTATCGCTGGACGCAAGCTACGCGAAACGACCAAGCCGGTCACATGCGCCCTGAAGTTTGGACAGCCAGTATATGTAAACTGATAGGTTGATTTTGCAATTTTTAAATAATTTTTGATAATTTTTGCAATCTGAAATCGATTTTTGTTTTTTCTTGAAAGACAAACAACTTGGGTTCAGCAATAGAAACACGCCCAATTGATCAAATTCGTTATCCCAACCGTACCAACCTGCATACTCATGGATTGCACGTCAGCAGCAAGGTGAAAGCTAAAAAAAAATCATCTATTCTAAGATGAAAAATGATATCAAAGTTACTTATTTACTGCTACTTCGAAAAGTCAAAACAGCACGACCAGCATTTTCTTTATTCTGAGCCCAATCCTACAAAAATTCCTGGTCCGCTTGTATAGACGTGCTACTTAATGCTAACTAAGTCGCGGAGATATGCACCATGCGCTAACTCGGTATACACATCTGCCCATGGAGCACGTATAATGAAAACATTGGTAGGCTAATCATGATAATGTTTATCTGGTAATCCCTCGAGTGGATGAAATACACTTCCTTGTTTTATGAATTGATAAAGATTGGTAGCCTATATTGATAAAAAAGAGGAAAACAATTATATTTTTGAAATTTTGCAGTTTCCAAGTGACAATGTGTTCGTAAATATTGATCCGGGTGAAAACATGACATACCACTATGAAATACTGCCAAGTCATCCTGCTGGCACCTACTGGTATCACGCGCACTTGCATGGATCGACTATGTTTCAGGTTAGTCAAGTATACATAGTTCTAACGTCACATCGCTACGAAAAATTCGGAATTATAACTGCTGCTGGTTTACTTTATTTGTTTACCAAACGTAAGCGACAAAACGCTGTATTGTTCTGTATGCTGTATTACCTCTGGTGAAGGTGCTTGAATTTACTATCTGCTGTGTAAACCTGTTCAAATAATTTGTCTTACAAACAGGGGCGCCTAGAGAAATTTCGGGCCGAGGGGCAAAAATTTCGTTTGGGCCCCTTGGTCAGTGGTGCTCCAAAATCAAGCGATGAGCAAAAGAAAAGGTCATAGCGTCCACAGATGTTCAAATTTCGGCCCGAAATCAAAAAAACATTATCGCCTGTGGCAAAGCTAGAAACTTTAAAAGGAGGGGTCATAATTTCCACATTTTTTTCAAGCTTATTTTTTTTTTCGGCAGAACAAATTTGAAGCTGATTGAGAAAAACAAAAGGGGGCATGCTCCTCCGGAAAATTTTTGAAAATTTACGCTGTAATGGCTATTTTAGTGCTTTTTGAATAATTTCAGGCAAATTTTGTTCGAATTTTTTGATCCTTATATTGAGTTCTTCGTCAAATATGACGCATTTTGTTCGCACATTTTCAATTATGCGTGCTTAAGGCGTAAGGCTTATTGCTATCAAAGAGGATCAAAATTATGGAGAAATTGTATACATCAAAAACATGTTTGAAAATGGCTGGGAGGATGCATACCCTTCATCCTACCCCCCTTGATCCGCCCCTGGCCATAAGCTACAGAAACCATTAAAAGAGTCTGGCATATTTCAGTCACTTGGCACCATTGGTTTTGTTATTTTTTACTAAAAAGCAGAGTTAAAAGGGGGGGGTGCATAGCACAATTGCACCCCCTAAATACACTAGTGGCGTCCGTAGGCCGTAGTTTTGCATTCTATCTTGACAATTCTGAACCCAGGGCCCCTCTGTGTCTCCGGGTCCCCGGGCAATGACCTCTTCTGCCTCCCCTCTCGGCGTGCCTGCTTACAAAAGGATTCTTCTGTTTTTGTTTTCTTACTGCTTTTGTACAATGTTCTTTACAGTAGTTTTATTGAGTAGCGTATAAGGAAGGGGATGCTGCCTCGACGACCCTCAGTGTTTCTCGCTGTAATGATCTTTTGCATCTCCTACGATAAGTCACTATTTGTTTTTTAATTTTTCCTGAACTGTATTATTTTTTGTGATCGTGAATGAAATCAAATCAATCGATTAATCTATGCACATTTGCACACACACACACAGTAAGAGTAGTGAAAAGCTGAAAGACACGGTTGCAAAGGACACCATCAGAATGACACGAATAGAGCAGATAAAAAACACAATAATGCCAGACTCATTATGACCCTACAGGAATTTCATGTCTGGCGTAGATTTTTTGATTGTGTTCGAGCTTTTAGTCTGTGTATGCACTCACTACTTAAAAAGTCTTTACAAGCTTAAATTCTGGGCTTGGATTAAGTATAGGCTGTGTTTTTGAGTTCCACCGTGGTTAGAAGCCTCCAAATATGTGCCTTCTTTTTTTTTTTTTTTTTAACAATAACTTGCTTCATATATATGCTATTCTGACAATTAAAATTAAGATCATTGATAATAATAATATTTTTAGGAATTTTTTCATTATATTACCTCTTGTGAAGGTGACAGGGGGCTTGGCTGGTTTGATTATTGTCGAAGATCCGATCACTGGTGCTGCAGCAATGCCAGCTCATTTAGCTGCTATTTCCTGTCCGGAGAATTGCCAGCACGAAATACCACTGCTGTTTCAACCAACCCTGCAGTATGCTGACGAAACTGGCTTCAGACGAGGATATGGGCAACTGCAGCAGACACCTGAAGAGAGTTTCACTGGCATTGGCGACGACATCTTGTTCAGGTGATTATCGTTTATATCTAAAACCTGGGCCTATCCAGGAGAAATTCATAATCACCACTTTTTCTGTTTTTGGGTAGAGGTGAAACGACAGTTAGCTTTCGCTGGAATTACTTTTACAACCTCTAATTTCATTGTACTTTATATACTTAATTTTTTTTAGCTTATTATCGTTTTTTCGCTTTGACCGCGCGGAGTTGTCAACGGGCCGAAGATGTTGAGCCCGAGCCGAACCTGATTTTTCAAGCTCGAACCCGAATTTTGATTTATCACACAGTCTGAGCCCGATTTAAACCTGATATCAAAACATCACTTCAAATTTTGAAAAATTTTAATGAAAGAAGAAAATATTTTAGCCTACCCATCCACAGTCACACCGGTTACGAATAGAAATATTCATACAAAGTGTTCTCTTTGCTTTATGCCATCGCGAAAATCCTATCACTCACTGAAAACCTCGATTTTGCTCCAGTGTCCGGGCCCGATTGAAGCCCGACATTTTTTCAAAATCCAAGCCCGAACCGGAAAAGCCAGAGCCGACTGACAACTTTGTGACGGCGTTATACATACAAAGCGATGCCTGTGAATAGCGTGCAATATTTAGCATAGCTGGTTTTTCTGAGCAAATGCTGAGCGCAAATTTTGTTGTGAAAAGCGCTTTGCTGTGTTGGAGAGATATCGAGTTTGTGGTATGAAGGTTTGTTTGCTCGGCCCTGAATATTTTACTAAGTTCGACGTAACGGTAAACCAAAAACGAAACCCTTCACTGCTCATCTTCATTGAACTGGGGTTTTTTAAATTTTCAGTTGTGACCATCCCCATACAAAAAAGAATTGTGCAACCCCATTATTTGCACCTTCACGTTCCAATGAACTACATTTGCATGCAACCACTTTTAAGCATGGCTTTGCGATCCGAAAAATTCACCTGGGTCGCGACCCTTAATTTGAGAAGCACGCTGTATTAGACCATGCTAATTTTTTTTTTTTTTTTCTTTATTTTGCAATTTCAAAATTTCACTTTTTTTTGCTTATGCAATCAATAATAATGTTGAAACAACAAACAAAAAATGTAACGAGCTATGAAGCGTGTGCAATTTACCGTGAAAAAGAATAAGTAAATGCACGTTGACTTTTTTCGTTGGTAGCTTTTAAAATTGCTGCAGTCTGAAATTAGAAGTTCATGACAATCTTGTTTTTGTAGAGACTTGGAGATTACTGATCAAAATATTACCCTGGAAGATTGGCTTATGGATCCCAAAAATGGAATCAAGCATGTGACCACCAATGGAATTCTCTTTCCTGTTTTAACGTTTGAAGCAGGTCAAAGAAAACGTTTCCGGTAGGTAGCAAACAATAAAGTTCTCACCACAACTGTTTCTGCAATTTTTGGTGCTAAGTTTACTGTATTAAGCAAATAATACAAATATGCTGAGCTGGGCACGCGGTACTTTAAAAGTAACGACGATATCGATATTTTTGCAAAAAAAGTAACGAAGGTACCGATAACGGTATTTTTTTCAAAAAGTAACGACGATAACGATACTCGGTACTGAATTTCGATACTTTTTAAACAAAAAAATGTTCTAACTTTTTATTTGAGCGAAATTATGTTTTAGATTAGATAGTCCATCACCTACTGTATAACGCGTACGGGTAGTGAATATATTTAATCTAAAGGCGTTATGTTTTTAAATTGATTTTTCATGAAACGCGTAGCGAAAATGTTGTTTTTTAGTAGATCACTAATTTTCTTGTGATAAGGAACTTACTACCGTAGCTGCGGAGGTGGTGTATCAAAACAATTTAACCTTCAATTGCCGTTGAATGTTCCAGCAAAATTTTAACCGTTTGCTGGCGAAGAGGTGCGTTACTAGAATTTTCTTTACGGGGGGAGGGGTTAACTCTGCCAAAGCAAGCAAAGATATCAGTGTTTCAAAGCACTGACAGTACAATGTACGTATTTACATAATTTATTTCAAATCAAAATCAAATCTTCATTATACTCGCTGTACTACGCCGAAGCGTGTAACGAGTTGCGGGGCCCATCTTCGCTGCTTAGCGCCTGGGCAACGCAGCTCCGAAGAAACATCGCAACGGAGGCGAGTAGTTGGCGACCCTGCGTAGATTTGACCGGCCCGGGAATCGAAGCCCAGACCTCCCGCACCGATAGCGTGCGCTTAGCAACTAAGCTAACGGCCGGTACATGAGTTTTAATGACATAAACATAATTTATTTATGTCTTTTATGTCTTCAAAACTCACAACATACCTCTTAGTCACTACTCTGTGTTTTACGCAAAGATCAATCGTCAGGTGACAGATTCAAATAGAAATCGAATAAAATAAAAAATATTTCAAAATAGATTCTATTTAAATAAGCCATCAGATGTTGTATAATATGATTTCTAGTTGAATAAATATGATTTTATTTCAATAAGCTACCTGATGTTTGTTCTTTGTGTAAAACACAGTGTAAAGCAGGTATGGGCAACATATAACTCGAGGGCCGGGTCCGGCCCGTGAAAAGATTCCGACCGGCCCGCAGACTGTATCCAACCTTACCCCGTAATGAGGCCCGAGGCCTCATCCCTGACAGCTGCCGATAGCTATGCTCTCACCAAACTGTCGGTGCGAACTTGTGAAACAAACAATTACCTTAATGCGCTTGTGAAACTACAACAATCGCTTTAGTCACTAGCCACAGCTTAAGCAACTTATTGACAACTGTGATCGACCACAAATGTCTAATTCTTTTTCGCCACATAATTGCAACTTTGGTTTTTATATTAGCAAAGTATATGCATCATGGAAGATGTCCCAACTGAGAATCGAACCCGCGAAACCAGTTCCGGAACTCAATGCACCAGCTACTCGGCCAACTCAAATGTCTCATTGACTTCAGTAGTTAGGCTATTGAAGTACATTTGTACTTTACAGTATGATAAAATGATAAATTCATTATGTATTTTTTGATCTTTATTCTTAGTAAAACTTGTAAAGTTTATACTTTACATTAAGCAAGATTTATTGCTCTGTTTCTTACATTAGTGAACATTATAATGTGATTAAGATATTGTATACTATTCATGTAATAATTCGGCCCGCCAAAGCTTCATTTTCCCACATCTGTCCCACTGACTGGAGAAGTTGGCCACACTGGTGTAAAGGCTAGGGTGCACGTTGTGAGTTTTCAAGATCTACAAATAGATTAAGTAATAGCTCTGGTTCTTGTAGTCATGAAGCATTTTCTGCAAGAAAAATTCATAAGCTATAGCTATAATACTTTTTTTCGTCTGCAGCTATCATGCAGTAATGGGGGGGTCCAATGGTCACGGTTTAGTGAACACCTTTGAAAGGACAAGTAAAAATCGTGTTCATTAAGAAAAAATGTTGAGTTCTTTTCTTGCGTGTAAAGTTCGTTCCAAAAAAGTTACCGAGATATCGGTCAAAAAAGTAGTCACGTTACCAAAAGCAGTACATTTTTTAAAAAGTATCAAGTCAAATCAAGTTTATGTGTTTGCACTGAAATAAATAGTCATCAAATAGTTAATTACACAACAGCTTTTAACATAAAAATGATAATACAGTAAAACGATTAGTTTGATTAGCAATCATACAGTGGCAAACTGAATAGCGCAAGACCATTTCCTGGTCATCTGAGTCAAGCTGCCCATATCCAATTGTTATTGACACATTTAAGATATCATGAAACAGCGTAAAACACTACAAAAACATCAAAAAGAAAAAGAAAAACAGAAAAAAGAGAATAAATGAAAAAAATCAATAAATAATAATTTACAAAAACAAATCTTAATACCCACTAATCAATTGTTTTTTTAAGTGCTTATTAAAAGTGTATTTAGACATTGCTTTCATATCTTTTGAGATATGATTCCAAATTTTGGCACCAACATAGGTGCACTCAAACTGCCCACATTGCGTGTTAACCCTTGGTATAAAATAGTTCTTTTTGGAAACAGATGTGGTAGCATAATTGTGATGTGTACCAACCGAAGAAAAATAATTCGCAAAATTTTATGATAAAATGATTATAATAAAATAAAAAATGACATAACAAACTAAAAAATAATATAATAATAAATAATAAAAAGTATCGATGTTACCGATAACGATACTAAAAAAGTACCGCGTTACAATAACGCGGCACTTTTGAACTGCGGTACAGCCCAATTCTGTAAATATGTATATATTATAATAATTCTCTAATTGTACTCTCTAAAAACTATACATTGCCAAACTGAAATATTTCCACCACGTACCAGTGTAGAATCGCAAAGAGCTTTTGCTCAGATTTTTCAATCCGAAGATTTCACCGGTGGAGCACAAATTTAGCTGTTATTACAAAAATACCTATGTTTTTGGTAACCTATACATCGTCTCTGGTAATAAACCTACGAGTAAGTCTTCTTAAGAATGATTAAGAATCATGAATCATATGGACTAGCCAACAGATTATTTCGCATTTCAAGTGGATCAGTTGTCGTGTCGACGTAACTGGCAAGTAGCAAGTATAGAATAACCTCAACTGGTGGTGTTTTTTTTTTTGGTAGAATGGTGAACGCTGATGGAAGCAAAACCCTGGAACTTGTCATTACGGAAGTGGGCGGAGTGAGAGCCACGGAAGCGTGTCAAGTATGGGAAATAGCATTCGATGGAATATATTTGAACAATCCACGACATTCAAGATTAAACAAAACTCTTTTGGTTCCAGCTGCACGAGCTGATTGGATTGTGGAATGCCATCTAACTGGAACGTACGAGGTGACTGTACATCATATTATGATCATGGCTTGACTTTGTAATATAGGCATTTGCGTAGTATCTATAAAAATCTGCACAGAAAATTTTGAACTTCGGAATAAACTATTGATGAGCTGATGTATGGTTAAAAACTAAATCTTGATGCACTCCAAGGTTTCTGGACGATGTTATTGAGATCTGCAGTAAAGCGCAGTCGATCATCAATGCATAATTGTTATGCTGTGTAGGGAAGTTTTGTTGGTATCTTTAACAAAATAATTCTTGCTGTTTACTGGATTAATGCGAGCTGCAAATTAAAAAAGTTGTTATAGAGCAGAACTTCAATCTGTTCTCTTGCGTCAAGATGGTGAATATACAAATTTAATCAAGATAATATTACTGCACATCAGCTGGCGATATATCAATATAATCTGCATGTTGTGGCCAAAGGTCAAAAGAAGTACGTTAAAGTTGGAAGCGCATCTACCGCCCGTGCGCTTGATATTAATAATTTCGATTCTTCCCGCCTTGCTGTGAGTGAAGCTTGACACTGCAGGCCTTTTAACTTCGTGGAACACAGTGAGGAAGTGTTGAAAAGTGTTGGTAGCAGGCGTCGTCGTAGACCTCGAGTAGGCGTAGAAGAGAAGATCCAAACTGAAGTTTGCGTAGGACGTAGATTGGTTACGTGTCCACATTACATTGGGGTCACCAAGGATCGAAATCCTGAATATTAAACTCCCGGGCTTTCTACATGAATGTCATTCTTTTGACCTCAGGCTACAATGTCATACCGGTTTTTTGAAAACAATTTGTATGGGCTTGCATTAGGAACAAAAAAAAGTTTGTCAGCTCTATCAATGCCGTACCGGTTTGTAAATAAAAATGCATTGGGAAGAAGTTCTTTATTTTTTTCTTTTAAAAAGATGTCCTTGCAAAAAAGCTTTGCCTGTGTATCAATGAACAGAGTTTTCTATGCCCATCCAAGGTTATGGTGCGCCCTTACCATGTCCAAACTAAAGCAAAAATTTGTCTCTACAGTACGTAAGCGTTCTTTTTGAAATATGATAACACTGGACGACAAAAAACTGATCATCAGTAACCTATAAATTATGATTATGGCCCGCTAAAGCCAATAAAATCAAAATTTTTTCAGGACCTTATTAGATGATCAAACGTGTGCTAACGTTCGTTTCAGGTGTTCAAGATTATGTTTACTAGTATGTTTAAGACAAAATTTTGCATTAAGTCAAAACTTGTCAAAATTGTCATCAAAAATTTCCTTACAAAAATGAAAAAAATCATATTTCTGGGCTAATTTTATGCTCAGTTTTATTGGATTTTTCTGAAATAGTGGTAATTGTAAAAATGCATGCAGTGATTGAGAAAAAAAACGGCACTTAATATGCATAAAATCGTCCTAGTAATTATACTTTGTAGTGTTCGTTAGAAGGATCCATGATCTCAAACAAACTGTTAATGTCAAAATTGTTTAAACAAACTGTTAATGTACAAACTGTCACTGTTAATGTACAAACTGTTAATGTAATTCTCAAACAAACTGTTAATGTATAGTTACGATAACAACACATTTTTGTATTACATTCTATAAATTGATACCAGAACACACAATGACTCTTTAACCTAAGTTTTGACGTCATGCGTCGCTTTGTTGCATTAGCTTCAAGACTTGAGTGATTGAGAAAATGTTCAGAGTAGGCTACTTTCTTCTTAATCCTTGTCCGGCGGCATAATTTTACACCGCTAACAGGCGGCATAGGCACAATTGTACCTAGACATTTTGTGGGTAATTTGCTGGGGTAAGTATAATTTCTAAAACGTCCGAAGTTAACTCAAACAGTAAAGCTTGTAACACCGCACGATGCTACGTGTCCTCGGTCGAAGCTCGCAGCAGCGATCGAATGCTGATGAGAAACCACTTTCTTCGAAGCGCTGTGGAAATGGTGCTGGGACGACGAAATGTGTCACCACGAGGAAATGCCGTAGTCGCTTGTCTTTTTCATAAACCTTGGCTATAAAAAATAACTGAGGTTATTTTCAAATCATATTGAACAGAAAATTCAACAGTAATTGAGGGAGACTGCGAAGTGAGCTTGCGCTCTTCGAGTCAGCAGCCACCCGTTATATATGTCAAATGCGATCGGCTCCAGCCGCGAATCGAACCCGTCACGTAGGATCTGTCACCTGCGCCCGGTACCGCTAGGCCATGTCGCTATTTCTTCATGTTGTACGCAAAATCGATTAGTTTGCGCTTTTTCAGTAAAATACTGGTACCACTTTCTTCAAAATAATAATCATGATAAAGTGTTTTTACATTCGTTTCAAACCAGAAAAATATGTAGGTACAATTGTACCTATGCCGCCTGTTAAGAGTGTAAAAAAAAACTAAATCCAATATACCAGCAACGCGTAAACATATTTGGCTAAAACTTTTCTTGAATGAACCAATGTGAGAATGTAAAGATGTCAGAAAACCTTAGGTACCGTAAAACGGGGTGAATAGGAACAATTTGGAGGGTTATTTGATCACAACTTCAAAAGTACTAAGGCGATTTTGGCAAACAAGGTGTTAAAATGTGCCTATGAACAATGGCTAGAAGTGCAAATAAAAGAATTGCTGTAATTCAATCATGTTTGAAAGTTAGAGGCAAATGATGGATGTTCCTATTCACTCCGCACTTTGGGGTGTAGGAACGCCTATTGTTGTTGAATGCTTGTTCCCAGTAAACCTCGCTAATGTTGCAGATAGAAGCATAATTATGTTTTGTGGCGTTTAAACTAATACAAATTAACCGCAAATAGGCGTAGTAGAGCAGTAAATAACCACAAAACTGTAATCAAACGAAGTTTTATTATCACTCTGAGAACAAAATCAAAGTTGAAATGTAAACGTAAAATTGCAGCTCCACCAGCCCGGAAAGGGGGCGCATCTTCAGTGCCTGAACTCGATTTTATTTGGGGAAACATCCTCGAACGGATAAAGAAGGATGTCTTCGTGTTTAGGCCACATCCCATGAAAGCCACTTTTCACCATAGATTTGATCAAGCATCCATCTTTTTGCACAAATACGATTTGGCCTGGAAAAATTTCCTCTTCATATGCAAAAGTTGCGTAATCACACGCAGCTACTCCTTTTGCCGTGTAATTCTCAATCTCTTGATTCAAAGGCAGTTGGTCCTTGACTTTTCATATTGGGTTTTTTGCCCTTCGACGAAGCACTGCAATAGAAATCCCCTGATTTTTTGAGTACAGCAAAAGTACATTTCATGTTGGTGGTCCGCCAATGCTTCATTAATTGCTTCCGCAGTATATTTCTTGTAGGTGTTTCTTCGGGGGTCAGGTTTGTAGATTCTAGTCATGCTTTTCGGCCCGTTCTTATTCACCCCGAAATGTCAAAAAAATTGACAAAAAGAAAAAACACTTCATAACTGGAAAAATCGATAAGATTATCACTGATATTATCGTTACTCAAAAACTACTTACTATGGTGGAGGTCTAGAGCAGTGACTCAATGCTCAAACTCGAATCAGCGTCGCAAAGGAATAAAAGTTTTCAACTACTACAAAATACACTAAAAATGGCCTCTCGAAAAAATCAAAGCTGAATAAAAAATCTGCAAGAGTTTGGAGTAAACACTTCCACAAATATACTCTCCATAATAATGCCTATTCGAAATACAACAAAAGTCGGCAAAAACATAAAAACAAAATTATGAAAATAAGCCTATATGAAATATTCCAGTTTGAAAATTTGTTGCTATTCACCACGTTTTGCGGTACCTGCGACTCACAACAAAAAAGTTACTGCTTTTTTATAATCGCAAAACTTACTAATGTACCTATGCCGCCGGACGAAGGTTAAAAAATTTATGTAAATTGCGGATTATAAAACATTTGTAATCAAAAAATTGCAACAAGACATAAATAATAGGCCAGGAGTTAACCAGGGGTAAATTTACCCCCTGGAATTTTACTTACCGAGGAGGTAAATTTATGAATTAAAGACCAAAGAAAACTTTAATTTTCAGTATTGAAAAAGCAGTAGTGGTACACTGGGGGTAAATCATTCGTTTTTCTTTCGGCAAGGGGTAAACGATACAGAAAAGGTTAAGAACCCCTGTAATAGGCGAAAACGGTTAGGTCAAAATAAAGTCAAAATTTTGCTAAAATAAAGTCAAAAATAAATTTTTGTCGGTCAAAAAAATGGCCCTAATTGTGAAATAAAAAAATTTTGTTACAGCTGCGATCTGTCCCTTTTGGTCTTGACAATTGCTCGATGGGAGATATGGAACGTCACAGAGGCTTACTAGTTACTCTCAATATTGGAGGAATCGCGACCAGTCCCAGCACTTTAGAGACAGCTCTTCCCGAGCGACCTTTTTACATCAGCGACTTTCGGCATTTTAATCAAAGAGAGGTGGCTGGTCATTTTGTGATTGAAGCAAATTCAAAGCAACATCTGAATCGAGAAAAGTTCACCGGTGATGGTTACATTAGGTAGGTCATTGGAAGATGAAAGTGTAGTTAGTAGTCTATATACTATAGCTTTTGCGTCACGGCCATTATTATGATCGGAGACTAGAGAGCGCGCCCAAGGTTTGTAAGCCTACACTGTAGTAGCTTGGAAATTATCTGCTTTAGCCACAGGTATCTCAAAAATAAATAGAAGATGTTTTTTGACGCAAAAAACGTTTGCATTAAAGTTATTTAATATAATCTTACGTAATTTCTTCAGGTTTAGAGCTGAATTGGGTACAGTGCAAGAGTGGTATCTGGTCAATAGCGATCCTGATTTTGGACATCCAATGCATATTCATGTCAACAGCTTTCAGGTTAGAACAGATTACAGATATAACGCGTGAATATTCCAAAAGAGTCAAACCATCAATAAGTATGACAGAATTCAAGTCGGCCAACCAAGTTACGACTCTTTGATATTGCGCATATTTCGCAATCACTGTTTTACCACATTTAGTTTAAGTATTAGTCAAAAGTGAAAACACCGTCTAGGGATTTCTGGAAACTGAATACTTGTACGTCAATCAATGTTAAAGAAAGGTTCGAAAGACTTATCTGGTGGTCAAATCTTCAGAGAATTTGCTGGAACTCGCCCATCAACAAAATTTTACACCACTACTTTTGATCAAAAATTACTACGTGCCGTTTGTTTAATGCCACAAACAATAAAGCTTCCTTGTTCCAATAATGCATATTATAGAGTACGCTGTGTAGACCTACATGGACAAAATACGAAACGAACAGAAATTGTTTGATGTGGTAGACTTTACGGTAGAATTCCAGCAACGCTTAAAGCAAACCAAAAAATGTTTTTAGTACCGGCAGGCCTACTTACGCTGCATTGTGAGCAGTGAAGACCAGCTAGCTTGAAGTCCCATTTTAACATAATTTATAAGAGTTGCACTTCAAAAGAAACGTTTCATCAAACCTAAAGTTGGTAACTGAAGTGGGAGTGATAAAATCCAAGGGGTTGTGTTGCCTACTTGCGCTTGTAATAAGTTAGAATTCACTTTCGGCTTTTGGTTTCAAGTCGCTTTTGCGCGTGAAACCATTGCAACCTAAGATGTAGATGAAAGATTATCATCAAGAGTTGCACGTCCGTCTTTATTGCTTGCAATATACAGTAGCAAATATTCGCGTGATAAAATATTTTGTTAAATGAAATAGGCAGAGTAACAGACATTTATTGCGTAGATTATCAGTTACAACAATTATAATGGAGCTGTCAGCACGACGAGCAACGAAAACTCAAACAACGTTGTGTTTTACAGTCTGGATGGAGATATTTGCACAAGTCAAAGTTCTACTTATAAAGAAGGTACAAAAGTCATTTACTTAACGCAGGTGCAGCTTTTGTGGAGTAACGTACCGTATATTTTAAAATTCTAAGCTTATAGAATGTAGATGGAAAATGGTTTTAACTACGTTACGACTATTCTGTAATTAAAAGCTGCAAGATTGATAAATATGTAATAGGTACGTATTTAGTCAAATTGAGTTGCTCTCATACTCTCACCATAAACCGACAAGCATGCAGCTTATGCCTGCGAGTAGCAAACAACCTTCTGTGGTTGTGACGCTTTAACGCGAACACAAACTGCCTTTGCAATAACCTGAGGCAGGGGACATGTACAAATGGAATGACTTTAGAAAAACGAAAATATGACGAAAACCTATCATAAGTCTTTTCGATCGTGAACATAATGCTCTCCTGCCCGAATATTCAGTTTTTATTTAGGTCTGTAATACAAAAGCGTACATTTTAATGGGGTTTGTTTTCTCATTTTACGTAGCAGTAGTGTGTCTTTTATTTCTGCACCGTCAAAATAAATAAAACACAGCAACATATGATTTCAAATACAAACGGACCCAGAAAAGGGAAGAAGCGACAAAACGATCAACGTAGTGACATGCTAGCGAGAGTGAAACTTGAAGATGAGGGGATTAGTAGGCATGGTCGCAACACCCGATTAAACTGAAATAAGGCAAAAAAGAACAAAAGCAAACAAATGACGGCGAGATATAAAAAGACACTGGAGAGACCACAGCTCCAACACCGCTATGACATAGTGCAATGGTAGGAACCATAACAGTGTACGGCATTTCGAGGTTACTCAATGTCTTCACAGTGCAACTAGAAAGAACAGAGAGACCCTATCTAACCCCATACCAAGCGCCGTTGAGACCGTTGAGTAACCACAAAAAGCCTGACAGGCAAAGAAACCTACCTAAAGAAATCCTGTTCAGCATGACCGCAGATTTATGACAACTATCACAAATGATTTTAACAATGCACTATGACTATGCATCCCATGCAAGAGTATATACAGAAATTGAGTAATAACAAGTTGTTTGCAAATCTGGAGGCAAAACTGTTTCAGGAAACTGGTGGTCTCTTAAGATGGCAAGAGCTAATAAACGAAAAAAAAAATAACTAGTATCCTGTTACGTCCAATAATTTTGAGCAAGAGTAACCGAGATTTGCGCTTTCGCTAGAAAGCTATTGCTTAACAAAGTGCACGAGTTATAAGGGTACGAGTTACCCGTTTTATTGCAGGTGACTTCGGAAACTTCGGACTAACGCGCTCAATTGATTCTTCGGTTTGCCGACTGGGACAGTTTGTTAATCACACAGCTCGTGCTGCTCGGGGTGGTCCAGGAAGTCTTGGATACGTAGAACTTGGGGAATTTCGAGATGTTGTCATAGTTCCACCTCTTTCAAATATTACAGTTAGTAAAGATTGTTTTCTGTTTTGCGATGCAATGTATTTTTGGGCTTGGTTATTTTTTCATTTTATTTTTTTTAAGAGATAAAATAGGATTTGCCTACACTGTGTGGCCCACAGGAAACAGTAAAACTTCAAGAAAAAAAAATTATACAGTGCATCTTTTTTTGAATGAGTCGCAGCAGTAGTAGTAGTAGTAGTAGTGACTTTTTTTCAGTACCGTCACCACGGTAAAGATTACGTTAAGATAAAAGAAATATAACAACTGTACAAGAAAAGCCAAGATGCAACAAAACGATTAACGTTATGGTATGCAGGTAGAAGATGAGTCAGAAAAAACAAGAGTGGGCAATTGAGCATGGCTGCGGCACCCAGTTTAACGGCCAGCAGCTACAAATGGAATTACTAATTCTATCATATACCAATGATACGAATAAATAAATAAACAATTGCAACGTAGCCTAGATCTAGATTTCTTTGTTAAAAAAAATCAAGATTATTGATGCAATCGTTATAAACGAAACGCTGAAACGTTAGCACTGCTAATGGAAGCTTTAAGTCAAGTTTATTTTCTCAATTGGTTTGATGTCTAAGCTTACTACTACTGGCGATGATGTGTTTTAAATTTTTTGTCTCATGTTTTTGCTTGCCTTCTTTTAGATTCGATTCCTTGCCCACGAATTCACGGGTGATGTTGTGATTCACTGTCATATTTTAGTTCACGAAGACTTCGGCATGATGATGGTGGCTGAAATTGTTGAACCAGGTAACCTGTTTACGACTACGTGCAATCAAAAATTGTTTAAAGAAGCGCAAGTACTTTCTGGAAAAAGGTTTGAGAAGTTGGCACAGAGGTTTCATTGAAATACAAGTTTTAACGAATGGAAACAAAGCTTTGAAGCAATATTGATTCTTAATTTCGAAAATAGAAACCTTCGTATTGTGATTAGGCCTAATGGTGGTACTTGCTTATTTTAGTATTATTGTATTGTGATATTATGATGCGGAATAATTTTATACAGCAAAACATAGTACAAGCATAAAAGTGCAGAGTCATTTTGGAGAGAGGCTGCGAAAAAACCACAGTCCAAATCTTAAACCTGCAGAACATGGTCGCCTGATCTACAGCCCCTCTCCATAAATTAAGGGCTGTAAAACTAACAAAAAATAAATAAATGCCAAGCAGTGCACTTGTCAAAAGCCACCATAAACGATGAATCGCTTGTCCAAAAGGTTTCGCCCGATTTTAAAGTAATACAAAGTAAAATTAGGCGAAACTGTTTGGATCGATAACTTGTGTAATAATACACAATGTCAATGGTTTTAGGATGTTTTTTGGGTACTTTAGCTCATTTATGTGGCACTACTAGTGGTCGAACCAGACATCTTTCATCTTTGAGTTTTCAAAAGTTTTTCAAATAGAAACCAAGCGTTAAAAATTGAAAATTTGTTTAAGCTTTTTATTTAGGTCTGAAAGGTTAAGAGGTTTGGGTTTATTTTGCTTTAGAAATATTATCCAACGTGTCTTGCTGTCTTCTGCAAATTAAAATCGACTGAAAAAGATAATGCGAATTACGAGCGTTTGTTTAAGCAGATGGGTTGATAGAAACAATAGCTGCATTATTGTATCATAATGATTGAAAAGTGTTTGCATCAACGACGTGAAAACTGTCGTTTACGAATTCTTTTTTTATCTGTTTTTAGGTGAAGATCTGACTGCAAATCAAACGTCTGGTGGAGCTTTTCCTGGTGAATGTTTTCGGTCAAGTGCCACTACTCTTGGAATCAATTTGATGACCACAATTCTTTTCGCTCTTATAGCAGCCAAATGTGAGTGATTTGTCGTGATGAAAGCTAAATTTTGCGAACATTAAGTTGTTTTTCAACAAAAATTATTGCTGGTGGTGTTAAAATTATTAAACATTAGGTTTGCACTTTTCCAGCACTAGTCTAGGATGAGCTAGAGCCCCTAACTGCAGTATATGCAGCTTTTTGAGATACTTTCTTACAAGTCAAAACTACTGAGGAATTAGTTTAACAAAAATCAGCAGATGCCATGAAAGTTCTGCTTGCAGTTTGATTGTTTACTTTAGTTGCAGAACTTTTGAACTCACAAAAAGCACTAACTAAATGAATATAACCAATTAACCATGCACAGAATGTATCCACGATTGTGGACGCTTTTGATGTGTACGCTTTTCAACGATTCTTGTTTGTTTAAGCATAGAACAAAAAAATTGAAAGAAAGCATAGATATTATGATAGACATGTGAGCAAGGGCGTTGGAAGGTGGGGGCTGAGGGAAGCTGAAGCCCCCCTATATTCCCCCCCAATAGAAATTTTGAGCCCCTCTTCAGCTCCCCTTTTCAAAAATTTATAACAACAGTATACCCTGTTGCACTTCAGCAATAGCTTATGGCGTCACTAGTTATTCGTTTCTTTTCTTCATTGATACCATCAAACCATCGTACTAAATTCTGTAACTCTGTGACAAAGGTGAACAAAATCGCAAAAACTGTTGGATTTCCTGGTAACTTCGAGTACAAAGCTCTTAGAGTTTTATTATGATGTCGTAGTTAAACTTTCTCCAATTTTAAAAGAAATTTTTCGGCAAATAACAGCGAAACAACAAAATATCAAATTAGAATGATCTAGCTTATCCTAGGACTTAGGAGCCTGAGACTGGGAGCTTGTGAACGGATAATAAGTTCATTTAAAGGAGGTTAACACGTTTACAAACGTCGATCTGGCTACTCTATTTATGCTAGATTGATTTGATTGATTTCTTCATCTTTATCCTCCTATAACGAGAAAGCGGCGAACGCGCTATGCGTAGGAATCCAGACTCGCTTAGAAGTTGCCTTTGTTTCCAAGTTTTCCGGTTGAATTTTCTTCTGAGTTTACTTCTTTAATTTGCTGTCTGCCACATTCCACCAAGCAGAGATAGTCATCGTGAAGCATCTTATCCAAGGACGCAACAACAACACTAGGTTGCGAGTTAAACCATCAACCTTGCGATCATTTTCGTCGTAAAAACGTAAAAACTAGAGGAAAACTTAAGCTCATCAAGCAGTCTCGAAGTGACTTTTACTGATATAAAGTGCATGATACGTATCGCATGATGTATGTTGCAATAACAAGTAGGAGGTTCTGGGGGGCTTCGCCCCCCAGACGTTGGTATGGTAACACAAATTTCAGCCCCCCCTACTTAAAAGCACTTCCAACGTACTGCATGTGAGAGCTATTATTTGATGCTTGATATGTTTCTGAAAGAAACGGGCGACAGGGTTAATGGAGACGTTGAGATTAGAAAACCAACTCTATAAAAGGCTTATGATTAAAAGTTTCTTTTTTTGGAAATAGTATTGTACAACATTTAGTTAATTTGTGCTTGTCATAACTTAGTTACGATAAATCATTTTTTGTGATAAAAATTGATACAGAAGTTTTCGCTTTTTCATGTATTGCAGATGGAATCTAAAGTGTCAGAACGAGCTGACACAGGAAGGAATATATATGGCAGCAACCTTTTTGCGAAAAAGCTTAGTTTGACGATTTAGTGACGCTTTACATCAATTGACAACAACTGCTGAAAAATCATGCTTAACCTATTTTTACCTTTTTTATTGAGAAATGCTGTACCATAGAATTCATGATACATGCTAAGCTGTGTAAACTTTTTTAAGGTGTAACACGTTTACCGATGCGCAACAAGCGACTAGTTTTATCGCACCTTGTTTTATTTCGCTGTTAACCAACGACGGTAAAAACTTGTTATAATTACCCTCATCATAATCATTGTCGTGTGACGCGTAGACTTACCGATAAGCGTAGGTCTGCTTTTAGTTAGTTAGTGACAAGCGACTGAGGTAACAATGTTTGATAATCAATTTCCCAATCAACATTTTTGGTGATTTACAATTACATGTGTTTATGATCATAATGAAATTCATGGCGCACTTACGTTTCAATATTGTATATCAATTTTACTCGTTTATTGTTTATTTCTGTTACACAACTATCTTTTTAATAAATATTTTAGCTTCACTTATAAATATTTTAGTTTCACTTATGAAAAACTTTGAATTTTGCTTTGCGACACTAGCCAACGGTTCTAGTGCAGGGCATCGAATCGCTTGAAATATCACTCCGGTTTAGGTTCAGGTTCCGCAAAATTTATTTTTAGCGGTTTACCTCCGGTTCAGGTTTTTGGTCATTTGATTTTGAAGATTTAGTTCCGGTTAAAATCAAAAATGCTTAGAATTATCGGGTTCAGGTTCGGTTCAGGTTCGCAGAAGCAAAAATTTAAAGGTTCAAATTCGGTTTGGATTCAAGAATTCGAAACCCACTATTTTAAGTTTTACACTAACTTTTTCAGAAAATCAAGATTTATATTTCAGATTTTCTAAAGAATGTTCCTGGTTGTAAATTTTTTTAATTTTTGGTTTGACTTAAATTGTTTTTTTCTACATTGTATACTAGATCAACGCATAACGAAAATGGGAAGAGGGATATAAGCAATTTTTTTAGAAAGATCACTTTGCCACACTTAAATGGCTCCCAAAACTTCCAAAATGGTGACAGTCACTGCATCACTTCAGCAGAGTGTGTGACAGCAATGAAAAGCATGCCTAATCATAAATCCCCGGGATCCGATGGTCTGCCAATAGATTTTTATAAAGTATTTTGGAAATACCTTTCAAAGCCGCTTTTGGACTGTGTTAGTTACTCACATGGACAATTTAGCGACACTCAAAATGAAGGCATAATCACCTTGATTCCTAAGCCTAACAGGGATACACTGCAAGCTGCCAATTATAGACCTATAACATTATTGAATTCGGACTACAAAATTGTGGCAAAAGTTCTCTCGAATAGATTAAAAATTCATTTGAAAGATCTCACTAATCCAGACCAAAACGGTTTTATTAAGGGTCGCTATATTGGCGATTATATTCGTTTACTATTTAAAGCCATAGATTTTGTCGATATTAATGATCTTTCTGGTGCAGTTTTGTCACTAGATATTTATAAAGCCTTTGACAGCGTTGAATGGGACTTCCTAATTGAATCCTTGCATTGCTTTGGGTTAGGTTCATTCTTAATTGATTTGATTAAAATCTTTTACGCAAATCCCATCTGTCGAGTTACCAACAATAAATATTTATCCAATACATTTACACGGTTTAGGCAAGGTGATCTACTGTCCCCGCCCCTGTTCATTTTGGCTATTGAATGTTTAGCTTAGTCTTTACGTTACGGTGTAGTGCTTCTTATACTGGGATATTGCTACGAGAAAAGCGTTTAAAAATATCCTTATTTGCAGATGACGCATTAGTATTTCTTAACGGAAGTGTGTCGCAATTTGAAATGATCTATGGAGACTTCGCTACATTTGGTTCCATATCAGGCCAGTAGTAAATTATACCGACTCAAAAGCCTTCTATTTAGGCTCTCTCCGGGGTAATGTAACGAAACCTTTAAGTGAAAAAGGTTTACAATGGCTCAGTGAAGATGATAACCTTAAATACTTGGGCTTTACAATACCTATTAAAAGGAGTGTAGACAATCAAACCGTGCTGCGTGTTAATTTTGAAAACTCCCTTGCTCAAATTAACACTGTTTTAAATATGTGGAAAACCAGAGGATTGACCCTAATAGGTAAAGTAACCATCATTAAATATCTAATTTTGCCAAAGTTGGTTTACAAAATTATGGTTATTTCTATAACTATATCGTCGTGCATACTTAAAAACATTGAACAAATATTTTTTGGGGTTCTAGATGGCAGTGATGTAATCCTCGAGAATGTCCTTGGCCTCGAGGACAGGTTCGTGAAGTCCTTGGCCTTGGTCTCGACTGTGCTGTCCTTGGCCTTGGCCTCGGCTCTCCTAAGCCTTGGATTTTGCCCTGTCCTCGGCTCGAGGACTCGATATTTTTAAAAATTCAACTTTGCGATTGTTTTCAAAAAACGCAAGCTGTTTTAAGCAAAATGGTCCAATAACGATAAGCATCGGTTTTTGGTAAGTTTGCGCGGCGAAGAAATAAAAGTAGACAACGCATGATGAGAAAACCATAAAGTTACATTGTGAAAAGCAAAATTTTGACAGTTCAAGATTTTGTTTCTCACCATCTCTCCTTAAGGTATTTAATTTGAAATTGTGAGCAACAAATTTTTAATTGAAAATTAAATCTGTGATGATCGGATTCTCAGCGGGAGATCCTTGAGGTTCGAAAACTCGGCTAGAATGATGGGAGAAACCTCTTTTACACTTTTCTTCAAAGTTTCAATCAACTGTTGTTTATTTACTTTATAATTTGCTTAATAGCCATGCAAAGCAGTCTGAAGTAAAGCAGTGATGTAAAGCAGTCTGAAAAAGAGAATGTAGCGCCGGCGATGTTTTTTGGTATTACAGTAGGCCTATATCTTTGTTAGAGGTGCTAATTGCAGCTGTCTAGTTTTTTGGCTTAGCAGCTTCTCGATGCTTTGAATTTTTCGTTTAGAGCGCTTACATGTGGACTGAGCTTGAAGTTTATCATGGCAGTACGATAAGCTTTTTATCATGGTAAGTCATTCTAGCCAGGCTCATGGTAATTGTTTTAACATATTGAACAATAGATCTACTAGAGTACCGGTACAGCAAAGACTGCAGACTCAGAATGATCAACTTGAACATATGCCTTCTTTGAAAATAATAACTTTTTTATAAAACGTTTAAGAGCATAATAACTATAGGGCCAGTGAAGATTGGAATAGCTTAAAGTACGACCAGTGCAGCAAATAAAAATTGTGGCCTTAGCTTGAATTTTTATGAACATTTTATTGCATGTGCAGGTTTGCTTAAAAAACGAAGACTATTTTTACGAAGCCACACTTGCAGAGCTAAGATTTTCATCGGAGTGAAGTATGTGCATCATGGTAGATGGCCCAGCCGGACATCGAACCCGCGAAACCAGCTCCCCTGCCCAATGCGCCGGCCACTCGGTCAGACAAGCTTTGTTTGTAAAACTTGGGTCTCGAACAAATTCACTGAGTTTTGAACTCGGGCTCAGTGGCGTCGTGTCATTGGGGCGCGAGGAGTGACATGTTTTACTTTTCACAATTTAAAAAATTGAAAATTAAAAAAAATAAAATAATAGCCAGTGTTGTATATTTTGTTTTCATCTTTCAAACTAACCCCATACCCCCACCCCCCTTTCTTATACTATAAAATCCATTGTTTTGTTTTTTGCTTCAATCAATCGCTTCGACTCAAGAGTAAAGTTAGTTTGCTGATCTGTGGCTAGAATTTTAAAAACATTTTGCATGCGTTGTTAAAGATTATAGCCTAGAACACACCTATACACGTCATCCTACCAAATGCGTCAAAACTAATAACGATTGCAGCCTGCTTTTATTTATTTTAACCCAGCTTCTCTTTTAAGACATGGGCTATTATTACATTTTTGTATTGTTTGACACCATAGTAGTGACTGTACATCACTGCAGGTACTGATATGTCCTTTTTCGAAAAAAAAGTGTGCTGAAACGAGTGTTTTTTACGTGAAAATCGTAAAAATCCGTTGGCGACTGGGGACTAAGCCCCCAGACTCACCTTGCCTACGGCGACTGGGGCTTTCCCCAAACTCCCCTGTAATGTCCTTCACCTTTGCTAAATCGTGGGGCCACACTGATTGCGCATGCTGTCCGTGATTAAGAAGCGGTTTGAGTATCAAAATAAATATCGATTTATTATCCAAAAATTGGGGTATCACGACGTATTTTGGTATCTTTTTTTAATTTCCTTTTTTCGTGATGTTACTGAACGCTGAATATGGCTTTTATAGCGGTTGTAAATGATCAACATCTGTTTAACTTACTACTCGGGCCCCTCCAAACTTTTTGGCTGCACGACGCCTTTGCTCGGGCTCAAAAATATTTTCTAAGTTTATAGGGTCTTGGTCTCTCGACCATCAAAACTTGACTCCATCATTAGTTGATAACAAAATCGAAAACTTTTAACGTTAATTGCAGCTTTAGGTTGTGAGTAAAATAATTAATTTTCTGCCCAAACTGAGTTGTTTAGCTCATCGGGTGCTAACTGTTCTGGCATCATCAGCCCTAGTCGAAAGAGATTTTAGCAAAGGGGGATTTATTATGTGACCCCATAGAGCTTGCATTTCGGGGTCTGTGCTTTCGACATTGATTTTTCTTAAGTCTAATTAACACGTTATGGGGTAGTTCTTTGAGTGTGAATGTGACACGTGAGTGCTTTTCACTTTTTGTTTTGCTTCGTTTTGTGATTTTGATTCTATTGTGATTGCTTGCATTTTCGTTGATTTGTTGTTTTTTTTTTGTTAATTGGTTTTTAGTTATAATGATTAATGTATAAGACAGTGGCGGCCTGGTGGCCAGAACCTCCTTAAATTAAATCTGGCTCACCAAAGGTTGTAGGTAGGAATGGTAATGTACGATGTTGTACCAAAGAATGCGGCTACACCTATGGGAATGCGAACTGCGGATTGAGTACAGACGTAGAAAATGCGGCTATAGGTTACCTACAAGCTTGTAAGCACAAAATCCAAAGATGGTTGAACAATTTGGTATGCAGTAAGCACAACAGTGTGGACCAAAGTAGCAAAGATTTCAACCGTCATTAATTTTTGCTTCCATGCAGATATTATTTGATTTAAAAAAAAACTAATTTTTTTTTGCTTAACTCTGACAAGTTTGCCTGTAACTGAATTAGAGCATGCGTTTTTTCTATATACATTAAACATTTTACCGTTAAATAACAACAAGGAACTTTATGCTTGATTCATCGGGGTTAGTTTTTGTTTTGTGGCGAGTTTCATCTGGGGCATCTTATATCAATTTATAGCTTTATATCCTGCGTCTAGTACCGTCTAGTACTGTGCTACTCAAACGCCGGTACGCGTACCAGTGCCGGTACGCGAGCGCTTGGCTGCCGGTACGCGGTTAATTAGGAGAAATTGTAGATTCAGTAATTTGTAATATGTTGATCAGAACGTCTATATAATAATTTTTAGGCAACGATAATGATCAAGCTGCTTTCCCAGATAGCCTATAGACTGTTTGGTGGGCCGCTACAACGACGTACCAGTTACGTCACGAAAAATCTTATTTCTTAATTTTTATCTACTATTTCTACAAAGTATCGCAACGTTTGATGCGAGATGATCATCCTTTTTGTGTGTTTGTGCTGTGTCCACGTGCTTGACTATATCTGCTGTGTCCAGTAACGAGTAGAGAAGTGAGAGGCTCAATCGATCGGCCACACTCTGACTGCAAAACATCAGATGATTGTAGAGAGTTAAGCATGTTTTTACTATTAATTAAATTATTGGAACTATTTGCTGACGAAGGTTTGCAAAACTCTTTTGAATCAAACTCTCTTGCAAGCTTCTTGCAATCAAAAGAAAAGCAGAATATCGGTAACTGACAGCTCAGGTTTAACAGCTCAGATGGCCGAGTGGTGAGAGCGTCGGCCTTGGTAGCTGTAGACTTGGGTTTTATTCCGAGTCAGGTCAAACCAGTGACTTTAAAATTGGTATTCACTGCTTCCCTGCTTGACGCGCAGCATCAAAGGGAACAGTGTGGAGAGCAAGCCGGCAAGTTTACTTGTTGTGCCGTTGTTGTGCCGTACCCTAATTACGTTTTACTTGTTGTGCCGTTGTTGTGCCGTACCCTAATTACGTTGTTGTAACTTGTTGTGCCGTACCCTAACCCTAAAGGCACTTAGCGGGATTTTCCCATCTTGGTGTGATGGACAGATGGCTGGCAACTCCAAAGCGAACTCGTATAGATCATTGATCGCTTTCTCGTGATAGGCGGATAAATATGCCACAAAAATAAATTGAGTGGCATGGCAATTAAAACACTGCTTCCATGTAAAGCCGGCTTTTCTACCATGAGCTGCTTAAAGGGAAAAACACAGAAACGCGTTGGATATCCATGCTCCTCTTCGAATAGCAGTCTTTCTTTGAACCGCAATTGGATAAGTGGTTGAAAATAAGCAGGCGCACACTAATTTGCTCAGAATTCGAAAGACAACTAAAAAAAGTGTTTGCGACTTGCTTTTACTGTGTATGTGTTGCAAAAGTAATAATGACTTTGTTCTTGTTTTTTTTTTTTTTTTTTCGCAAATTGACCGGTACGCCAGGTGAGGGAAGGTGCTCAGCCGGTACACGGCATAAAAAAGTTTGAGTAGCACTGGTCTAGTAGACCTGACCCTGGATTGTTATCAGTTATAATATTTTTGTTAACCCTGTAATTTTCGAAAACGATTGTCGTTGTAGATATGCAATATTAAGCTATAAATTGTTTGCGAACCACTATTTCATGACCAAATGACTCACATTGTGAGATTTCGTACTGAAATCGGAAAAATGCCCGTTGTCCTTGGCCTCGACTGGCATGTCCTTGGTCTCGACTTGCATGTCCTTGGTCTTGGCCTTGGCCTCGAAAAAATTTTAAAGTCCTTGGCCTTGGCCTCGACCTTTAGGTCCTTGGCCTTACTACAACACTGGTAGATGGGAACGAATAAACAAACTGAGGCTGTGTGCTTATTTTGTGGAAGGAGGGACAAACATGATTGATTTAAATTCTTTTACACTTGCTTTGAGACAAAAAAGAGCAAAGTGTCTTCTTAATGTTAACTATGCGGCACCCTGGAAAGAAATTGAAACATTATTTTTAAGCAACAATACCATTTTGTGTCTTTTTCTGATCAACCTGAAAGCAAATCCCAAAGTGCTAAGTAAACTCATATCTTGCTGAGCTTTACCAGCAACACTGAGTGACTTCAATGAATTTAAGCGCAGACTTACGACAAAGCAAACGCAAAATACTCTGAACCACAATTTACTTTGGCTGAATAAATCAGTTTTGTATAAGCGCCAACCTTTACTTGAACATGAATTTGTAGATGCTGGAATTATTTACCTTCCCCAGTTAGTCGGTCCAAATAATGATAATTCGTCATACGATGAATTAGCAAAAAACACAAACTAGTGCCCAATAACGTTTCTTTCATCAATTTTATTAAAATGAAAGCAGCAATTCCTCATTCTTGGGAAACAAATTTAAATACTCATTGTCAAAAAGATATGCCGTTGTCGGTGGAAGATCTTTATGAAATACATTTTCCTGAAGGTTGGACTACTCTATCGGCGTATCAATCTCTTTTACCGGCAAAAATGCAGTTGCGCTGAAACCATAGAACAGTTGGCAAAGGGATTTGGGAGTTACAATAACAGAAAACGACTGGAAGGCGGTTTACAAGATTAATTTCTTGTCAACTATAGAATATATATTACGGTCATTTCGAGTAAATTAAACTTTCGAGCGATTGTCACGAATAAACAACTTCATGGTTTTGGTTCGATTGAGCATGATACCTGTGCTTTTTGCAAAACCGAAACTGAAACTTTAATGCATCTTTTTTGCACTTGTACTATGGTCCAATGTTACTGCGAAGATGTCAGTTCATGGTTGAGTGCATTTCTTGCAAGACCCACAGTACTAACAGATTTTAATAAACTATTTGGATTTTCTAAGTTTTAAGATATTAGAATGCTGTTGAACTGTTTGTTATTATATGCAAGATATATCATTTACCGGGGTATATACAGGGGTGTAGGGCCAACTTTGGTTGAATATCTAGTTACTATTAGAGAAGTAAAACATATTGAAAGAAAAATTGCTGACCGAAATAATAATTTAAAGAAATTCCACAATACATGAAAGTATCTTAGTAGAATGTAAAATGGTATTGGCCTAGGTCAGGGGTGGCCAACCCCCGCTCTCAAGCCGCATGCGGCTCTTTGCCCAGTTTCATGCGGCACTTTTTCACATGCTGTGTTTCTCCTACCAGCAGCCTCGTTCTGTAATCATGTTGCGTTTGGCAACGCAGAAGTTGCACTACCACGAAATAATCACTTTGTCAGAGAATTACGACGAGGCGTTAACGAGTGGTGGGGGCCACCTATTTGTATTTAGTTGCATGTATATTCTCTTATCGAGATCAAAAAGCTATAACGAGCTCGCTTAGAAGTTGCCGGTCACCTGTCTACCACACCAAGATGGGGGAAGCCCACTAATGGCTTTTCCTACCGGCACAACCACTAAACTTGCCGGCTTGTTCTTCTCACTGCCCCTTTAATGCTGAGCGTTAAGCAGGAAGATGTGAATACCAATTTTAAAGTTATTGGTTTGACGCGACTCGGAATTAAACCCAAGTCTGCTGCTCCAGAGGCGAACGCTCTTACCACTCAGCCATCTGAGTTGTTATCTCCGCAGCTTTGAGCCTGGGTAACACTAAAGTCCGTAAAGTTTACGGATTTTGGGCAACACAGCTTCGAATACGAAGAAACAACGCAGCGGTGGCGACACTGTATCTGCTTTGACCCAGACGGCCGAGGCAACGAATCCCAGATCGCCCTCACCGATAGCCATGTCGTTGCAAACTGAGCTAACCGGCCGGCATACTACTAATCTCACCAAGCAAAAGCATGTATATTATTAAGAGGTACGATGATCTTAAATGCGATCATGATCCCTTGAGTGTACGATATGGCTCTTTGCTGAAGAAAGAAATGTGGCTTTTGGCATCTGACTGGTTGGTCACCCCTGGCCTAGGTTGATATAAGTGTATATTTTGCCTTTGAATATTTTCAACTGAACTCTGGTGATATTAATGTGCGGTAGGCTATCAATCACATTACTATTCAGTTGATGTTTACTATGTTAACTGCCTCATTTTTTCGTACGTGTTTTTGTTGACCGTTTAAATATAATAATAAAAAAAATAAAATTTTTTTTGGTTTGATAAAGGTGCTTGATCATGCAAGTTTAATAATAAAGTTTAATGTCAATAATTTTAATCAATGAATGTATAAACAGTAGGCCGGAGTGAAAATAAAAAAAAATTTTTTGGCTTTGTAATTAAACACCTCACGCAAAAAATCAGCTTCATTGAATAGTTTAAAATCCCCGCAAGCCAATTGAAATTTTCAGTTTTTGCCAAAAAAGAGCCCAAATCTGACGCTTAGTTGGCAAGTTTTAACATTGTTTATCAGAAACGTGATAGTGAAATTAAATTGGGATTTAGTCTGAAATGATTTCCGTAAAATATAAACTCATTATAAACCGCCGCAAACCAGTTGAAATTGCTTTAAAAATCAGAAATATTACCTAATTTTGATGTAATAAAACTAATAATGAGAAGAACATGTTCCGCTATTTACTGTAGAATAAGTGTAAATCTCAAATTCGGCTTCTTACAGTACCGTAAATACGCATGACAGTTTTATTAAGCAGTAATATGTCCAGTCCACGGTAACACAAACTATTTCTACTTAAAATACCACTCAAGCAAACTTTGACCTAATAAACCATATTTACGCGCTTCCCTTGCGTTGATTGCTTTGCAGGAAAGCGCGTAAATATGGTTTATTAAGTCAAAGTTTGCTTGAGTGGTGTTTTGACTAGGCTATTTAATGCGTTAATTTTGATGTCATTCTAATAGTAAACCAGTGAATATTAAAAGGCAGACTGAGTTCTTGAACAGCTGAGGCGAGTCACGGAGCATATACGGTGCCATAAGAATTACGAGCAAGCAATGACAATGCAAAGTGGGCTGTTATATACATCAGCAGAGGCAAAGCAAGAGCTTGGTGTGCCTAAGAGGTTCAGCTCACAAGTCTAGTAAGATTTGAGGATTACGGAGTATCACTAGTGCATTCCATTCACCACACAAAGCGGTATTTGGCTGCAAGTTTATTTCTGTGTTTATTGGCAAAACGAAGGTCTCCATCTACCTTTTGGAATTATTCATTAAGAGACAGGTGTGTCGCAGCAACAGCAGGATTAAAATACAGTCTAGATACCGCTGTACAGTACATTCATTACTTTGTCTAACCTTTTTGATTTAAAATCCGAGTACTCACTCCCAGGTTTGGAATTACTGGCATACTGGCTGTAGCGCACAGAGGCAATCAAAATCAAATCTTTATTATACTCGCGGTATTACGCCGAAGCGTGTACCGAGATGGCGGAGTGTATCTCCACGGCTTAGCGCCTGGACAACACAGCTCCGAAGAAACGTTGCAGTGGTGACAAGCCGTTGGCGTCATTGACTCCGATTTGATCGTCTCGGTTAGTGCACCCAAGAGCTCAAGCACCATGATGAATGGAAAATTCGAAAATTGTGTAGATGAGGCGAAGAATTCTTTGCAAGATCCCTCTCTCACAAACTTTCTCTGATTGCAAGTCTGAGACTATTGCTCATTAGAAGTAATCTGTAACATTCCTCAGTGTAAACATGAACTGCAAGTCTCAGACTTGCAATCAGAGAAAGTTTGTGAAAGAGGGGGGGTCCTGTTAGGAACCCTTCGCCTCATCTACACAATTTTCGAATTATTCCATTCATCATGGTGCTTGAGCTCTTGGGTGCACTAACCGAGACGATCAAATCGGAGTCAATGACGCCAACGGCTTGTCACCACTGCAACGTTTCTTCGGAGTTGTGTTGTCCAGGCGCTAAGCCGTGGAGATACACTCCGCCATCTCGGTACACGCTTCGGCGTAATACCGCGAGTATAATAAAGATTTGATTTTGATTGCCTCTGTGCGCTACAGCCAGTATGCCAGTAATTCCAAACCTGGGAGTGAGTACTCGGATTTTAAATCAAAAAAGGTTAGACAAAGTAATGAATGTACTGTACAGCGGTATCTAGACTGTATTTTAATCCTGCTGTTGCTGCGACACACCTGTCTCTTAATGAATAATTCCAAAAGGTAGATGGAGACCTTCGTTTTGCCAATAAACACAGAAATAAACTTGCAGCCAAATACCGCTTTGTGTGGTGAATGGAATGCACTAGTGATACTCCGTAATCCTCAAATCTTACTAGACTTGTGAGCTGAACCTCTTAGGCACACCAAGCTCTTGCTTTGCCTCTGCTGATGTATATAACAGCCCACTTTGCATTGTCATTGCTTGCTCGTAATTCTTATGGCACCGTATGTGCTCCGTGACTCGCCTCAGCTGTTCAAGAACTCAGTCTGCCTTTTAATATTCACTGGTTTACTATTAGAATGACATCAAAATTAACGCATTAAATAGCCTAGTCAAAACACCACTCAAGCAAACTTTGACTTAATAAACCATATTTACGCGCTTTCCTGCAAAGCAATCAACGCAAGGGAAGCGCGTAAATATGGTTTATTAGGTCAAAGTTTGCTTGAGTGGTATTTTAAGTAGAAATAGTTTGTGTTACCGTGGACTGGACATATTACTGCTTAATAAAACTGTCATGCGTATTTACGGTACTGTAAGAAGCCGAATTTGAGATTTACACTTATTCTACAGTAAATAGCGGAACATGTTCTTCTCATTATTAGTTTTATTACATCAAAATTAGGTAATATTTCTGATTTTTAAAGCAATTTCAACTGGTTTGCAGCGGTTTATAACGATATCCCAATGAGTTTATATTTTACAGGAAATCATTTCAGACTAAATCCCAGTTTAATTTCACTATCACGTTTCTGATAAACAATGTTAAAACTTGCCAACTAAGCGTCAGATTTGGGCTCTTTTTTGGCAAAAACTGAAAATTTCAATTGGCTTGCGGGCAGAGTTGGGCAGTACCGTTATCGGTACCGTCGATACTTTTTAAATAATGTACCGTTTTTGGTACCGTCGTTACTTTTTAGAACGTTTTATTTGATATTTCGGTAATTTTTTTGAGTAAACTTAAAAATGCAAAAGCGGAAAACTTTCCGGGTTTTTCCGCGAAAAGCATCTTCGAAAAAGTACCGCGAAACCACGTTGTTGTAGATCAGTGTAGGCAGCCACCGAGCCGCGGCTCGGTGCCGGTCCGTGCGAAGTTTGTGACCGGTCCGTATGCATTTTCAAAATGAATGCTTTGAATATAAAACATGTTTATAACGTTGGACGCAATTTCAGTTGCCAACGAATTTTTTCGGTTTTCACATAAAAAGCACTCATTTTAGCAAACTTATTTATAGAAAATGGGCATGCAGTGAGCGCAGTCACTATGGACAATGCAAACATGTTTTCGCAGCTTATGTCTAAGAGCAGAAGCTTGGCTAAAATAAATGAAAGGAGGCTGCAACCATTATATCAGTTTGAGAAATTATAGACTAAAAGTTAGGTTTTGGCACCTTATTACAGGTCCACGGGGGGCGGGGCCATGGCACTGTAGCCTCTCCCTGCGAGCGCCTATGACGTCAATTCGCCTGTAATGGCAGTTTTTTTAAATCCTCTAGAGGTGCCGTTGTAGACAAATTCTACTCCCAATATTGTTAACAATTGATTTCTCAAGAGAAATAAATTCAATAACAATGCGAATCAATGTTTCAAAAAGCGCTGGATAACTGAGTTTAGTCAGAGCAAACATACAAATTCACTCACCAAAGTTTAATAACATCTATTCAAAAGCCGACAGTCTGTTTCACCCAAGAGGGATCATTAGGAGTATCTCATTCAAATAGAATCTATTCCATTTGAATAAAATAAGGTGAAACAGACTGTTGGGTTTTAAATAGATGTTTCGAAATGTGGTGAATTTATAGAAATGAGTTCGGATTTATTAGCAACATACCTATTTAATGATCTTTCAAACACTTTTACAAATGTGTTGCAAATAACGAAATTTTATAAAAATCATAAAAAAATTTTTCAACGCCAGAGCTAGCAAACTGCGGGCCGCATGCAAATATTTGTTTTTTGCTCTTCACCGATTTTCAGAGGAAAAATAGTGGATCTGCGGACGTATAGACTTTTTTAATTTTTGCTCATCAATGCTTTGTGGGGGCAATTTGGACCCACACTTTCCAAAAAGGGGGGATTGAGTAAGAAAAGTTGAATGCCACTGGTCCAGACTATATGAAAAAATTTATTTCTGTGTCATTGAATCAAAGTAAATTCATAGACTTGCAAATTCTGTGAAAAATGTAGATTTTGATTCATCTAAAAGTTCTGAGTATGCTGCTACTGATACACCAGCCTCTACTCAAAGTGGCATTGAAAACGAAAACATTTTCCTCCAACACAATGATGAAATTCACACAGTAAGAACCTTTGCAGCATTTTTTTTGTATTAGGCCATAAGCTTTTTCACGTCTTTAGTATTGTTCGAATGTAGCAACGTAGACAGGTAAGCAGGGGTGTGACAAAAGTTTCTGCTCTCCAGCGCGAGTTTCTGATGATGATACTCCGTATACCTAGCCTCATAACCAATGAAGGAAACCAACAAATTATTATACATGTTGCCGTACATGAAAATGCTTGTTTCAGTAAGCGTGCCGCTGTCGCCTTGTTGATAATTGATATAACCAGCGTGTTCGCTTGCAGTATCAAGATTCGCGTGACACTACTACTCAGACCTTACAATAGCACCAGATGCGACAAAAAGCTTGATAAGGCTTTAATTTCGTTGCTTTGCAAGACGAAAACCAAAACAAAAATTAATCTTTAAGAAAAAATTTTTGTTTCAAAAGTACCGAAAATCGGTACCGAGTAACGATGTCGTCGTTACTTTTTTAAAAATGTACCGTTATCGGTACCGACGGTACCTTTTTAGCAAAGTATAGGTACCGATATCGAAGTACCGAGTGCCCAGCCCTGCTAGCGGGGATTTTAAACTTTATTTAATGAAGCTGATTTTTTGCGTGAGGTGCTTGTAGGTCAAATGGCAACTTTTTATTGCTATTACAAAGCAAAAAAAAATTTCCTATTTTTGCTCCGGCCTAATAAACAGCAGGGTCGTAACCAGTGGTGCCGATTCATGTGAGCATTGGGGGGGATGATTTGCTTATTTTACCTATTTTTTGTCAATTTCGAACATTGGGGGGGATGCTGCTCGAAGTACATTTGCGAGTTTTGTAAGTTATGTCAGACTGCCACTTGCCAACTCCAATCTTCACCAGCACTCGACGGCATTAGACTACTGATGTAAATGTAATAACACTTTAATGAGCACTACCTCAGTGAAGAGTTTCACAAAATTACAGGAACAACAAAAGAAATAAACGAAAAACACGCTTGATTAGTTTGTATCTCGCTTTAAGTAAGATGCCAGTTCATTGTCGTCTTCAGCGTCCATTGCTAAAAGTTGATATAAGTTTCCTTCCGAGGCAAGGTTATTGCGAAATACAAGTCCCTGTCGCAAAAGACTTCCAACGTAACGACTAATTTAGTTCGACTATACAAAGTACTAAAAAAAAAGAAATGAGAACAAAAGTTACTCTGAAGTCTGATGGCTTTCATCCTTGCAGCACTTAAAACTCGTTTCTGCGCGCAGGTTACAAAAAAAGCGTTTTCGCGAATTCGCTTGTCTGGGGAAAGTTCAGGTGGTCAAGATGTGCATTTTGAGCAGTTACTAGTGTTGGCGAGCAGTAAATATGAGTATTGAGTAATGCAAGATCGCCCGAAATGAAATCACATTGTTTGTGTTCTATTAACGATTTAACGTTTACGAAAGTTAAACCTGTTTCGAAACAATACTGCACCGACGGCCGACGCCAAATGTTGGGGGGGATGCAGCCGAAATGTTGGGGGGGATGCATCCCCCTCAATCCCCCCCAGGATCGGCACCACTGGTCGTAACTAGGATTAGCTGAGACCCTGAGCATTGCTCAAGGGAAGAGAAAAAGTAAAGAGCGATGGCGAATCACAAAATATTGCACAAAGCTTACCAGCGTTTTTCAAGGTAAGCAGAAACATCATGCTGGCATGATTAATTTAATTGCATCAATCCAATTTTTTACGTCAATTTATAAAAAAAAAACAGCAAACCAAAGGAGCTTAGCAAGCTTTGTTTCTACCAACCACGTGAGCTGAGTGCAACTAAGTTTAGGTAACTAAAAGCATAGATGACCCTAAGCGTTCACGACCAGAAAAAGCGAAAAGCAGAGCCAGAACGATTCTAATCTTACAAACACATCTGCAATGACTCACGTTCAAAAGATGCGGTAATATAGCGCAGCATATCATTTTAATGAACTAACATAATGACTATAACCAGACTTGGGCACAGGGGTTCCGGAACGGGGGGGGGGGCAGGGGTGGCAGCTGCCCCCCTGCCCTATTGACTTGGAGGGGCAAGGGGGGCAGTACTGCCGCTAGCATTCCGTTGGGATAGTAACGAAGTAAATTTTCTGCTCTGTAGTATAGCGAAGGTATCAGTAGTTTCAGTTTCACTTCCATTTTCTGCAGTTATTCCAGCTTTATATAGTCCGACGCGATTTCAGTTTCTGAGAACTCGTAATGTTTACCTAGGACTTGCACTCACGTAATTTTTTTTTTGCCGACTTGGACTTTCCTGATGGTGAGGTTTTTAGTTTTTCGCAAATTCAGTATAAGTAAGTATTTCACGTTATTAATCAAACGATATGTATTTTGAGTTTATAATCTGGTGATGAAACCGTCTTACTTGCCTAATTTGAGCTGATTCTGTAGTTATAGTCATTTGGTGTGTGAATTAATTGTAACACGTGACGAGAGGCATGACAATATCAAGAACTTTCATTGTTTATTGCAGGTTTTGTTTAGAATTACTTACAGGGCGTCGAACCGCTTGAAATATCGCTCCGGTTTAGGTTCAGGTTCTACAAAATTTATTTTTAGCGGTTTACCTCCGGTTCAGGTTTTTCGTCGTTTGATTTTGCGGGTTTAGTTCCGGTTAAAATTTAAAATACTTTGAATTATCGGGTTCAGGTTCGCAGAAGCAAAAATTTTAAAGGTTCAAATTCGGTTTGGGTTCAAGAATTTGAAACCGTCAATTCGACTTATGTTCTGGTACACAGCAGCACTGGCGCATTTTTTTCAAAAAAATCTATTGTATTTAGGCTAATTGTGCTTTTTAAGATGCTACTGCAGCTCATAAAGGATGTCTTCAGCGGCAAAAATAACCTCAAATTATAATTTCGATAAAGAGGTCGATTTCTTGTGCCGTAAAGTTGCAAGGCACAGCAACCAAAAAATCCGATGCGTTAATTCCGACTTGAATTACAGTCATTGCTTACAAAATTTAACACGAACGTTTTCGGCACTGCATTGGCCCTCGTCAAGTATATCTACGACAGGTAGATACCGGTATATCTGACGAGGGCCAAAGTAGTGCCGAAAGCGTTCGTGTTAAACTTTGTAATCAATGACTGTAAACAAGTTGGAATTAATGCATCAGATTTTTTTATTGCTGTACCCTGCAACCTCAGATTAACTTCTGATATTCTTAACCGCTGTTACAGCCACCATAACAATCATTCTTTAAAAAAAATCTTCATGAGAATACACACGATTTAACGTAACGAATGCTTTTTAAGTCCAAACTCAAAACAACAAAACTTCCACTGAACGCAGCCAAACCATTAAAACAAAAAGATTCAATCTACAACTACTACTTTCAAAATACATTTAGGCCTATACAAGCAAGCCAAATTACTAGCTCCAACAGGCAGCATGCACTTAGCTCCTTATCGTTATTTTGCAAATAAAAATTTCAACAAATATTGGCAAAAACAAAAAATGTAATACGCATATAAAACAGAAAAAGCCGACTCACTGTAAATTTGTAATACAGTCGTAAAACTATATAGGCTACTTGTCTATAATACGAAAACTAATATCAATGCACCGATCTTTGTATGAAATGTGGTGTCACTTGCATGTAGACTTATGACTCAGATAATAACGCAAAAAAGTCGTAGCTTAAGAAATTCGTCTTATAGGGCTACGATGTAAGCAACAGGAAGCTTAACTTTATACAGATTTATTAACTCACAAACTAAAAACTTGTTTAAAAATCATAAAGTTGTGGGCTCGAGGCGGTGGGCTCAAACATCTTTGCCCACAAACTTTTCGGTAGTTTTACCGCAACTGAACAAATAGTTGTTCCGTATCAGTAAGACATCTTCCAGTACTTTCGCGTTCATACCGGCACGCTGGGGAGACAATACAAATTTAAGACTGGAAAATGCCCTCTCCACACTAACTTGAGTAGAAGGAACACCCATAACTACAGCAGCTAGTTTGTAAAGATGAGGAAAACGATTTTTTTGTTTTTCCCAGTACTTCAGCACTTCGTCACCTTTCTTCATACGGGGTTCTTGTAAATAATCATTCATCTGATTGACAACGTTTACTGTGCCAATATCCTACAAAAATACTTTTTATAGCATTCAAATAGGCAATTGGAATAAGTTGTTAGCCTAAACTTTTGTTTATTTAAAATAAATAGAGCCAGGGAAGTGATTTCAAATGTCAATGTAGCCTAGTGACGGCTACAATTGCAGCATTAAACCATGAAAATGCTGCTGTAGCACCTTGAATAAAATATGTCTTACTCTAAAAATACATCTCTGTATGTTGTGTTTTATTTTTATCACATCCAGTGAATTGCAAAAGTCTGACAAAAAATCCAACCGGTAAGTTTAGATAGAAAGACAACTTCTGATTCTGACCAAATCCACATTTACCCTACCGGTAATGCGTTTTCGTGACAGGAGAAAAAATCTATGATCTAAAACGCGTTAAAAGTAACCGTAAAACTGCAACTCATTAGCCTATACACGTCGTAACTCAATAATAACAATTAAATGACATACCCTTGGTTTGGAAGATTCAGCTTCGTGTGCTTTTAGCATTAGCTCTAATTCATCATCGTTACTGCTCTTGCCTTCCTGCGGAGACAATCGATTTGATTCTGTTAAATCAATTTCGCCTTTTTTCTTCAGGTTTTGGAGTGCATTCCAGGTATTTACGAGGTGGGCTTTGGCTGATTTTTTTTCTTGTTCGGTCAGCAAGAGCTTGTATCTGGGATCTAAAAATACACACGCGACAAAAGCCTCATTTTCAAGCAGAGAAGATTCACGCTTTTTTATAGCAGTTAGTAATAGCTGGGAAAATTGCGAGGATGATGCTTTCATGATTTCCAATTTACATGTTAACCACACACCATAAAAATCTCCCAGAGTGAGAGCTTCTTTCTGTAAAGCTTTTGCAGCTTTTCGCGCTGGTTCTAGTGATGCCACAATCTGGAGAAATAAACTCCATTCCGACTCCGGAACGTGCAAGTCGGTATTCGAGGCAGCCATTTCCTGGCAAAAATCTTTCAAAGAAAGTAGGCGTGTGAGCATGTCGCAGGTAGAATGCCAGCGCGTAACACAATCCAGAATGGGTTTTGGACGTTTTAGCTTCTTTAATATAACCATTATGGAAGGACTTCTGAGAACTTTGCAAACGGTGCGAGCCTTCGCAATGACGTCTTTTAAAGTTGACTGCTTTAAAGCATCGTCCACCGCTAGCTGCAACGTATGGGCAGCGCAGCGTATTCCTCGAAGTATAGACCGACTCGGTGCTTCAACGAAATCGCCCGACGCCAAAGTTTCAAGCAACACTTCCACATTCAGGATAAAAGGTGCAGAATCATCATCAGACTCGGAAAGGTCATCGGATTCAGAAAGCTCGTATCTTGTTCTTGATGTACCGGTAACTTCATAACTTGTTGAAGGAGCTTCTTGATCCATGCTTGCTGTACAGTGGCCTTGTTCAGCAGACATCAGCTTTACGGACTTCACCATATTAGCTCCATTATCGGTAGTTATCGTGTAAATTTGACAAAGATCGATGTCATATTGCTCCAAAATTTCAACTAAAGTGCTTTTGATGTATTCTGCTGTGTGACGATTCGTAAGCTCTTTCATGGCCAGAGTCCGCAACATTACCTTTCCTTCGCTTACAAATTGAGCATTAACTCCTAATATGGCGCGATCCAGCCTAGTTGCAACATCAACTTTTAAGGAAAAAAATGATGCGCCAAGTTCTTGCTGTATTTCTTTTCGTATTCTGCTTGCACGTAAGGTTACTTCTTTGCGAATATTTTCTGCGTTTACGCATGCCTTTTTGTTGTGACCGGAGAGAGCTTCCAACATCGGGTCTAACAGTTTTCTGAATCCCGAATCATCTATCATTTTAAAGGGTCTTCCATTGACAGTGACCAACTCTTTTAAAGTAGGTAAATCGACTCTAACCCGCACAGATTTAAAAAAACCTTGATCCAAAGTCATTTCATGAGTGTGCGATTGATCGTCACGATCTTCGCGTGATTTCTTTGATAATGTTTTTTCTTCGCAATACGTCTTATAACTTTCATCATGGCGCCTTTTAACATGTCGTTCAAGGTTGGACGCATGATCTCCACGAAGACTAGCTCCACAATTATCGATTTGACAAATAGATGAATTCGTTGATAAGTCATAAACAAAAAACTTTCGAATATTATTAGTTTTAGGGTGAGGCATCGCTACCGGCATAAGTTAGATCTGGTTACAGCGGTAACTAACACATTATTTTATCCTACAACGAAAAACCTGAAATATTAATTTTGTTGGTAGCTGAAAAGTGAAAAACCATGAGAAAAAGAAACCGTTTCACATGAATCATGTATTGCAGTATGATGTAGGTCGTTTCTCAGACTGCGTCCCGCGGTACATTCTCCAACTTTTTCGAAGTGCTGCGGAAATCTATCGCGCAGTAAAGAACTAAGCTTGAGTGGTTAACTACCGGTAGGCATACATATACTAGTGTTCAGTGAAGTAAAATAATCAGACTGCGTTTTGCTGTTAAAAAATTTGCGAAACGCTAAAGTAGGACAGGCCTATTCTACGCTGTTGCATAATTAGAAGTCCTTTTTAAATTTATTATTTCTTGGTCTACACATTGCATTAACAGTACCGGTAGATAGGCTGGAGTTGCTAGCCATCTGTCTACCACACCAAGATGGGGGAATCCCGCTAAGTGCCTTTCCCAACGGCACTACAAGTAAACTTGCCGGCTTGTTCTTCACACTTACCCTGTCTACCTACATGTCCAATTTATGTGGTCTTTCTGCATCAGAATTAAATTTTTGATGTTATAATTTATAAAAGTGATTATGACATCAAGCCCACAGCAACAAGCTCACATCGATGTGGGCCAAAAGCCCACATAAATTGGACACGTGGACAGGGTAACTGTCCCTGCTGAGCGTAGTAGGAAGCAATGAATGCCAATTTTAAAGTCATTGGTTTGACCCGACTAGGAATCAAACCCAAGTCTACAGCTCCCGAGGCGGACGTTCTTCCACTCGGCCATCTGAGCTGTAATATTCTAGTAGAATTAAAAGAATACTTACCAAACACCAACAAGTATACTGACCAAACAGCACGAATATTACAGTAGAATTAAAGAATCCTGAAGCTATACTCATACACTGCTCAGATGAAAAGTAACCTCTAACCAGGGTCTTACTAATACTAGAACCGGTATTGAAATTGCAATGCGTTGCGTCAAGGGTAACACTGAACGATTCCAACAGACCTACCAGAATTATTCGACTCTTCTCCACGGGTGTTACTAAATAGTACATGTCCGCGATGGCTAAGATGGCTGAGATGGCTAAGATGTCCGCGATGGCTAAGATGTCCGCGATGTCTAAAATGATAGGCATCGCGAACATCTTAGACATCTGAGACATCTAAGACATCTGAGACATCTAAGACATCTTAGCCATCTTAGCCGTCGCGGACATGTACTATTTAGTAACACCGTTCTCCACCGTAGCCTATATAAAATCTGATTCTGGTCTAAATCACGCAATAGTCTATGTCTTTGGTTAGAACATTTCCATCTGCGCATTTACTCTTAGATCAACCGATTTTTTAAAGTAACAAAGCACTAATCGCATTTTTCCGACCTGCGCTCTTTATTTCAGCGTTCTGGCAAAATAAACTTGACTTGTCTCACCGTTGCTATGCAGTGAAGTTGTTCTCGCCCTCCAACAAGAACTTCAGCATTATGACGTAGGATTGCAACACAAACGCGCCGAGATAAATGAAACGAAACCATCACAAATGGGTCACTTATAGCATTGATAGCGCAGTCCAAAAAAGCACTCCTGTCTGGGTTTACGTCAGACAAAAATTATTTTAACGGTTCAAATCCAGTTAAGGTTCAAGAATTTTAACGACCTTGGGTTCAGGTTAGGTTTTCGTCGATTGAATTATAAAGGTTACGGTTCGGTTTAGGTTCAATGAAAAGAAGCGGTTAATACGGGTTTTCGGTTTACGTTCCGGTTCGGTTCGACGCCCTGATTACTTAGATATCCTGAAATCTTCCAGAAACTTCTTTTCTTGAGCATTTTTTCATCTTGTCTATGACGTCATAATGGACACTTTGCAATATGGTGTTGTTTACTACCACGTTTAGTGCTGTGTCATAATCAGAGATGGGCAGTATCGACTTACTTCTATCGGCGATACGTATCGCCCGATACTTTTGTATCGATGACGGTATCGATTAAGTGTTTAGCTACAGTATCGCGTATCGGTATCGACTAAGCATGTTTTTGTGCATCGCCGATACAAGTATCTCGATACTGTTTTTCAACACGATCAATCTTACCAGGTGTTGACTGTGTGTTCATTTACGGTTTCTGAAGAATGTGAAATGAAGCTAAATTGCCTCATTGATTCAAAGCGACGTACTGTCCGCGAATTTCTCTTATCACTAGCCTATTTACAACTGTTTCGTAACGCCATTGAACGACGTTAATTGTGAAATTACAACATGTCCCAATTAACAGCTTAGATGGCCGAGTGGTTAGAGCGTCCGCCTCGGGAGCTGTAGATTGGGTTTTGATTCCGAGTCGGGTCAAACCAAAGACTTTAAAATTGGTATTCACAGCTTCCGTGCTTGACGCTCAGCATTAAAGGGACAGTATAGAGAACAAGCCGGCAAGTTTACTTGTAGTGCCATTGGGAAGGGCACTCAGCGGGATTTCCCCGTCTTGGTGCGGTAGACAGATGGCTGGCAACTCCTAAGCGAGCTTGTATAGCGCATTGATCGCTTTCTCGTGATAGGAGGATATGCAACAAAATAAAAAAAAATTTGTGATGTTTTTACATTTTGCAATTGTCCGCAGATTGCAAACTTGTAGCAGTTTTTTTTAAATTCATTTGTAAACCAATTTTTTTAATTGATTTTTTTCCTGATATTGTATCAAGATACTTGTATCGGCGATGCGAGTATCGATATCGGTATCGATGTAACACCTGTTCAAAGTATCGTGTATCGGTATCGATTAACTCTATTTTCAAATATCGTGTATCGATATCGATTAACTCAAAAATTGAGTATCGCGCCCATCTCTGGTCATAATTACGTAACAATGTGGGACTATCTACAATTTTCTGGAATCGTAAATTTTCCTGTAAATAGGGGCGGAAATTTGTTATTGTAATCAGATTAGTACTAGATGTGTTTAGACTTCAGAGTACGTGTGAGTCAGTGTTGCTGCTTTTCCTATTTCGTGGATTGTTTTGAGTGAGTGTCAGCGGAGATTTCGGAGTGATCTGTATTGCTCTGGGAGGAATATTTTCTGAGTTGCTTAATACTGTATATAATTTCGTTATATACAGTATTAAGGGTAGTTTGTTTTGAAAGTGGCAGGTTGCAAGATTTCCAAAGACCATTGGATATAATACGGATACTCTCAAGTCGTTCTCTGGCATAGATAACGTTTCTGTTTTAAGAAATAAAGGTTGAATCTCTAGCCGAGTTTCGATGCCGCGACTAGATGATAGCATGGAAATGTAACTTTTTGTGCTTTTAACGGTACTAAGTTTTCATAAGGCTACGAGATTTCCATCGCTTCTCAAGCCGCTGTTTTCAACAGTAGAGCAGCAGCTGTGAATGTGTTGGTGTAACTGTGAGTCACTGAGTGCATGGCCTAGTGGTTAAGAGCGTTCGCCTTGGAAGCTGGTAGGCTGGGTTCTACTCTCAGTCGGGTCAAACCAAAGACTTTAAAACTGGCATCTGCTGTTACACTTGCTAAACGCTCAGCAATTAAGTGTAGCGCGGAAGATGAAATGAACAGAAAATATAAATACGTCAGTGAATTCTTGACAAAATTTAGTCCTGGCGCTAAACGATCTTAGTAGTTATAAACAGTGGTGTAAAAAGTAGTCCAGAAATCTACTTGAGGGAAAGTATTGTTACTGACGGCAAAAGCTACTTGAAGTAAAGTAGAAAGTAGGGGATGTAAAAAGTAACCAAGTAGAAGTAAGAAGTACCAGCAATTTGAAGCTACTTAAGTAAAAAGTAGCGTTTGCAAAACCAAGGCCATAGAGCTGAGCTTTGGCAAAAGATAATTTGCTCACTTCTAAACTTGACTTATACCGGTATTTTGCCGATGCTTAAGTATATTTAGGATAATTAGCACATTTATTTGACGAAAGTGAAGTGATTCATAATCTGCACTATACAACCTCAGTGTTCACGCCAAACACAAACAACAAAAGACCACTTAATATCACGAAATTGTAAAACTTATATAGCCTAATAAAATAAAACGCAATATTATATAATAAAATAAAACGCAATATCACCACAGTAAAAAGTAAAATTTGTAAAACCCAACAGTCTGTTTCATCCAAAAGGGGATCATTAGGGGTATCTGAAAAACAAGTTGGTAGAGATTTAAAATTCAAGCTAAAATCTATGAGCTCACTAAAAACCAGGGAGTCGAACCGTTTAAAATATCGCTCCGGTGCAGGTTCAAGAAATATAATTTTGAACGGTTCAGTTCCGGTTCAGGTTCAAGACTTTTTAAAAATTTGGGTTCAGGTTCGGTTCGGGTTCAGTTACACCAAAATTTAAAGGTTCGGGTTCGGTTCAGGTTCAATGATCTTAAATTTAAACGTTCAGGTTCGGTTCGGTTTCACCGAAAAAAGCGGTTTTTACCGGTTCGCGGTTCAGGTTCGGGTTCAACTCCCTGCTTGTTTCAGACTCATTAAATTTTGAAAAGCAGAAAGAATGTTACGCATCGCAGCACATGTCTAGAGATTTTTATTAATATTTTTTAAGAGTCAGCTCTGGTTCAAACGTTGTTACTAAACGATTTCTGTTCAGGTTTACGTACACAAAATATCATAGGTTCGGGCTCGTTCACTTGCATAAAATCTTAAAGGTTCGGGTTCGGTTCAGGTTCACAGATTTGAAATATTAAAGGTTCGGTTCAGGTTCAATGATCTCAAATTTAAACGGTTCAGGTTCGGTTCGGGTTCACCCAAAAAAAGCGGTTTTTACCGGTTCGGGTTCGGTTCGACTCCCTGCTAAAAACATTACGCGGCTGCGCCTCACAAGTCTACGTTACCGATGTTAACAGTAACTAACACTGTGCGCTGGCTTGATGAGGTGTAGTAGTAAGGACCGTGACTGGCACAAAAAAAAAAAGAAAAAAGGTGAACAAACAATCGTCATTCAACCGTGAGAAACATCTAAGCGTAACAGACGCGAAAAAGTAAACAAATATCATTCAACCGTGCAAAGCGTGACGCGTAACGACCAGCATGGCTTCGGTCACAGCGGAGCAATTGAAATACATTAAAAAAATGACATATTTAAAAACAACATAATTAAAACCAAATGTCGGTGGATTCAACTAAGTTAAAACGTTATTCAGCTTAAATTGTTTTTGTGCCGGCATTTGTTAATCAGTTCAGTTCTTTTATTCAAAGTAGTATTAGGGTCGGCTGTGAGGATGATGAATTTTTCTGCAAGGCAGAAGTTGCAGTGCTGCCGCCGTGTTGGTATGGATTGGCATGACAAACTGTTTTCCATGTAATTGATGGATCGAACCCAGCGTCCTTGCAATTCCAAATAAATTTTGAGAGTTCGGTAGCCTTGCTCTTCGAACGGTTTTTAAATGATTGAACGTTGTTGTAAAAGCGTGTTTTAAATTCTGTTTCGCAAAGTCCGTTGTAGATCCTTGTATTGCCGTTTCATTCAACTCTTGCTTCATTTACAACTCCCCTGTCCCGGCAACCTTCCGGCATGGAGCAATTAGCTTTATCTCTGCAGTTGCATGTTTTTTTCACAGAGTCGTCATCCTTGATGTTTAATAATTTTTTATTGTGAGCTGATATAAAGCTGGCCATGTTGGGGGTGCAGCTATAGCTCGGTTTGATGACGTAACGGTTGCAGATTTTATGTAATCTGTGATTGGGGGGGAAATGTTTATGACATTTCCTATATTTCTCATAAACATTTCCCCCCAATCACAGATTACATAAAATCTGCAACCTTAACGTCATCAAACTGAGTTATAGCTGCACCCCCAAAATGGCCAGCTTTATATCAGCTCACAATAAAAAATTATTAAACAACAAGTTAAGCAATTTGTAGTTGCGGACCCCACAAAAATCACCAAAATCAAGCGAATACCAAAAAAAATAAATTCAACACGTACGCACACGTATAATTTTTCATCCAAAATCAATGAAGACCAAAAAAAGGTCAACACGCTCGCACACGTCCAATTTTCCAGCCAAAATCAAGTGAAGACACACGTCCAATTTTCCGCCCGAAATCAAGTGCAGTGCAAAAAGAAGGTGCGGACCCTTTAGCCTTTGCGACCCCCTCAAAATCATTCGAGAACCACTTGGGGGTCCGCGGACCCCAGGTTGAAAACCACTGATTTAAGCTAATTATTAGTTAGCTATTTATTAGTGATTAGCCTATGTCACCAGTTAAGCGCCAAGTTGTTAATCGTTTAGTTCGCTTAGCATGCGCCGAAATTTCGCAAGAGGTCTTGAAAGAGCTTAGGTCCAAAATAAAAAGAAAGTGGGTGAAAGAATGGGTAGCTGAAAGGGGAAATTTCGGAGCTTCTGATAAATCTTTTGCGGGAATTAGCTGTATAAGATCCGGCCGGTAGCATGAATGTGCTGCGTATGGATGAAGTTAAGTTCGAGGAATTGGTTGCATTAATCTTACCGGCCATAAAGAAGCGAGACACAATCATGAGATCGTCTATTTCATGTAAAACTAAACTGGAAACAACTTTGAGCCTCCTGGCAAGTGGCGACAGTTTCCACTCTCTGGGATTGCTTTATAGAGAACGATTGTGAAGTAATAAATAACACATTCTCCTTTCATCTAAATTTCTAAAATTATGTTTTCATTAATGTTCCAAATTCTGTGACTTATCCATCACCTACTGTAGTTAATACCGCCATAAAACACATTCTCCTTTCATGTGCGAAAATATATTTCTTTGACGATCCAAATTCTCCCTCTTGTGAGTTGTATGACCTGACCTCCTACTATCCACTCATTAATACGTAGTTCGATGTGGGGTTTTGTTTTCGCTCGCGGTTTAGCTTCAACAAGAAGAGATTGCGATTTTGTGCTTTATTGCCGGTAGTTTGCTAAGGTTAATGGAGTGTCAGCCGGCTTTGATGTGTAATAGTCTTGTTTTTTTGTTATTAAAGCTGAATTATATTCTTTGCATGCATTAAATGCGTTCTTATTAATGACAATTCAATCCCATTAACTTAATGCTCGGCTTTGTTCGCGGTTATTCGCCGCTGCTCATTGCCGTATGAATTGGAATCAAACTCTAATTTGCTTTTCAAGTTGACTATTTGAAGCAAACGGGGATTTCCCTCGCTACTCGCGCGAGTGAAGTTGAACATGTTCAACTCTACTCGCGCGAGTGATTTTTTGTTGCGAGTAGGTGGTCACACGGAGAAATTCTCTCGCGCGAGAACTCGCCTCGTGTGACCTCGGCTTAATACTACTTTGAATAAAAGAACTGAACTATAAATAAATAAATAACTGAGGTTATTTTCAAATTATATTGAACTGAAAATTCAACGATAATTGAGGGAGACTGCGAAGTGAGCTTGCTCTCTTCGAGTCAGCAGCCACCCGTTAAATATGTCAAATGCGATCGGCTCCAGCCGCGAATCGAACCCGTCACGTAGGATCTGTCACTTGAGCCCCGTACCGCTAGGCCATGTCGCTGACTGCGCCCGGTACCGCTAGGCCATGTCGCTGACAATGATTAAGAAATGCCGGCACAAAAACAAATTTAAGCTGAATTCAACCCCCCCTCCCATTATTCGGCAACACTTGTGCTTTTACAACAGATATTCGTCGATCTGTCGTAAAAAACGATAATTTTGGTTCTTGCTTCATCTGCGATTGTTACAACATCACAGCGTAATGGTTGGTTCACACTGAGCGCGGTAACGGTAAAATCCGTCGCGGTCAGCGGCAAACGGCAGCGTAATTCCGTTCAACGTTCACGCGCTGCTGTTCACTCTGAACGCACCCTGCAACCATAGTTCTCTTTAATTCAGTACAGCAACCATAGGTGTAATTGTAGGCCTACTATAAGCAATAGACAATTTTTAAAAAGTGTGGGGGTCATGGGGGAGGAGTGGGGAAGTGCAAGAGGAGGTGGGGGAGGTGAGAGGAAGTGTGGGGGGAGGTGTGGAAAAATGTGTTGGGGTGTGAGGGGAGAGGTGTGGGGAAGTGCAGGAGAGATGTGGAGAGGTATGGGGGTGTGGGTAAGTGTCTTAGGGGTGTGGGAGAAGTGAGTAGAGAGTTGCAGGGGGTGTGGAGAAGTGTGTTGGGTACCGGTACATGACAACTTGTGACGACTTGATGCGAGGACGTGACGAGACGGGTACGTGATGACTTGATGCGAGAACGATTTGACACAAAAACGATTTGATGCGAGACGTGTGAAGTGGAGTAGGGATCGGCAGCTTGGAAAACGGTCAAGGGGGTCAGCGAAGTTGGGTTAGGGGGGGTTGGGAATGGGGGGGTTGGTGTCACGATTCGGGACCCCAACCCCCTGACCCCAACCCCCCGACCCCAACTTCCCTGACCCCACCCTTGGCAACAAAAAATACCGTAAACTTTGTAGTTGTTGTTGTGTGTTGGGAGGTAAGGAAAGATGCGTGGGGAGGGGTGTGGGAGAGTGTACCGGTATGGGGTGAATGGGAAAGTGTGTTGGCGTGTGGGAAGAGGAATGGGGGAGGTGTAGGCAGAGATGGGCATTTATCGCGATAATTTATCGGCGATAATTTTTTATCGATTATCGTTATCGCTCAACAAAATTTTGATTTATCGATTATCGTTATCGCTTTCGTTATATATTTTGTTATCGCCGATAAATTATCGCTATAAACGATTTTTTATGCATGCAGTGTTTAAACTTAAAAGTTAGTGGGTTGGCGCAGTGACGCTATGGAAAAAACTCACGGTGTCCATTAAGACTTGTTGTAATTTTAAAAAATTATTTCTTTATTTTGTTTAATTTCACGGCAGAGTCCGTGAACTGCTCTCTTTTGAAAAATCTAGAAACAACATTTTTGCAATTCCACTTACAAAAAAAAAACTTTGTCACACACTTTGAAAATTCACCGCAAGATTTATCGGAAAAAATTTATCGGCGATAATTTGTCGATTATCGATATCGCTTTAAGAAATTGAGATTTACCGATTATCAGTAGTCTATCGCTCAGGGATTTTTTGAAGTTATCGATTAAATTATCGTTATCGCTTTAGTACAGAAAGGTTAATTGTGCCCATCACTGGGTGTAGGGAAGTGTGTTAGGGTGTGGGGCCCCAACACACTTCCTCCCACACTTCCCCACATCTCCTCCCTCACCTTTCCCTTCCTATCCCCTTCACCTCCCCCACACTCCAACACACTTTCCTACAACAACAAAGTTTATTTTTTGTTGCACATTTTCGAAAAAATACTCATCCAAGTAACACAAGCAACAAAATATCAATTTAGCAACAGGCAGCCGCGAAGGGACCAAGTGGTCTTCGAGTCAAGTAGCAACCTTTAGCTACAATAGTACAATAGATACACAAGCTTATTACAGTAAGTACTTAAAAATTCACCATGTACGAAAATTCCATTAACCTGTGAGTTCTGAGCAAGCAAACATCAAAGTGAATATAACTTGTTCGTGTGAAGCGTGATGCGTAATTTTCTAATAGGATGTTCGTATAGGCGATTTTAAATTTGCCATAAGATAGTTTTCCAATGTCATAAGGGATATTATTCCAAATCTCTGCACCAACAAACTTGAATGATTTTTGAGTTTTAGAAGTTGAAAAGTGTGGTAGTTGTAAGTTGTGTTTGGAGAAATTTCGAGTGGTATAGCGATGTGAATCCGAGAGGTTGGCGAAATAATTACGCAAGCAGTTAGGAAGTTTGTTGTGGATGTACTGGTACATCAATTTAGTGATTTCAAATTGATATAAATCGTCTAATTTTAGTATATTCAATCTATGATACTATGGACTAACTCTTTCCCTAGGGTGAGCTTTAGTGAGAATTTTTACAGCTTAATTTTGAAGTTTTCTAAGTTTCGTTAAGTAGGTTTGGTACGTAGAAGCCCAGATCGGCAGTCCATGAAGTAACTGTGATTGTATTAATGCATAGACAGTGGCTAAGGTTACGTGACCGTAATTTTCGTTTTCTGAATTCAAAGTTACGTGAGAGTCGTGCGACAAGCATCGGTTTATAAACACCATTTAGTGCCAGGTTGCCACAACTTCTCGATAGCTCAGTGGATAGAGCGCAGCGTATAGAGGGGAGCGCTGCTCTAGTTTTGGGTTCGATTCTCATCTCGGCCAGTGGTGAGCAGTAACGAGCAGTGTTCCCTCTAGGATTTTGACTAGTGCGAATTTGCCCAAATGTTAAATTTATTGAAATTTTTGCCCAAAGATTTCACTACTTTGAGGACTCCGTTTTCAAATTTTTTGTATTAAATTTGCTTTTCTAAGATACAAGCTACAGTCTTGCATTAAAATATTCAACTTTTTTGTTTAAGTTTTTTAGTTTTGCATTATATAATATTAATTTCTGGTTCAAAATCAATAAAACTTGCCCAAAAATTTCACATTTTTCTCAAATTTCTCACTCTAGAGGGAACACTGATAACAAAATACAATTGTAAGTTACACTTGTGAGTAACAGATACAATATTGTAATTCGTTACTGTAGCGAGATACTTTTTGAGTAATGGTAGCGCCACTACATTTGAAAAGAAGTAACGAATTGCGTAACGAAATTGCTTTATTGGTGACATTTCAAAGTTACTAGTTACTCATTACTATTTTACAATGCGCTTTATTGTATGTATTAAATAAAAAGTTAAAATAATAAAAATTAAGCTAAAGTTAAAATTTTTCTAAATTCCAGAAAAATATCCTTAAAGATGAGGCATTCGTCAGCAGATCCCTGGACTTCCGAAAGGTCCAGGGTCTGTGATGCATTTTTAGGTAATAATAGACACCACTCAATAATAGTCTGATTGGACTCCAGTCTCCAATCCCCATCTCCTTCTTGGAAACATTCAAAGTTTCAGAGACAGTGATTTTCATGTTGATTTTCAGAAACTATACCATACACAGAAAAATTTGTTATGCATAAGGAAGACAAATAAATCTAATACGAATCTGCGATCATACATATACTTATCAGTACCGATACTACTTTTTCAAGATCAGACAAATCATAAAACGATAATTTCAGTTCACCATTCTATTAGTGAGTTTACTTCGCTATAAGAGCCTTAAGCCTACCGGTACAAATATTTCCAAACTGTGTCCTCCGCTGTTGAATTGTTACAGTAGATTTAGCAATTTGAGTCCAAATTTCATTTGCAGAATGGGGTCGACGAAGCCTGCTTTTCACATATTCTTCTGGCTTCCATTTTCTTAGTGGAGGGCCATGAAGTTTAATAAGCATTAGATGACTGACTCGGTTTATCGGTAACCTTGTTCTTACATCAGAGATAATTAGACTGTAGATTCAATCAATCAATCAAGTTTATTTCACCGTATACGTTTAGAAAATTCGCATAGGCAGGAAACAGCGCAAAACCTCAGGGGTCATCTAAGTCTGCTGCACCTACTACAGCAATACTTACAGTCAGAGATGGGCATTTATCGCGATAATTTATCGGCGATAATTATCGGCGATAACTTTTTATCGATTATCGTTATCGCTCAAAATAGTTTGGATTTATCGATTACCGTTATCGCTTTTGTTATATATTTTGTTATCGCCGATAAATTATCGCGATAAACGATTTTTTAAGCACGCAGTGTTTAAACTTCAAAGTTAATGAGTTGGCGCTATGGAAAAAACGCGGTGTCCATTAAGACTTGCTGTAATTTATAAAAATTATTTCTTTGTTTGGCTTAATTTTACGGCAGAGTCCGTGAACTGCTCTCTTTTCTTGAAAAATGCAGAAAAAAACATATTGCAATTCGACTCACAAAAAAAACTTCGTCAAACACATTGAAAATTTACCGCAACATTTATCGGAAAAATTTATCGGCGATAATTTATCGATTATCGATATCGCTTTAAGAAATTGAGATTTATCGATTATCGCTATCGCCCAGGGCTTTTTTGAGGTTATCGATTATCGTTATCGCTTTAGTGCAGAAAAGTTTATCGTGCCCATCACTGCTTACAGTAAACATATTGGCGTAAACTTAGCATGACACAAAACGTTAAAAAAAAAGAACACATTGCAAGACAGTACTGCCATAGCTGGGATTTAAAAAAAAATAATAATAATAATGCAAATCATAAAGTGAAACATTAGGCTATAAACCTATTCCCGACCACCACGTATGAATAAAGCAAAGTAAACGAAAAGTAGAAGTTATTCGTTATTAAGAAAAGGTTATTGTTCTGTAGGTGACCTAAATCTGAGACTTGACTAGACGCCGATCTGGAAATCTGACACTAGACACCGATTACAGGCATAACTACGAAGTGTAGTATAGTGACCGATTACAAGCAAAACTGCTAAGTATGATAAAATAAAAAATGGCAGCACAGGCACAAAAAACAAAACAATATTTACAGTGTAACTCAGTTTACACATTCGTCTGTACCAACAAGTGAAATTTTCGGCGGACAATTTTCCTACAAATATAATTCAAATTTAGCTAGAACGTTTCTTAACAATAAATGAGTTTAAAAATTAGTTGTTACACTCATTGGATAATTTCACTGTGCTTGAAATAAGCAGGCAATTAAGATAATTGATAAAGTTACACAAGATTTTTGGAGTAATGCTCAAATAAAACTGCTTTATAGTTATTTTTAAATCTAGAAAAAGAGCACTCTTTTTGAGCAAGAGGAATAGTTTCCCACTCCTGTAAGCAGATGTGTTGTAATCTTTTTCTCCCAAACTCGCTATTGAAAGAATGATGATAATAACTGCCGATTGATTTTTGTCTAGTGTTGTGTTTATGTACTTTGTTGAGATCTATAAAGTAATTATTAAATGATGATGGAAGCATGTTATTTTTGAATTTAAAAATAAACTTTGCAAATTCCAATCTGATCATGTCTTTTAGTTTTAGAGTTTGAAATTTAACATATAGAGAATTGGTAGGAGAATTTCGAGGAAGAAATAAACTGGCTCTAATAAATTTATTCTGCAAAACTACAAGCTGGTGGAGATATGAATTTGTAGTTCTTCCCCAATTAATTAACGAGTACAATATGACGGAATGAAACATGAAATAATAAAGTAATTTGCGAGTGATTAAAGGTACATAGTGCCTTAGTTTACAAATTAGCCCACAAATTTTTGAAAGGTTTTTGTTTAGTTTTTGGACATGATTTTTCCAGCTTAACTGTTCATCTAATAGCACTCCTAGATATTTAATACAATCACTTCGTTTGATGTTTACTTTATTCATTGATAAGCTAAATTTTGAGGCATCAAGGGGCTTGCGACTTATAATCATAAAACAACACTTTGAATAGTTCAACGTTAATTTATTAAAGTACATCCAGTTTTCAATTTTCTCGATTTCTTCATTAACCATTAGGCTACTTGCAAGCTGTGTGGATTTTGGTGGGAAATACGCAAGTTAGCATCATCCGCAAATAAAGTAGCATTAAACTTTGATGCTAAAACAAATAAAGTAGCATTAAACTTTGATGCTAAAAAAGATTCATGACGCTAAAACCTCTTTCCCATTCAGAGGAGCTGCAAGAATTACGTTTGTGCAATTTATTAATGACTTTAAATCTGTGGGTACACGACTTTCTCCGTGGTCTTGAAAATCTTCAAAAGCTGACATTGTTGCAAAATACAGTAAGACAAATCGTTCACATAATGATTTGATTTCTTTTTGACCAAAACCTGTAGGAGAGTCTGAAGGTAAATAATCTACTTCCAAGTCGTTTAAAGGTCAGAATATGTTTAAAGGCTTGCTGGAAGCCTAATGTTAGAAGAAATAGAAACAAACAGTCCACTTCTCATTAAAAAGGCAATGTTGTAGTAGGTGTTTTGTCATGAGCTCCATAAAAAGTAAGGGAATGCGTTCCCCCACCTGAAAAAAGTAAGGGAATTTTCCGGGGGAGCATGCTCCCAAACCCTCTAGAGCCTTTCTTGTTTCTCAATCAGCTTCTAATTAGTTCTGCCAAAGAAAAATTACGTTTAAAAAAATGAGAAAATTATTCCCCCGACCCAATTTTAAATTTCTGGCTATGCCACTGCTCAAATGTGACGTCATTCTCAAAACCCCTCCCATTGCAAAATCCTGGCTACACTAGGGGCTGGTATGGTATATCAATAGCATATTTATGTTATGTACTTAAAACCAACAGAACCAACGTTTTTATTCTATTATCTTGACGAACTCGATTGTTGAAAACATGTCACCAGGGAAGCTGCGATGAGAATCAAATCCAAAACTAGTACAGTGCTTCCCTGTTTACGCTGCGCTCCAAGCCACTGCGCCATAGAACAGTTGTTGCAATCTAGCGCAAAATGACGTTTATAAACGCACGCTTTGTCAGAAAAAAGCAAGGTTCTACTGGTGCTGGATACATTACATAAAAATGCATATCGCTGCTGTTTGTTAACCAGTACTGGTTTGGGTTTTGGCACTGAATTTAGTATAGGTACCGGTAGTACGACAGAAGGAATAATCTGGTTTTTGGATTTACAAAAACTATTGTAGACTATAGTAGATTAAACTAAGTTGGTGTGGGATATGTGTAGGGTCTGCCATCACCATAACCCATTGCGATTGTGACATTGTAACAGTGTCAACAGCCAATGAAGAATTTTATCTGACTAGATTACCATATGGTTGTATTCAGCCACCTGTTTGTTCCTGGACTTAAGCAATTTCCCATGTTTTACTTATACATTGATCGTTAAAACATGTTTGTGCAGGGCTGTGCGTATCTGTGCATCTTATCAGAAACTTGGCTATAAAATGATTATCAATAAATATGAAGGCTTAGAAAAGTGCATATTTCTAGTATTTTGCGTTATTGTTATTCTATCTCCTGGCTATTCTTTGGATAATGGACTTGCAAGAACTCCTCCAATGGGTTGGTTAGCTTGGGAAAGATTCCGTTGTGTGATAGATTGCACCACATTTCCAAATGATTGCATCAGTGAAAAACTTTTTATGGATATGGCTGACAGGTAAGAGTTTGGTGTTGCATCTACAAAAATCTGTTTTTACTGGCAATTTTAAGTAGTGTCTATTTTGTCGGCAGTAGATCCTGATTGGCTAATTTACTCAAAACCAGTCATGCGTATAAGTGCAAGCCAATTAGAATGTAGCTGTTAATGGCAAAATGAACACTGCCCAGTTTTAATGTTCATAAACAAATGGCTATACAGTACCAGCTGTGGAAGTACCCATATTAGTCAAAACATGGCCTTTTGATTAAGAACATAATTTTTGTAAGAGCTGTTATTGCAACATAGTCAGATTTAATCCCTTCCCTCCCCAAGCTTAAGTTTTGTATTCTGGAGTAAAATGTTCTGCCATGGTTTCTTGGGTTGGCAGATTGAAGGAAAAAAAGTCAATGAAAAAAATAGAAGTAAAGGCAGGTTGTAATCGTTCAGCAATGTAGACTTTAGGAACGTATGGTTTCAGCAATTTGAATTTTGTCATTCCAGGTACAAAACATTGTTAGCAACGAGTGTTGGAAATTAACTTATTTTTATCTATGCATGCAATATGCAGTAACAGTACATTATAGTAATGACACTGCTGTAGGGATTCACTTGAGTTGTTGTTAAAAGGATACTGTTATCGGTTACACAGAATTTTTTTTTTAATTTGAAGATCATGTTAGAAATGCGACATTTACCTGTTTCTTTCAAAATGTATCAGATGCATAAGTTTACTATTAAATTTTTTTGAAGCTCAAAACTCATCTCAACAGTTGCAGTTGCCACAGTTCAGTGGACTCACTTAACAAAAACCCAATTCTTAGGTATCATGTTCACAAAAATGCTAAATGTGATGAGAAAGTGGTCCTGTTTTGCTTCTTATAAAGTGATGGCCATTCATCCTAGTGTCTTTAAAAAAAATATTGCACAAGTTCAGCGCTAATGCAATAAACAATTTAAAGAAATGAATAAACTGCGGCAAAGTACCTTTGTATCTCAGTAAATTAATATGATGAACATAGAGTGAATTAATGATTTAAAAATTAATAAGATAAAGATTGGAAGTGGCAAGTGGCAACACAATGAAGGGGTGCTAAAACTCATTAATTCGTAGTTGTTCCAGACATTGAGCACAAAGAGTGGCTCCATTTTTAGTTGTAGATGGATGCGCTGTGCCGTTGCCCAATGCCCATACTGACGGTTGACCTGATGCAACACAGTGGGCCTTCATTAACATAAATTGATTTTTAAAATTATTTTTGATTTAACAATTCTAGATTGTCAGAAGATGGATGGAAAGATGTTGGCTACCAGCTTGTTAACATTGATGATTGTTGGGCTTCTAAGAACCGAACTGCTGATGGTGAACTGTACGCTGATCCGAAACGATTTCCGAATGGAATCAAAAATCTTGCTGACTATGTTCATTCAAAAGTACAGTAGATATACCGTATTTTTTGAATAGAAGCCGCCCTCGAGTAGAAACCGCTTGAGTTGATTAAGAAATAATAGCAGAAGCCACAATGGACAAAACCGTTTCTTTGCTGATATAAGAAAGCAAAACAGACAAATCTAACGATACACAACAAAAAACAACTTAAGCATTCTATGTTTTAGTTCAACTACTGTATCCACCGACGCAACGAGAAATAAAAAGAGGGGGGACACTTTTTTTTTTCATTAAATTATCGTACCGCTACTAAGAAGGTCTCATCCAGACCTATTAGTTTACATTGAAGAATAAGTGAATTGATTCCATTGTTGCGCCGCAGTCAGATCGTAATTCAGAAGTTTTTTTTGCCTCTGCAAGACCGTAATTGTTACTGCTAACCACTGCGCACTGATTAATACTGGAAGTAAACCCCCCCCCCCTTTTTTTTTCTTGTTACTTTTCTGCAAGTGTGCTACTGATAACATGCACAAATAAGCAGTAAGCACGGTAGATGGCTTGATGGTAACTTCAGGGGCAGGGCGCTAATGCACTCTTTTTAAGTAGAAAAAATATAACAGCGATTGATCATACGTTGCGTTCGGTTTTCTCATTGTCTGAAATATGGGGGGCAGTCAGTTCAGCGCAATGACAATACAATACTGCAAGTTATCGACACAATGACATATGTAGTAAGCTAGCAACCCACATTTATGCACGAAAATTATAATTAAAATGATCATTAAACAAATTATTCACCTCCCTCCGCATTTCAGGTAATTTGATCCTGCTCAGCCTAAAAATATTTTAAACGGAAATACCACTGTTTAATAACTTTTTAAAATCTGCACCTTGAAAAGAGAGGGAACTGGTCCTCCTAATCCCCTCCCCTGGCTGCGCCGGTGATTGTATCAATGACCATTTTCATCATCGTCAACAACACTGATATTATTCATGCTCAGATGGCCGAGTGGTGAGAACGTCCGCCTCGGGAGCTGTAGACTTGGGTTTGATTCCGAGTCGGGTCAAACCAATGACTTGAAAATTGTTATTCACAGCTTCCCTGCTTGACGCTCAGCATAAGGGACAGTATGAAGAACATGCCGGCAAGTTTACTTGTCGTGCCGTTGGGAAAGGTACTTAGCGGGATTCCCCCATCTTGGTGTGGTAGACAGATGGCTGGCAACTCCTAAGCGAGCTCGTCATAGCGCATTGATCGCTTTCTCGTGATAGGAGGATAAATATGCAACAAAAAAATATGTAAAAAAGTAAATAGTATTTTTGTTGTTACGTAGTAAATGCACTTCCTCCGTTTGGTTTTGTTGAGTGCTTTACACATACGCGACAAGAATAGCAGCTTGTTGGATTAACTGTAAGTTTGCACGTGATGTCTTAATTAGAAGTGTTTCACAAAAGAGACAGTAGCATTGCAACTGATTTAGTGTTTCCGTTTTCCTGTCACTTTAGACTTCAATGCTCACTAGATACCAATTTGAAGACATTTATATAAAAAATTGAAGCCGTCTTCCAATAGCAACCGCTTAATGTTTAAGATAATAGCCACTGCTTCTATTCAACAAACTACGCTGCCGTAGTTGTTTTTATGACTTCAAAAATTAAAAATTTCGTTACGCCAAGATTGTGACTTCATAATTTTTCACTAAGCTTTTGGATGTACTTTATCTTGTTGTTTATTTATTCATTTATTCAAGTGCTGTTAGATTGCAATATTGAAATATATTAGGCAAAACCAAAAAAAAAGCTCGGTAAAAGGGAGAATACAACATGCAATTGAAATCTCGCATGTGTTCTTCTATTACCTAGCTTTGTTGCGTTTTTATATTTCTTTGGATTTGCCTCTTTTTATGTTGAGAAGCTACAACAGAGAACTAGTGAAGTGTCTAATAGTGATAGTAAATTGCATGTAGCAGGTAAATGTTGAGATGCATTGCTCGTCGGGCAAAACCAGTAGAGCATTGAGCTTGTTTCTGTCGCGTTTGTGTGCATATGGTTTAAGCTCTTGCGGGTATATTCTGACCTAATACAAGCTGCAGCATAGTTAATTATTAACTTAACGTATGATTTTATGTTAAGTTTAGTGTTTTGTGATCTAAACCTAATCATTACTTATCCTATTACTTTGATTTGTTTTTTGCAGGGATTGAAGTTAGGAATTTATGGAGATTTTGGTACATTGACATGTGGTGGCTATCCTGGTTCTGAAGGGCACGAACAAACAGATGCAAACACTTTTGCTAAATGGGGGGTTGATATGCTGAAGTTTGACGGCTGTTATTCCAATGATAGTCAGAAAGCAGTTGGATATCCAATGATGAGCGAAGCTCTTAACAAAACTGGCCGACCGATAATTTATTCATGTAGTTGGCCAGCCTACGAAGGTGGTTTGCCACCGAAGGTAATTTTAATTCATATTTGTGTACTGAGCTATTAGTTACAAAAATCGTTTTGTCATGAATTCGCTGCAAAAAAGTGCACGGCTGACCACCAAGCTTAGTGGGTTGATTTGTTCGGAATTATTGCATGAGATTTTTAGGATTTAGAATATCGGTTTCTAAGCTTAACAAGGTTGTTTGGGTTTGAGTTAAAAAGATATATTTTTTCGATGTAAAATGCTCTATTCTACCTGCGTCATAATTATCTAAACTTTGTATTAATGCAACTGGTTTGGTATGTTAGGAGATTAGCAGTTTTTTCCAGCGGATACTATGCATTAGTTCAATAACAATGTCTTATGTTGGTTTAGCAAGATTCATGGTCCATAAAAATGCTTTGTCATATTATGTTATATCGGCAAATGTCTTGAACAATTTTTTGGTGGTTATAAATGGTTCATTCCCTGGTTGACTTAAGCATTGGTGTTTCACAAAGAGGTACAATGTATTATACATAGCAGATGACAGTTGGAATTTGAAGTGCTCCTAAGCTAGCTTTGCTTATTTTCTTATCGCTCAACCTTGCTGCATTTTCAAATATTTTTATCCTTATAGGTAAATTACACTGAATTGGGAGAGATATGTAACTTGTGGCGAAATTATGGTGATATTCAAGATTCTTGGGATGATGTCGTTAATATTATAGAATGGTGGGCCAAAAACCAAGATGTCCTGATACCGGCTGCTGGACCGGGAAGATGGAACGATCCAGATATGATCATAGCTGGAGATTATTCGTTAAGTGTAGAACAATCGAAAGCGCAGTTTGGTGAGTGACTTTTATTAATGATTTTTTTATATAACTTTTTCCTACGATTTGCTTTGTTGTCGTTTTGTCTTATCGTTACGTGGCTGGAGTTTCACAATAAATGTAGTTGGTTACTTTACTTAATCCTTTAAGGCTTTCGATTGTTTTCATGGTAAAAACCAGCTTTTTACAATTCAAATATTTCCGGTTGTTTAGGGCGATATGCCGTACTTTTCATGGGAATCATTCATTTTCTAAACCGTTGTAGATTGTGTAACTCGAGTGTTTGTTACTAGAACAGTTTCAACTGCATCTTGCGCAAGCCAAAAAATTGGTGTGTGCTTTAATATTAGGGTTAGTTCGGATATCGGTAATTTTTATTATCCGGAATACGGATATATCCGTGTATTTCGAAATAAACTAACCGGTTAACCAGGTAATGACAGCCTAGCACTTTAGACTGTGAATTTCACGAGATATGCATAGAAAAATTGATTACACAATCATTGCAGCGTATTAAGTGTATGGTAGGCAGTAGACCAAAGAAGCATGTCAGGAAACACGCATATTAACAATGTTCACTGTTTCTGCAACTCATTTTGTATAAAGCACAAAGCATCGAACGTTGAATCTTGTAGACGGGACCGGAGTTTAGTGACAAAAAGTCCGCATGCACCTAATGCTCTTTCTGCTTCGACAGAAGTTGGCTGAAGGACGAGTAGGTGGAATTGGTGCTGACATGATCGCTCGCTCCAGTTTCTCCTTGAGAGATTCACGTGATGATTCTCTGCATGCTGAAGTAGAAGCGATTGGTTGCAACTGGCGGTCTTCTTCAGGACCAGACTCTGCGACTCCAAGCAACCGTTGCATTGGGGTTGCTACAAGAGCGATCATCTTGTTTTTATTTCCGTATTCGCCAAATGCATCGAGCTTATTCTCTAACTGAAAATTGGGATCATACAAACATTCAAGTAGATGAACAAGACATGGATTCCTCCTTTGTTTGATTCTTACCTCAAGATGAGACATAAGAGAGGCTGAGTACGCAGAATTAGAATTAGAAAGAGTTTTAAGCACAAAACCGTGAATTCGCTCAGCTGTCAGTAGTGTAGCATCTCTCCTGCAAAGTCCATCCACAGTGTGTTTGACAGGTTCAAGGACATCAATAAAATCATGAAGAATTTTAATTTCTGCGTCAGTAATGGTGACAGAAGTTCCAATCGAACAAGCGCCATTCTGATACATTTCTCTTTTGTAAATGTTTTAATCATCTCCAAAAGACTGTTCCATCTAGTCTTTGAATCTAAAAGCAACTTCAGCTCTGTATTCAACTGTGCTTGAATATGCTTTTGCAAAATTTCGTTCTTCAGGGGACTTTTGCGAAAAATTTTCACCACCGTCCTAACCTTCACTATCACTTCTGCAACAAATCGCTAAGTTCTACGCCAATTCTTTTGGTTTCCACAAGATCTTCAACAGCTTCATCAACTTCTTCCAGCTCCTCTTCTGAAGAAAATTCTGAGTCGGATTCGGTAATGTTATTTTCCCTTTCCTTTTCGAGTCCTTCAGATTTTTTCGCGCATACAAGAAATCAGTTATCGCCAAATGATAACCATGCGCAAAACAAAGCTGATGAACGCAACAAATCATTCTTCCAAAACTTTTCATCACACTAGCCCCATCTCTTGTAGCTGCCGCAATGTCTTCCATCTTGAGTCCAAACTCATGCAATCTTTCATTCATCAACTCTTTCAACTGGCATAGAACCTTTGATTCTTACCATTCCCAAATTAACAGGGTCTGAATCTTAGTGTAGGTTTAAGATCATGTATCGTCTATTTCTTGCGCTTGTTTACTCATCAAGAGTGACAGAACAGAATTTTGCGGCTCCCTTTTTGCATCAGTCATACTTTTTGTGTCGCTCTTTAGCGTGTGGAAAAATGTCATGACAATAGCCCTGACATTTTGCGGTTTGGGGTAGCTTGTATCCCCTTGCCAAAAATGCTTGTCTTAGTTGCTTGCTAGTAGCAATGGTGTTAAATGACATTCTGTCCACAGCTGCTAACTCTGCAATGATCCTTTCTAGCGGCTCTTTAGTGGGCTTAAAATAATTTTCAATCGCGCTAGTAGAACTCGCGGAGCATTTGCTTGGATTTTCCGCTAATGATGACTGCTTCACGTTTTTTGTATCGAAAACATTCTTGTGTTTTAAGCTAAGGTGGTTTCCCATTGCTCCCGTCGATTCTCCTTTACAAGAAACCGTGTTTTTACAGGTTTCGCACTGGCTCTCTCACCATTTTTTGGTCGTGAAAAGTAGCCCCAACAGGATTATCGCTTTTAAATTCCATTTTATTTTCTTTGCAACTACGGTACCGCCAACTCCTGCACACCTGTGCTAATGTAATGCGGTTTTCTATTAAAATAGTCATTTCGTTTGCTATCTTAGTGAGATAATAGTAAAAACTACTCTTGCGTTTTACCAGTAGGCCTACTAACTGTAGTTGAATTGCAGTCCCTAGGGACTGTGGTTGAATTATGATAATTAAAGTGTGAATAAAGATTTAATTGCGCTCAGTGGAAGTTAGCTTCCACTTAGCAATGAATGTGCATTGTGCAACTTAGCAAAAAGCATAAGACACATTAACAACCATAAAATGTTATCCGGTTAACCGATAAAGTTATCTCCGGATACCGGATAGTTATAAACCCCCGGTTAACCGTTATCCGGATAATTCAGCCCTAGTAAGTATTAATAACTGTTTCTTTCGCTTAGGTATGTGGGCGATGCTCGCTGCCCCTCTCTTCTTATCGAATGATCTTCGTAACATTGAACCTGAGATCGTACAAATTTTACAAAATCGTGATGTGATTGCAGTCGATCAGGATGAACTTGGCATACAGGGAAGACGTTTTTCAGTGGTTAATAACATTCAAGTACGTAATTGCCATCAATATTATAGTATATTTTCCATCGCAGGGGTATTTTTTTCGAAATTATATTCGAGCAATGGTAATTTTTTAGTTTGTTATTTTATTAACGTTTTACTTGTGCATATTTAGTCATGGTCCAGACCTCTCAGCAATGGTCATTTCGCTATCGCTGCTCTGAGTACAAGAACAGACGGTACTCCATATCCACACACATTTACACTCGCCGACGTTGCAGTTTCGAAAGCAGCAGCTTATTCATTGTATGATCTCTACCAGAAGAAAAATGTCGGAAAATTTACTCCGAAAGATTCGATCACAATTTATGTGGTGCCGAACGGGATCAGAATGATGCGAGCTGTTCCTGTCAGTTTCGAAGTTGTAGAAGAAATAGAAGTGGATTTTCTTGATGTTATGCTTTAATTTAATCAATGAGCCTTTTTGTGGCTGAAAAGTGATTCTGGCAGTTTCAATTTTAACAAGATTCATCAGTCATCACCATTTTCGTTATCGTGCATGCGTTGATCTGAATAGTGATTGAAGTGATTTGATTTTTAAAATAATGCAGTTGAAATGCCCGACCGGCTGATTTTATCCGACTTTTATAACCAATCAAATATAAAATATTCGACCGTGTCAATCCTATTTGCGTTGCAGTTCTTAAAAGCTGTATTGTAGTCAAGTCTTTTTAACGCAACAGTATTGCAGTGCTTTTCAAGTGATTATGTGCTTCGCATTTAATGAAAATGGGTACATTGCGTCAAGCAAATTGGCCGAGCTTTCTAGTATTTAGGTGCCTATCAAGGTACAAAATTTTTATTGCGGAATACGATTTTCGCTCGCGAACTTGTTGCATTCTGAAATCCTTTTTAAAAGAATTTTATGTTGAAAATATCTTGCTGCGTGAACTTTTGCCATCTTCTATTTTGCAGTTTAAACTTGTGTACTTTACTTTAAAAACTGCTCGGTAACTAGGTTCAGTAAGCGCAAGTATGCTGTATTACATGCTTTGTTAGTGTAGAGCCTCCACTTTATTGTGACATCGAGATTCACTCTTCTACTGTCTTGCTGAGGTTCTAATCCTGAAATATTTTGCTCCGAATATTAATATTGTAATTCCTTTCCATGAAGTATGTGCAGGAAACGTTGGCTAAAATGCTGGTCGTGTAGTTATTACGCTGAGGAATTTTATTTGTTGATGGCCCAGATTGATGACTCTAGGTTGATGCCCAGATTACTTTGGTGGCAGCTGACTCTGTATGACCGTAAGGTCAATTCGCTGTCTCCCTGCGGTCAAGACAAATTACATCAGTTATGTTTGTGTTTGCATTTTACTTCTGTGTGTTTTTTTCTTTCCGCCAATAAATTACTAATGAATGAATGAATTGAAATGGTAGTTACCCGCTTTTGTGAGCCAAAACCCATTGGTTATTTTTGTCACTATTAAATAAAATTTTTGCTTTCATATTGTGATTTTCGATTCGGCTACGTAAAAATTTGATTGTAACTAGACGGACTTTTTGGGTCACAAAAGTGAATTTTGGAACCGGGTAACAACTGATCGTCCAATGCAATTTTAAATGTGCAATATTATACTTGATTTTTCGAGTTTTTATTTTTCATTACATTGATCGTTTTTCGTCCGTTTGCGTGTCGACTCCTTTGCAGTTCGAGTTGCAGAGACGTGTCCTGAAGAGGGAGTGTGTTAAACGAAACCGCTAGCTTAGAAAGTTGAAAAGCAAAATTATTGGTACCGCAACCACCAAGCTGGAGATATCTTTTCAAACATTCTATTACCAATACAACATATAATGAAAACAAAATCAAGCTAATCAAATGCTGTATGAATTGATTTAGAGATGAAACAAGAAAATAGGCAAAAAATCTAAAAAAGACACTGGAACAGTTACAAGGGCAGGGTATAAATTAATACTGAAGTTAAAGGAGGGCAGGCAAGATCTGCATTGTTTTCATGATTGAACCAAAATGGCTAAGCAGTGCTGATAGTGATCACGATTTAATTGACTTTCTTGTGGATTTGGTGACTCTGTTAAGCAACTCCGTATTACTGATGCGGACTTGTTGAAGAAGACGAGTGTTATCTTGACGAAGGGAGGATACTTCTGCTTCCAACTTACGTTTAGACTCCTGCTCCTGTTAAAAAATGACTATCTAATAATTTCGAACCACTTGTCTAGTGTCTACTGTACCAGCTGGAAAACCCGTAAAATGCTTTTCCCATTGCCAAAGCAAACCAACTTCGCGCGGGCTTTCAAAGCTGAAGGTCAAGCAAGGAAGCTGTGCACAGTGTACTTCGTGTGTTTGCTGTGTAAAACCAATCAAGTTCACCGCTTCAGAGGCATGTATCAACCACCATCTAATCAGTTAAATGCCTGATCAATCTCCCTCATCGCAAAAATGCTGTTTGGACTGAAAGATCATAAAACTAGACGCACACAATTTTTGTACGGAAAGCAAATGTTTTACAGGATACAGCTAATCGGTAAAGTTCAGGCCAATTTGTGTTACCGGTACAGAAAAGCAAGGCTAACCGAGTTAATGAACCTGTTGTAAAGCTTGTTGAAGAATCTGCATTTCCTTCTTAATTTTTTCCAATCTCAAATCAGAGTCGTTGAATTTATCCACAAGAATGCACGGTTGGTCAATTCTATGTGAAATTGAGCTACGACTGGAAAGTAACGAATTGTGACGGAAATTGTCTTGCTCGAAAAATTCTGTCGACACGGGTTGTTTGTTGCTGCGCCTCAGTGGGCGTGGTATTTCAAGCGAGAAGTTGGAAATATCGTTTAGAGAACCGGTTGAAATAGATCTGACGCTTGAAGCTTCAAAAGCTGAAATCACAAACAATCCATTTCAGGATGATTCTCAAAGCAATGAACATTGAACACTGAACAGCACAGCGCAATAAACTGCCGAAGAACCCAAGCTGTGTTGCACTCAACATCTACTGGAAGATTGGGCCGAATTTTGACGTCAGCAGTAATAAATCATGCCATACGCATAATCTTTAAAACTACTTAAAATAAATTGCATTGATTTCGTGTTTTCCTCCTATAGCGAGAAAGCGTCGGCTGTCTATTGTCTAATCGTTCTATGCGTAGGACGAACACTTGTTTGTTTGGGAGTTTTATTATTTTTCGATCCATTTCTTTGCTGTTGTTTACTCACCAAGCGGAGATCAACGTTACAACATAAACAAACTTATCGCACAACACAGCAACCACACTTAGGTGGGAGCAAAACCATCATATCATATTCTTTGCTGTCGACAAACAAAAGCAAAATTTGCAGATCTAAATGATGAATGGATACTATCTATTTTCATCCGAATTTATTGAAATATCTAACAATCGCAGTGTATGGAGAGAAATCACTGTAACTCAATGCTTAAGTCAGCGCTAATTAAAATTTAGGCAAAAATCATTTACATAACTGCTGCCACGACGAATTACAGCAAGCTTTTGTTCATAATTCAACGTACTTATTTCTACCGAAAATTCACTCGCATATAGGTATGTTCTTGCGCCAACCTTCACTGCAATTTTCCAAACATTCTTACCTTCAGCCGCTTTGGCTGTATCTAATAGTTCATTCCATTCTGCAGTGGCAGGTAGAGGCAAAGTATGAGATGGAGTTGATAAAACTTCGGGCTTTTTCGTGACACGGGACGCTGTGTCGTATGCCCAGACAAATCCTTTTGTTTGAAATAAGAACATAAACATATTGGCGTTAACAGTAGCCTACTCACTGTACAAGTGTACATGTAACATTGCAGCCCCATAAAAATAGAAGCTCGAACAAGGCAAACACTAAACAGTGCTAACAAAGAGTCGAAATAAATTTACTCAGTTAATAGGCGGTAACTGATCATCAAAAACTTAACTTTTAATTAGTGCAAACAAGTCAATGATTCTTAATTGACTTTTCAGTAAAAACAGCATTTTTAAAACCAAAGCATTATTTTTGTAACTTGTGATTTCTTTTTTCTGAACTTTATACAGTGCAATGCGAAACGAAAACTTGATGTTTACCTTGGTCATACGAAATCCAAGTTCCAGAACCTTCATGTCTAAATAAACAGATACAAGTCCAAAAGAGATTATACTATTTAAAAACTCTTGTCTCATACCTTGCGTGAGGTTGATGCTTGGAAGCAGGGCTATTATGTGACGTGTTACGATGCAATGGAAATACAGGAAGTGCGTAGCTTGATGGTTCACGCTTCGGGGTTGATTTCTGGCTTGTTGATCGCGAAGGAGATTTCGTTGAAGACTGCAAAAATAGCTTTTTCTCAGGCGATAGGTCACCTTCTCAGTAATCCCATTCAGAAAACTAATCTAAACTACAATGGTTTTAATTTTACTGCTTAAAAACTTTTTTACACAATAACACTGGAGCGACTAGTTAGTAGTTACATAGGTAAATCGTTAGTAAAATAACTTCCTAGCGCTAAACGCGGAACTTTTTGCAACAAACATTCGAGAAACTTACACGTGATTTTTTCGGACTTTCGTTCGCGAGAAGTTTGATGAGAGTCGATTGTACATCAATAATTTTTTCTCCAGTCGAATAACTGCGATCCCGGACGCTGGATCGTAATTTTGGACCAATTCGATCCGCTCGCGGAATCGACCTAAAAACATTGATATTCGGTTCAACTAGATGTTTCTTGCAATCGCTAGCAAGCCGTAAATTGCATGAACTGGAACAAAACTGGTTCCAAAAAAATTACACAACGAATATTTTATCGCTTGTTTATTTTTGATTTTGTGAAAAACATTTTAAGTATTAAAACACCTTAATTTAAATACTAGTCAAGAAATTTCACATACGAAAATGCAATTTTGATGCAATACAAGGAACTACAATGAAAAAATACTAAACGAAAAGCTCTTTAAAACTGTTTTTGCCATCACAAATTAAATTCAGTACTACAAAATATTGTCAACCGTCTGAGTTTAGCAAAAACACTTAGAAAGACATCCCAAAGAGCGATTTAGCAGCAACTAGCTTAGCATTAGCAGTTTGTCAGAAAAAAGACAAATCAGATTCACTGATAACTGGATATCAAATGGCAACACTCAACAATGCTTTAACTCAAAGCCAAGCACAAAGCCGCGTACCTAGTCGAACTCGTACTAAATTGAGATCGCGTAAACAGGTCAGAAGCAGATTGTGACAGAGCAGTGGCGGGTTGGGAATCAGAATACGATCTGTTAAAAAAATAGACTTGTAATAACATCAGTATTTAAAATCTATAACCACACCCTGTTTGTTATTTTGTGTCAACATGTTGTACAAAGTATCTGGGCTCCCTCACCAGCAAAGCCATCTAAAGATGCTGCAATACAAGGGCTGATTTTTTTTAAAAAGCGGCAAACGCTTTAAGTAATTTTTACTACATTTCATTCCTGCAGAATACTAAGACGTACGCAATTTTAAGCGTTTCACTTACTGCATTCGTTTAAACGAACGATTAAACACATGAACAAAACCCATTTCTTAGTTTACCCTCGATGAAATTACTCCAGATAACTGTGAGTCGTATATCTTTGCTTAAGGATGGGCATTTAAGAATACCGAATCCAGAAGAATCCGAATCCCAAACTATCCGGAATAGTTTTTGAGGTATAAACCGGGTAACTGGATTCGATTTCATTGTTTGAACCGGCCGTTAGCTCAGTTGCTTAGCGCACACGCTATCGGTGCGAGAGGTCTGGGGTTCAAATCCCGCATCGGTCAAATCGGCACATTGTCGCCAACGGCTCGCCACCGCTGCGACGTTCCTTCGGAGCTGTGTTGCCCAGGCGCTAAGCCGCGGAGATGAGCCCCGCCACTCGTTACACGCTTCGGCGTAATACCGCGAGTATATTGAAGATTTGAATTGCATTGTAACAAAGTGTTGCTTTGAGTTATGTTTTCAAATAAATTCTTTTCACTACTATTGCTGGATTGGTGCTGGATCTTTCGCAAAATAGGTTGATTTAAAAACAGAATAGGATTCGGTATTCTGGATTCGGTTGTAACTGTTCGGAATGATTCCGGAATAGTAAACTATTCTGAAATGCCCATTCCTATCTTTACGTTTTTTAATATGACCAAGATGGTAACTAAACTCTGTTTTCCAGTTGCAAAGAGCAACTTTAACGATAACAACAGCTCACGTTTTCTAGATTCATAGATAACATTGAGATATTTTATACTGCAGCAAGTAAGCCTACCACTAACCGTGACATAGTAAACGATGACGTCAGTGGATGGCAAGTCAGTGATTGGTTATGATTAGAAGTTTGATCGGTAGCGGCAGTGGTATGAGATCCAGTGTTTACAGAGCAGTGGTTACGAGGTCGTTTCGACGGTGATTGAGGAAAGTGATAGGGTGAATAAAAATGCATGTTGTTGGTATGTTCATGCACGATTGGTTTGCGTTTTTCTTTGTTGCGTAATGCTTGTGTTTCGGCCCTGTAAGCAACACTCGTTAGAAAAGTTGCTAGTGATTCTGAGCAGTTAATATAACCGTTAGAAAATTTATTTCTAGCGAGATAATGACTGCCACGTTTGCAGTACGTAAAAATTAGATAAGAGTGTAACCAGGAAGAATGGGACGATGGAACATGAACTTGCCTTCGTGTAGAAGAAATGACATAACATCCTTCAAATGTTTGGTTGTGATATACAAGAAAATCCTCTTCAGTCTTCAACCTCGAAAACTAGTAACCATTTTAACCGCAGACTGCATAAATAATTTTCAAACATATATATGATATATGTAGGGAATATCATTGTTGCTTTTAGACGTAAGATGAAGCTAAATTATGCGAAGTCTGTTACAGACTTTATGCAGTCGGACATGACAAGGTTCTATGACGTCACAAACATAATGAAAGGCAGACTGGACCTCTCGTGAAAATTTCATACGATTTTTAAAAGTTGATCGTCTGCCTTTCAACTGGGTCCGACGGAAAGTCCACTAGATGCAAAGCTGACACACATTTCAATATCAAACTTAACAACCATAAATCATTTCAACAAGCAGATATCAAGATCTCCAAATTTAGTCAGTTGCATAATTGATTTATGACATAATTATCCAAACTTTTCATCTAGTGACGTACGCAATTGCCAGCACGAATTTGTACTAAATAAATGTTAGCAAAATCTTTTCTTTCAAAAACAAAAAAATTGCCTGGACAACACAAAGTGTACAATTGCATAAATTGCAACAACCCAGAGACTAAATTTTACAAAAAAAAAAAAACAAAAGTGTTTTAATCCTCGATTTAAAAGAAAAAAGTAATCGAAAGTTGAGCCATTCTACCCACTTTAAAAATACCAAGCATAATCTACTTCTTGCTTACTCCAATAAAACTGTATCAACTTACTTTGCATTATGATTAAGGGAAGACTCGAAGTAAACAGAATTGTTGTTGTTATTGTTATTATTATTATGATTATTGTTTATCCCGCTTTCTGAAGTGGCGAAGCGGCTGGAATGCAATAACTCAGCGGACCCTGCAAACGTAAGGTTGAAATTTCACAAAACAGCTACGCTTTTGCATCTTTTGGTAATTTCACTCATTGCGTAATTCTGCTTGCTATATGAACCAATAAGTGTCATTTTCTAATACCTCATAATTGAAACGATTACCCTGCCCACATGTCCGACTGATGTGGGGTTGTTGCAGTGGGTTTTCGGCATCACAATGAAATTTTTCAAATCATTATTCAAAAAAGTGATTATGACGTCAAGCCCACATAAATTGGACATGTGGACTGGGGAACCATTACCCAGTAGCAGTATTCTGTCACTCCTAAAATTACTGCACTTAAAATTGAAAGAAATAAAGCCACCCAAGCATAGTAGCATAGTGAAACAATGACAAGCGTTTCTTTTTTTTTTTTTTTTCATTAAACAATGCCGGCTTCCATTCAACACTCAATCTGGAAATCGTGTGGTTGAAATCTCAAACATGACATTTAAAGAATATTTCCCACAAAAATCAGATTGTGATGCTTATAACAAAGTGAGCTTGTGTTGTTAGAGTCGACAGCAACCCCAAATGTGTGAAGTGCGATCATCTTCAGCCCTGAACTGAAACAGTTCCCACAGATCTGTAACATATCCATGGCACCACTAAGCCACGGCGCAGGCACTTTTTCCATGGTTCTACTCGTCGAGGCAGTTGAATCAGAATGAAGACGAGCATAAACCATTCACCATCTGCGACGAGTCAGCATCGTGAATTTATAGGGAGTATCTGGTTCATTGCACTAAGCACTTAAGACGGTATAGAAGCTTAATTTTGGCGATATCAAATTACAAATTGAAAACTGTGAATTTTACTTCACATTCGGCCAGGTAAGATCTTTCATAGAGCTCATTTTCCTATGAACTTTCAACTTTTGTAAAAGCCAGATTAAGAATTTAAGTTATGTAACCTCAAGGCCATCGCGAATGAACACGAACAATCAGCGCAAAACAAAAGTTGGATCTGCTGTCTGAAAATTATTGGGCGGCGAAAGCCTGAAGACACGAACAACTACAGTGATGCAGGGTTAAACTTAATTGTTCTTTTAATGTCAAGCAGTTTGGCTGCTCTTCGCTCAATTAGTTCGCCAAGCTGCAGGTCATTATAAAAAAAAACGACAAAGCTTGCTCCAGCTCACTTTGCTTGTTCGCGTAACCTACCTTAACGCAAGGCACCGACTTGAACCAGGTGGCAAACTCGCTGGCAGTTTTAGTCGGGTTCAAGTACAGTGATTTTTACAGAGTCTCAGTCCATATTACGTTCAAGTAGTTCTTATCGGGTTTAGGCTAAGTTCCACAATTTTTGTCAAGTTTAGAAGTTCAAAACTCCATCCACTTTTCTCGAGTTCATGTTCGAATTCAGAGAGTTTTTTGTTTTTCGAGTTCAGCGAGTTGGAGTTGGCATCCCTGCTTGAAACCATATTGGAATTCAAACCGTTCAATAAAAGCGATTTGCGAAGCACAATACGTCAAACATCCAAACCTTCTGTCCATTCAACATCCGCTCCACTGTATCCACTTAAATTACTTGAAATTGACTTTGTACTTGACATTGTGTTGTACGCACTCGAAAGACTGCTTCCATCTTGAGGATCCTGAGAGTAAGCAAAAAAAAATGACATTTGGAACATGCAAAACACAGCTGCCATCATCAGTTCATCAGAGTGCGATAAAAGAAAGATTCAAAAATTGCAGAATTTGATCCGTGTCACGCGTTTAGGATGTTCAATTGTTCATCTCTACGAAATCGCAATTTTACCCGATTCTTAAACTGAAGCCGAGATGCACAATAGCATGAAAATTTCAGTAACTGATGACAGTGACGAGCTTTTTGCAAAGCTAGGGCTGTAATGCTCAAATTGATTGTGAATTCAAAAACATGCCCGCTGCTGCGTAGTCTCGCGCCCATACTGACTCATTAAAGGGAATTGAAACGTGGAATATTTGGGGTAAAGCTAAAAATACGCAATAAATTTAAAACTGCGTCCAACAGTTCTCCCATGTTTTTAGCGAATATCTTCAAAGGAGAGCATCATTAAAAATCAAATCTTCATTATACTCGCGGTATTACGCCGCAGCGTGGAACGAGTGGCGAAGCCCATCTCCGCGGCTTAACGCCAGGGGAACACAAAACACAGCTCTGAATAAACCTCGCAGCGGTGGCGAGCAGTTGGCGACAATGTGCCGATTTGACCGACCCAGGAATCAAACCCCAGACCTCTCACACCGACAGCAATGTCTTAACAACATTATTTCATCAAAAAATTTGTTTTCATTCCCCTTCAAGATTTAACAAGTATTATTGTCACTCGACAATGAACTTGTTTCGACAATGATAGTTCCTCGCCATGCAAAATAAAATTAAGCCAAACTAATGCTGAAAAACAGTGATAAGATCTCTCACAACATGTATGAACCTTTCCTTTGTTAACGTGAAAAATCGCAATCCACCAACTATATGGAAGAACACAGATAGAAAATGGTGCCTTAAAAAAATCATTTGATTTCTAATTGATTTCGATATCACATCAGAATGAAAGTATCAGCATTGAAAAATCATTCCAAGTCAAAACCTCTGCATAATCAATAATCTATGATCAATGGAAAATGCGCATGCGCGATCTAGCACGGCACATGCCGGCATCATGCCGAAGTGACCATAAACCTTGGAGTTAGCAGGTTGGGGACAAGCGGCGGCAGAAAGTCCTACCATCGCTAGCTTCGTTGCAGTTTCCATCAAAGTGGTCTGGGTTTTATTTCCAGAAGTTTTTCGTTCCAGACTGGGCTTTTTGATGATGTAATCTGGAAAAAATAACAGTTTCATAATGCAAACACAAATGAAAGTACTCGTGGGAGTGTGTAAACTGTGAATCTAACAATTTCTTTTAAAAATGTACAACATAATTTTATTAAATCTTCCTTTTTTTTATTTCACAGGATAAAAGAACAATGCAGCATTAACACAATGAAATTGTTGAACTATCCAGAAATACTCAATTTTCAAGGAAATTAGCGATTATTTTGATCAAAATTACGTAACCTGCAAATCGTAACAGAGTTGGCATTCATGCGAAACCATAAAGGCCCTTTACGGTCCGACAAGGGGCTGGTCAGGACACACAACGCTCGTAATTATCTAACATAGCCGAACATTAGTATATTTTGAATTAAACGTTTTCTAACAAAGATGTTATTTCAGTCGAGTTTTGTTCGAACTTCAAAGTACTGTAGCCTACACCAGTTGTATTTTTGTGTTACATTTACACTAAGCTTAAATTTTTTCCTAAATTCAACACCGGGATTTCAACTTTTAGTTTACACCACGTGAATATGCTTTTTAAAGTTTAAATCAAAAAATTACGAAATAACAGAGATTTACTAGACTTACTTTTGAAACTTTGACTTTTTGAATGACTGTCGTGGTGAGGAGAGTCTTTATGTGAATCGCCATTCTCCCTTCAACAAACACCTTTATGTTATCACATTAAGTACCGGTAACTGCTTTTATTGATTTTTTGGACTTAAGTCTCATAAACTCAAACCCAGTATGATCAGACAATGACTTCTAATAAATCAGTATATTGATATCGGTTAATTTTGTAGCAACTTTTTCACTGTATACAAAGCTTGCTAGAATATGCAGACTAGATTTTAGACTGCAGGAGTGCAGGGGTCAGTAAGAAAATGAGAATTTTAAATGAAGTGCTATTTAAAATGTAAAAAGTCACAAAATTACCTCTTGGGTACGTAATCTGTTACAAAAAGCTTCAAGACGTTTGACAAAATATTTATAAAAGCAGTAAAACAAAAGCCGAAACCAGGCTTCAAATTTAAGTTATAACGTCACGCTAAATATATCTTGAATAAAAATCGATTGAATTCGAAGATAATTCTTCACAAAGGATAGATGTTGAACCAAAAGTTACTTTTAAGTTAAAATAGTTTTAGGCTACAATTTAAAAATACCCGTCAAATATAACCTCCAACAGCTCTACTGGAAGACATTTTGAATGTTTTTGTAACCACATATAAGCTGGTTCTCCTCCGCCGTCAGTTATTTTGACTTAGAAAAGCCATTTCGCAATTAGTTTCGAACAGGGCCCACTGCTTTACCAACGTGCTACATGTTCACAAAAAACTAAGGCAGGAAAACTTTATTATCTGAAACCCTGTTTTATCGTTGTGGTAGAACTTCATTTTTATGGTATTATTAGCAAATAAAAAGAAAATGAGATCTTCATTGTACTCGCGGTATTAACGCCGCAGCGTGTAACGAGAAGCGGCGCCCATCTTCGCTGCTTTGCGCCTGGGCTGCACAGCTCCAAAAAAACGTCGCAGAGCAGTGACGAGCCGTTGGCGACACTGTGCTGATTTGAACGACCCGGGAATCGAACCCCAGACCTCTCGCACCGATAGCCTGTGCTCTTTACAACTGAGCTAACCAGCCGGTGACATTATCTGCTGTCAAGAATATTTTCAAAGACAAATTTCTTCCGAAAACATGCGTGAATATATTATCGTTCATAATGACGCGTATTTTTGAGGGCTATCGAAATCACCACTCCTAAGGTACAAGCTAATTGCACCAACACACGTCTTCATACCTATATTTTCGTTCTTCTTTGAGGGAAGAAGATTTGTGGACGATTTCTGGTCGCTTTTTGTCAACTTCATACACGGGAGATATCACAGTTTTCAAATCAACTTTTCGTGTTTCCAACACGGGGCAGAGATGATACAACTCCATACTACACCTGATATTAACAAAGTACGCGTCGCGTCACTTAATAAACCGTTAAAGCTAACTTTTTGTGTTTTTGGAAGACTGCGACATCATTAACAAAAGCTTTATCGTAAAAAAAATCTACAGTGTGCTGTGTGATATAAACTTGAGCAAAAACAACCTTGAATCACGAATAATAATTGATTGGCATAACATCTAATTCCCTAAAGTGAAAAAATTGGTCTACGGAATTATCACACTCACGATGAAAAAATTTCTCTTTCTGTACAGCTAAAACCGTAGTTAAATGCATTCACGAACCATATGCTTTTCTTTCTATAAGCTGAACATTAAAAAATGTAACTTCAATCCAACTGTTTTTGTAGCGTCAACAAGCAACATAAAAGCTATTCTATGTTCGTTATTGATTATTTTTATGGATTTGTATTCTAAGAAATACGTATTGCTCTAAGACGTCTATATTAGACTAGGAAAAATACAAACTACAACTTACTTGCGAGGTGTTCCATCATCATTGGGGGGAATAACCACAACTGTGATGTTATCAGAAGTCCTGAGAAGATCTAGAATCTCCACGTGGGTCATTGTTGCAACAGAAGTCTTGCAAATCTAGAAAACAAATGCCTGAGTCGCAAAAGAAAATTTTTGGTCCAGCTCAAACCCGACAAACAGGCAAGACAGTATCTTCTCAATTCTAATGAAACAACTGCAAAAACAGTATTACTGAGCAAAGAATCTAATCAACTAAGAAACTAAAGTAATAACCAAAACACTGCCACTAACTGCACAAATAAAAATACTTTGGTATCTGTCAGCATCTACCACCTACTACTGCGAAAACTCAAACGTAAAGCAAAATGAACTCTCCAAGCAAACACTTCTGCGAAGGGCAATCTAGTTACAAAACAATTGCTGGTTCCAAGTTCGATGCCCACATACGGCATTACCAAAATAAACACAATCGCATGCGTTCACCCTGGTGATATCCAAAACCGCAAACCAAAAGGGCGTCTTTTGTGAGAAGTAAATATTTGTAAAACAATCGGTTACCACAAATCGTTAAGATTTTACAAAGTTCTTACCTCCACGAGCCTGGAGCTCTGTTTGAGTCCATCTTCTGCGGCAAAACCATCTGGATGAACTTCCATGACTATCCCCTGATAGTTGACGTTAAATCCGAGTCCATGTAATAAGTTCCTGCGCAGACTTCGCTGGAGGGTTTCTGACCCTTTGGTAAATCTTTCCAATCTAAATTATTTGCAAAGCAAATTCAACACTGTTTTCAGCGCAAGTCTTATTTCTCAAGCTATAGCCATTGCAACCGCAGGTCAAATCACAAATTAAGACCGCTTATGAATGAAGGCATCAAACAAGAATATTTTGAATGTTGCGCATAAAAAAATTATGTTTTAACTACTAATTTTTTGATCTTTACATCGGACTACTCTGAGCTCCTCTGATGAGATCTAACAAGATCGAAACAGTGGCTGTCAGGAGATAGAGAATATGTACACATAATATTATATGTATTCAGAAGATACGAGGATTTGCTGCTCAAGATGCTCAATTCTCGAGTCTACATTCGACGTGCTTCCGGTGGATACTTCTGTTGTGTGCGCTGAATACTCTCTACCACAATGCGCTAAATTTCCATTGTCTAGCACTGCTTATTAACTTGTGTTGTAGGCAGCCCCGCGTTGAGTGTTTCTTTGTGTTTCTCATACTTCATATGAAGTTCTTTTGATAAAACTGCACTAACAGCACAAACAGGCAATGCCCTATCAAAGAAAGCACAGATCTTGATAAAATACTCAAAGCCTGACATCAGAACAGTCGTAACGAATGACACGGATTGAAAAAAATCCATAATGACCGGCTCTCTTGAAACAAAACACGGTTTCCAGAGATCTGCTAGGATTCAACTGTTTCAATTATTAGCCAAAACTTTACAAAGGCCAAGGTAAAAAGATACTACTTAGCAATCTGCAAAATATTTTGCTTCACAATAACAAGAGAGCTCCGTTGTTAAGCGCACGCAATCGGTGCGAGAGGTCTAAACTTTGGCTCTCGGGCCGGTCAAATTGGCACACTGTCACCGACGGCTCGCCACCGCTGCGACGTTTCATCAAAGCTGTGCTTCCCAGGCGCTAAGCTGTGGAGATAGACCCCGGCAGTGGCATTTGTTACACGCTTCGGCGTAATACCGCGGGAATAATGAAGATTTGAATTGATTTTTGACAACATGTAACAGGTGCAGCACCTTCGAATTATTCCATCTCTTGAGTCGCGGTCGTTGGTGTGAATAGACACTCGTTCTCCTCTCCCATAGTAAATGTGCAGGTCTCTTTCGTAAGAATTCATTTGTTCCGGAGTAGGAGGTGGAACCGACCATCCCAGCACCGCCTGGCACGGCATACTGAATATTAACTTTCTTGTTTCACGTTCGATGATACAGAAGACGCAATCACTGATTCCAAGAAAGCAAGGAACCATTTCGGATTGGCTGAAAAATTGGTAAAAAAAACTGAGGCTCAGCCTTTTTTCTTTTTAAGAGTATTGTTTTATTTTTACTGCAAAACATTATAAATATCAGTTTTAAGCCTGGTCACAAACCTACCAACTGCAAGCGCTTAAGCATGTTAGGCAGAGCTTTCCGCCGCCAACTTTCTCCAATCGCCAACTTACTCACGACCATAACAGAAAAATAAACTGCTTTAACGCTTTAAAATGTGAATACTGAATAGTGTAAACCAGACTAGAAGTTAATATTTTTTGGTTTCATAACTCCCGTTTGTTCCGAAATCATCATCACATAAATTAGAAATAATTCCAGGTTGAATAGACACAAGTCACCTGTAATCATTGACAGAAACTTCCCATATTAGTCCACCCATACTCAACGTTTCTGGCATCAGCTTAGGTGTTTTTTTGTCTTTGTTATCTCGCATTTTTCTCGAGGATGAGATAGAAAATCGGGCAAAACCTCTCGAGCCTTCCACTGCCCCTTGATTGCCGTAATTCTGAGCCAAGTCCCTCAGGTACTGCTCACGAGTGTTCATGGCCAATGCCTGAATAAAAAAATTGGGCTGAATACGTGATTTTCATTGCAAAACATTGCTTTTCTGAGAAATTCAAGTTTCACATTTACTATCTGTCAAACTAATGACACAAACTTGAATGCCATTAAACGTTATTTTCAATCACATTTTCCGAGTGATTTCAAAAGTGCATATTTGGTAATAGCAATTTGTTTTGTCCTAAATCCATGGCCGAGATAGTAACAGAGAAAAACACTAATCATGTTAGTTTTTATTTAATATTTGTCACAAAACTTCAATATTTGCAACAATGTTAATGAGATAATAGAAGTAAGACCTCCACATACAAGATAATTATGACTTGCGTTCTCAAATCGATTTTCATTTATTGTCTGCACTTTTGTATTAACAAAACAGTGTTCGCTCAGACGCCTACAAGGTGCCAGGTGTCGTCCGTCTTCGCGACATAGAACCCTACAACACAGCCACAGGTGCAAACGACTACTATCCTCCGTGACGGGCTCGATTCACGGCTGGAGTAAATCGCATTGGATATGTCCTCGGGTGGCTGCTGACTCGAGGAGCGCAAGCTCTCTTCGCAGTCTCTCTCAACCTACCGTTGAATTTTCAGTCCAATAATTTGATATATTCTTTCAAACGTTCTATCTAAAACTACATAACGTGGCTAAATTATAGCTTCAAAAATGTGTATTTAGAGTGATGCTGCCAAAATAGCAAAACATTAAAATTTAACGTCCATTGCAAGCAAATACTGGCCTAACTTACCTTGAATTTCCCAGCAGCATGGGCTGTATTTTCTCCGTTGATAACTTTAGTGAGAAGAAACTCACGGAATGTGGCGGACAGAGGAAACATGGAATCTTCTGGAATCGGTGGTCCGAATCGCGATATATTCCGAGAGCGCGTGATCGCCACACTAAAAGACAAAAGTTTTCAAATCTCGAGCTGTGCCATTGCCTTAAACGAAATGAGAGTAATTGACGTAGAACGAACGGACTAGTACGTTACATTGATATCGGTGCTGGTTTGTAAAATTGCGCGCAATTTTCATCATGAAAACTAAGACATTTAGATTTAGCAATGGTATTCAACCACTGAGGAAAACAAGTGGCTTAACGATAGTCCTCACGTAATCCTCAGGAGAGCTATGATGAACAGGCAGTATTCCAACATATTTTATAATGCGTGAAAGAATAATATAAACGGTGCACCGTATCTGCCAATTCTTAAACAGCAGGGAAAACAGCCTCAACTTCATTTCAGTTATTCATAATCATAATCCGTATGGAATTGCAAATAAAAAAAAAATACCAAAAATATGCTTTTAAAGCCACAAAAATAGCTTTACATGATTTTCATGATCTCGCTATATAGCGTTAGCTGGAGCGAGGTACAGGTTGAAAGCTACGTCACAGCGAGAATCGCAAAATCTTGGTGAAAAAAGGTGTGCAACTTACAGCAATTATAGTAGACGTTGCGACAAACACGACTTCAAAGTTTGCCAAACATTTGAATTTTCGATTATGCTCAATTTTGCTCAGGGCCTCACCTGTAACATGTGCTTTCTGTGCACGGGTTGTGTACACGCACAACAATGAATACATGTTGAAAGTGCGATCGCATGTGTTGTGGGTTAAAGGGTTCGGATCCAGGTTCTTGGAACACAATTGTAACAATGTCATTGCCAATATGACGTTTGCGAAGAAGCTAAAAACAACCCAAAATAAGGAAATTTTTTCAAATTTTAACACTTATAAGCAGGATTTTAAATACCACCGAACTGCATAGATTTTAATACATGACAGCGGAGCCAATAACTACTCGCTCATTGTTAGTTGAAAACATTTGTCAGCGACGAGTATATGCGACACCGCGTGTGGGTGCGTACCGAATGGTAGACTAGGTTCAATTCACGGCCGAGGCCGATCGAATTTAAAACACATTTAGCAACTACTCCCAAGCAGCAAGTTCTTCGCAGCCTGATGGGGTGTTAAATTTTCACTTCATTGCATTGAAAAGAATCTCACATATTAGTTTGTAAATATCAGTTATAAACATTAAGGTGAGTTTGCACATTTGACGAAATCATAACCAAGTTTTGCTTTACTACAGTACATTGACATCGCAAAAGTACTTGGAATTGGGTGCAAACTTATGCGGGTTCGCAAGCGTGGTTTTATTGGCACTGCCCAGAAATCGATCCAGGAACGAGTTGTGTTTTCAAATATGCGCACACCCCACGTAATTCCGATCTTCGATGAGCAAAATCGAGGAGGTATGCACCGAGTGTAAAAAGGTCGACCTGAGTGACATAAGTTGCAACGATTTCCGCTGCGCTGTGATCGAAAATTGCTACCTGCATATTAACGCATTTTAATCATTAATCAAGGCTCAGAAGAAATATTTCTGTCGTGCAAACAGCAGATTTTTGCTCGCCAGACTCACAAGTTTCTATACCCAGTTTCAGTCATAAATGCAGAACAATGTTCATTAACTTGTTGGCCAAGTTTTGAATTTATACAGTCGTAATCAACATTAAATTAAGCAAGACCTGTACAGCTCACAGCAAACCATGGTCGAAACTTTCAACAACTACAGCCACAACTACACCACCCTAGCACTGTACATCGTACATAAAAAATAAACTTTGGAGTTCGGAGATATTGAATTGAATTATTACAGCAGTATGAACTTTCGTGATGACATTGAAAGGGTATTTGCACAATCGAAATGCCACGCTGAACTTATCACTGATAAATTTCAACTTGCTACGATATTTCAGTTCAAATGTCTTCTATGGCGATTCGGTCAGTGATATTATGAAAATGTCGTTATAAACTTGATAAATTAAAAGCTTTATTTTATTTTCATCTGAACTGAATTGCGAAGAAAATGAAAACGTAACAAGATTAATGGCGGGATTGCATTATAAGCTATGTGATATTTGATCGGTAAATCATGCAAGTATAAATTTGTACGCCAACAGCAACGTCATTCTTTTGAAATACTATTACAGAATGTTCCAAAAGTTTTGGGCACATTTTGACATCGAATATCTCGGAAACTATTAAGGATACAAAACCTTACAAAAAACTTAATGTCATTAACGTTCAAATGGCACAACTTTTATGTTATTGCCATGCATAGCAAAGGAGGTATGGGGACTTCAAACGTGCCCAAGACTTTTGGAACATTCCGTATGTTTCCAATGGTTGTAAATCAGAAGCTTACATCAGAGTGTCTTTCACAGCACTGTTCAATTTCAGCTACCGGCAGCTTTAAACGTGTAAGCAAAAATTGAATTAAACTGTGTCAAAATGCACAAAACTTGCATTTTCAAATCAGTTACCAATAATGTAAAATCTGCGATAGAAATCGTAATAAATGAAAAGTATAGTAACAGTAACGTTAAAGGCTTGCAATTGCCTGTACAAATGTGCAGTAGTTCCGTATTTTATACATAAGCTTTAGCTTAAGGTATCTTTGCGATCGATCACGTATTTTTAACAGTAACTTACCTGTTGCTTATTGGTAGAAGAGAAAGGCAGCAGCGTGGAAACATGAAACATAATCTTATTTCCATTAAATGTGGTAAAAACTGAGTCAGTTCCGGTTGAATCAGCTAAACACAGCGTAAGTTGCTTATTTATTACTAGTCATATTTTTAACATAGATACTTGCGTAAATATAATCAACTTTGAAAGCAAGCAGTTAATGCTCTTAGCTCACAAAGCAGAAACGCAATTAAAATTTGAACATTGAGGAACTATTCTAACTTGAATGATCACGATTAGACCATTTTTATAGGGGGGCCATGTACTTTTGACGTAAGAGGCAAGACTAAATGCCTTCATTTAAGCCTGTTTCATACGTAGGTAATTGACTCTTTAGGACCAAGAACGTAGAAGTTCGGTATGAGACACGGACTATGCCATATTTGAGTAAATACAACTCTTCGCAAAAATTGACAGGTTTCACACTCTGTATGTTTTGCAAACACACATTATTTGTGATATCCTAATTAGCACTGTATGCTTTGCGTGACTGGAATAGAATTACCAGTCTGACCTCCAAAGGAATAAACACAACATTTATACGAATAAATAAATTACACGGTGCTTCATTTGCGTTTGTTACGTAATAGCTTAAAGCGTGATAGGGAAATTGCATCGCAGTTTAGAACTTCCTGCGAAATTTTGTCAGTTTAGCAAAAAATGTAAACAGGTTTAAACCGGTAAAATTCGGATTTTACGTACTTGCGACATCCAGACCACCTTTGTAATCGTCAAAACCGTTCAATTTCACCTTTTCACCGAGAAGATCGAGAAACTGCTCGAATGCTTTACTACCATGTTCGTTATTGTACATTTCCTCTTCTGTTACTTGCCCCGCTTTACAATATAATATTCCAACCTTGTAATTGCTTTGCAACTAAAAAATAAAATAATTTATGACCAAAGAGCTTGCAAATTGCTAAAATGCGGCTTATTTAATGAACTGGTTTACATTAACCATCCAAAAAACGTCAGCGCACAAAAGAATTCTTTCGCAAAAGCTCAATGTCGATGCATAACTTAAAATAGACCCAGTTTATCGTTTTCGTCAAATTTCGCTGAGTCACGATTAAAACTTGTGTTTTGTAATTAAAATATTGCATAGCTTAAACAAAAAAAAACACCGTGACTGAACAAATGAAGACCTACTGTAAAAGAAAATTAAAAAGTCGTATAAATGAGGATAAAAATGTGGAACGAAGAGCAAGAATCATGTGCTACTTTTCACATGATCAATAAAACAATATATTTTCAGCCAAAATACATAGAAATCGATTCAAAGTCACGTTGATTCAACCTTAAGCTCTGCGTCAAATTAACAGGTATTTAAAATGATTGTATTTTTGTCTAACTGGCAATTTGGTATGCAAAAATTCTAAGCTTACAACGAAACGTTACGATTACCATTAGATCATTTTACATTAACTAATCGTGCGGTTAGTAGTAAAAGTAATCTATAAAAGCGAGCAACATTTGTGAGGATAGTCTACACAGACATAGCAGGCAACTGCTTGATTGAATTTCTGGTTTCAAAAATGCAGCTTTTTCAAGCTGTTGTAGTTCGCATCTAACTAGTGCTACCGTCCGAATAATCTAATATTCTCATGCTTTTTGTAGTCTCAGTGTGTTGTAAACTAAGCGAGCCGATCGCCGTCGATGTAATAGCAGATCGGATAGCAAATCGATCAGAGATCGCATGGGAAACAATCTCAAACCGTGTGTTTAAGAAATATCTGTTCAGGCCTAGATTTAAACCAGAAATTATTCGATTGCAAGCGCGGCATCCGCTTTGAACGTGATCCTTTGTCGTGAGAATTCAACTTACATTGTGTTCGTCAACTTTCATGATTTGATCTTGTACTTTGGGCGTGGCAAGTGCCACCTTCATACAAGACATGTTAATCTCTGGATACAAGAACTCGATAACATCTTTAGCCGAAAATCCTTTGCTAGGAGGATGTCGGGACAAAGTCATGCTCATAATATCCTCCAAGATCGATCCACGAAGAGTGCAGAGCTAAAAAAATAAGGATTTCGTTAAAACATTGCCCTTCGACGGCAAATTTGATCAGAATAATCGACATGCGAATGTGCAAATAAATGGGTTTTTCAAACTTCGCTGAACTTGTTCATTTGATCGAACAAAACGATCCCTTTAGCAGGATTTGTATCCTTGCGCAAGGAGAGATTCAAATAATGTACAGGCCTTATTTGACCGTTCACAAACACACCGAAGTTACTCGAATGGAAAACGATATAAAATTAACATCTGTTTTTTCATTACCCTCGACAATGAACGGTAAGTAGAAAGTTGCAGATACTAATTTTAAAAGGCCAGGTATCACCCGATTCGAAGTCATACCCAATTTCCCAAGTACATATAGCATCACAAGATATATCAGACCAAAAAAAAAGGTTTCATTGGTTGGGCGACTTCTGCTAAATTCCTCTGAACAATTGGATATTGTGCAGCAACACTTCCGAGTAATGAAAAGATGAACATTACAGTATGTTATCAATAGACTTGGAAAATGGTGCTTCAGAATTCATGACTACTTCATCACAATAAAAGCAACAAGGCTAAAACCTGCTTGTATCAGGAAGTAACAGTAAACACGCACAGCTAGCTATGTGATGGTACGAAAAAGTAACACGAGCTACAAAGCTTAAAATCTTCAATAGATAGATATATAAACATTCTAAAAGCAAAACGATGCAGCGATATTGCAGGTAAACAGCAAAATTTATGAAGTCAAATTACTTCTGCAAATCATGCTTTTTTGCCCGCTTAGCTTCATTTAACTGGTGTTAAGCAAACGCAGACTCAACAAGTCCGTACCCTATGGTTTCGAAAATTAACCTGAGAAGCAACAATTCACCGAAAAACAGACAAAAGCTGAAAAGTTTGATGCTTAAAAATCGAAGCACGTGAGACACAATTCAGGTAAAGCGCAAGCACAAGAGCAATTAACAAAGTATCATCTTCTGTTGGAACAATACGAATTTTGACATCAAAAACAATCCAAATCTACTTTTTCGTGCACAAACATAACCTCAATATGCCATCAATTCTACGCAAATTCGAAAAAAAAAAACGCAATCCAACTTAGTACTGCAAGTACTGTTGCTGTACCTCTGAAGTGCGGACAATGATTCGATATTGGTAGAATGAGCCACCGCTGTTGTCCTCTACTTTCTCTCTTTTAAAACTAATCACAATAGGACCGTAAGTATCGTCCACGCCAAACAGATTCTGGTGTTCTGAAAAAAAAAAAAAAAACATAAGAATAGAGAAATTTTTTGTCCTTTTTGGTTAAACTTTGCAATAGACTAACTACAATGCCAGAAAAAGATGGAACTTTCGCACATGATCAGTTTTAATCACACTGCAGACCACGTTTTATCACTGACTTTCTGGTAATAGTAATTGCTGCTCTAGTTAGGTCATGTAACTTCTTTCCACAAATTTAGACGTGGAAATGCTCCAAAAAGTCTCACCAGAAGTGCAACTCCGCAAAGGGGGGACCAGAAGTAGAGAATAGTTAGAAGCAAAAGGGGTCTTTTAAACCAAGACTTGTTTGAGATTCTGGGTTGGATTTTTACAGCCGCTAAGGAAGTAATGCACAGAAAAAACGGTTCTGCCACACCTGACCTGTCAGTTCACTTTAGATGCGTAGATCGTAAAATTATGGATTGGCATTATCATGATTACTTTGATTCAAGATTCAAACGGTGAAAAATTGTGTCCAATCTACAGGTGCGATATCAGCAAATAACATATTTTCTGTTTGCAATGATAAAATTTAATTAGTTCACCTCTTAGCCCGGTACGCTGCATGCAAAAACCGAGTGCAAAGTTAAAATATTGTCATTAGACGGACTGAAAAAATTTGAAGGACAAAAGTTGAAAGTAGCCAACAACCAACTACGCGCGTCCTTGTTGTTAATGTCTAGTCTTAATGACTCTTTATATTTAAATGTTGTAGTGACAATTAATTAGCTCGTCTACTTGATGGCAATATTTTTGTAAACAAGGTGGCAACAATGTGGTTATCAACTCTTATTTAAACATAGCGTAATTTGATAATGCCGGTTTTGAATTAAATCACAAGATAACAAATAGCTTAATTGCAACTACAAATAAATTTTAAGTGATGAAAGCGAGACATTTGGTAAACTTCAAACGAAACTGAATAGGAAAACCTCGCCACGAAACTCAGGCCAAAAATCGTGCCAGTTAAAATCATTGCGTCGCCATATTTCTATCGTAACGACAGTACAATCAGCAACGACAAGAAATCGTGGCAGATCGGAAATCCATGAAGGATATATAGGGTTTACAAGGCAAAAGAAATACTGCAGCTCCTGTCCCCAAACCCAAATCTAAGTTTTAGCTGTTTTAATTCATAGTTTAACTATTTTTTGGCAAAGAAGTTTACATAATGGTACCACATTATTCCTGATTGCTATAACTGACAAGAAAAAAATATTACAACCAGCCAAATTCTAGTTTTAAAAAATTATTAACCATCTATGAAAATCACTGGGCTGAGTAAATACTTTGGAATTTTACGTCCTTAAGAACGTATTGCAACTACATTTTGATGGCTGACCGTTTTTGTGGCAGATTATTAGGCAAACGTCGGCAGCAGAGCAACCTACCAGCAAAATTGCCTTGCTATATTCCAGGGGTGGCCAACCTGCGGCTCGCGAGCCGCATGCGGCTCTTGCCCAGTTTCATGCGGCTCTTTTTCACATGCTGTGTTTCTTTTATCAGCAGCCTCGTTCTGTAATCATGTAGCGTTTGCCAACGCATAAGTTGCATTGTCACGTAATAATCGCTTTGTTAGAGAATTACGACGAGGCGTTAACCAGTGTCGGGGGCCATCTATTTGTATTTAGTGGCACGTTTATCCTCCTATCACGAGAAAGCGATCAAAAAGCTATAACGAGCTCGCTTGGGAGTTGCCAGTCATCTGTCTACCACACCAAGATGGGGGAATCCCGCTAATTGCTTTTCTCAACGGCACAACAAGTAAACTTGCCGGCTTGTTGTTCACACTGTCCCTTTAATGCTAAGCGTCAAGCAGGAAAGCTGTGAATACCAATTTTAAAGTCATTGATTTGACTCGACTCAGAATCAAATCCGAGTCTGTATCTCCAGAGGCAGACGCTCTTACCACTCAACCATTTGAGTTATTATCTCCGCAGCTTTGCGTCTGGGCAACACTAAAGTCCGAATAACTTAAAGGACTTTGGGCAACACAGCCTCGAATTTGAAGAAACATCGCAGCGGTGGCGACACTTTGTCCACTTTGACCCAGATCGCCCAGGCAACGAATCCCAGACCGTCCGCACCGATAGCGATGTCGTCACAAACTGAGCTAACTGGCCGGTATACTACTAATCCAGCTAAGCAAAGCATGTCTAATTGTCTATCAATAAGAGGTATGGTGATGCGATCATTATCCCTTGCGTGTATGACATGGCTCTTTGCTGAAACAACAAGAAATGCGGCTCTTGGCATCTGACTGGTTGGCCACCCCTGCTATATTACAACTGCAAACTTGTGCAGAGAGCTGTCCTTTAAAGCGTGCGTAAGAAGGAAATTAGTGACGTCAATGCGGCCCAACACTAACAATGTGGTTTAAAAAGCGCAAATATGCTAATGAGTTTTGTCGCTAATTTACTTCCGCAAAGTACAATTTCGAATCATCAAATAGTTTTCAGCGCAGCATCAAGCCGTATTTAAAAATTTAATTTAATCAAAGGACACGGACACACCAACTACGACGCTGTTGAAAAAGCTACTTAACCTTTTGATATTTGAGCACATGGTGATCCGAAACGCACACTAGTTGGTAAACAACATCAGTCAAGGCTGAATTTAAGTTGCCTTCTTTTTTGGTGAAAAGCATAGTTTTTAGTGCACTTTTTGGTGAAGACGAGTAACACAACATAGGCTATAAAAATACTTATAAAACGCAACATCACAGCGAAATGAAAGCGTACGAACACAGCAAATACTCGAAACAGACCTGCATTTCAAACGTTAGTAAAGATAACCCCAATACTAATACCATGCAAGGCGCCAAGGCGGTCGTCAACTTGTTATCGACGAGTACCATTGGCCCGACGGATGTAGGCTTTTGCTATCCTACGCCGCAAAAATACGATTACACCAAGAAACATGGTCACCGCTCGGTGAGCACGTCCAGTTTTCGTCGAGTAAAAGTTGGTAAGCTTTGCCTGTCACATCACTTTTAATGCCATAATCACTTTTTGCTATTACATTGTTCACAATTTTATAATGATGCAAAAAAACTGCCCTGGTTTTCGACCAACAAGAAATGTACTAATGGACTGCATAATTATGTAGCACTCTATGCTCATTAACTATACATATAAATTGAACGTCTACTTCACACAAACAATTGCAAACTTACCTTTTTCGTAAAAATAGTTGCGGTAATACAAAGCCCCACCATCAATGCATTCTACGCCAAAGCGGACGCTGTCACTCGGTGGTGAATTAGGAGGTAATAACCCTGACGACCCATGTTCAACAATGGAAAGATAAGAATGATTAGTGAGAATGCTTTGAGCTTGGGTTGTGCCTGAAGAGTTTTGGTTACGGACCTGAAAACAGCAACAATAAACTAATTAAGTAAGGCACGAGTTAATCGGCTGCATTGCCTAAAATTTTAGCTTCAAAACAGGTTCACAGCTACCCCAAAATCAACTCGATACGGCGAGTGTTTTACAAAACTAGTCAAACAATACTGGTTTGTTTGAAATATTTACATTTCTGAGCATAATCTGTACTAAATACAAGAAAGGCTTTCAGGGAAAACAGCGCTTTAAAAATGACTGACTACATAAAAGAGTTCATGTGCAACTAATGCACGATAAGCAGATCAATGATCAACACATTGAAGTTGGAAAAGTCGAACGGCTAAGTCAAAAAGTCGTCTTTGCTTTATTCACAAACATGTATTAGTTAAGTCAGCAATCTTCAGCATTTGAATGCAAAACTAAATTAAATCAAAATATTCAAGAATAGGCATTATGCCAAAAACAAGACAATTAAATATTTCATAAAACCCAAAGCACTAAAAGCAACTGACCAATTAAAGCCGATTATTTTCAAATTTAATGTTGCTTTTCGACCAAAAAGTTGCGAAGATGAAAATTAGTCATCGAGCAAAAAGAAACTGGTCGATATTTTGAGACCAAGGTCATGGCATTTGCTAAATGACTAGCGCAAAAATTAAAAAATAAGAACAGAACGATTATCACAAAATGGCTAGCTCAATCAATTTTAAAGTAAAATGGAAATTACTTTCCATAGAACTGCAAGGTACAGCAACCAAAAAATCTGATGCATTTTCACTAATTTATTTACACTATTTACAGCATTACAAAGGTGCTACGAACGTTTTCGGCTCTACATTGGCCCTCGTCGGGTATTTTCTAAAATAATCACACGATTAACTTTAAATGCTTAGGAACAGATTGAAGGTGCGATTAACTAAAGCTGCACACTACTTCTTGGCTAAACTTCCCACTTTAACAATGCTACACGTTACTAATATACTGGTTTAAGAACAGTAATTATGACAAAAAACTAAAACAATAATTATATTAATCAACTTTATGACCTAATATGACGAGAAAAATAAATGCATTGTGTTAAACCCATTCAATCTACAAAAACTTTGATTGAAAACTTGTAATAAAAAAGATGCACCGCTAGCGTAAAGTTGGCGATTAAGACTAGGCGCAAATTTCTTTATTAATAGCGCTTCATGAATCTTTGAATCGTATTCAGAACGGCATTTTCGAATAATCTTGAATGAGTCCAATCCAAACTTAGTTTCCGAACAGATATCGCATGAATTTATGTGGTCTTTGATTGAGCTTTTTTGACTGCTGCTGAAATTAAGGTGTTTCCTAACTCTGGTGCTCAGATGTTGAGATGACATACCGATGCATGCTGATTCGTATCACACGAACATCGAAACTGATAAATAACGTTTGAGCACAAAGCCAGGGGTGTGCATGATTTGATCACAATGAAGATTTGATCACAACCAGGGGCGAGCACAATCAAGCTGAAATCATGCACACCCCTGGCTTTGTGCTCAAACGTTATTTATCAGTTTCGATGTTCGTGTGATACGAATCAGCATGCATCGGTATGTCATCTCAACATCTGAGCACCAGAGTTAGGAAACACCTTAATTTCAGAAGCAGTCAAAAAAGCTCAATCAAAGACCACATAAATTCATGCGATATCTGTTCGGAAACTAAGTTTGGATTGGACTCATTCAAGATTATTCGAAAATGCCGTTCTGAATACGATTCAAAGATTCATGAAGCGCTATTAATAAAGAAATTTGCGCCTAGTCTTAATCGCCAACTTTACGCTAGCGGTGCATCTTTTTTATTACAAGTTTTTCAATCAAAGTTTTTGCAGATTGAATGGGTTTAACACAATGCATTTATTTTTCTCGTCATATTAGGTCATAAAGTTGATTAATATAATTATTGTTTTAGTTTTTTGTCATAATTACTGTTCTTAAACCAGTATATTAGTAACGTGTAGCATTATTAAAGTGGGAAGTTTAGCCAAGAAGTTGTGTGCAGCTTTAGTTAATCGCACCTTCAATCTGTTCCTAAGCATTTGAAGTTAATCGTGTGATTATTTTAGAAAAATACCTGACGAGGGCCAATGTAGAGCCGAAAACGTTCGTAGCACCTTTGTAATGCTGTAAATAGTGTAAATAAATTAGTGAAAATGCATCAGATTTTTTGGTTGCTGTACCTTGCAGCTTTATGGTACAAGAAATCAACCTCTTTACCAAAATTATAAATTACTTTCCGTAGAGTAAATACATTCTACTGACTTAATGCTCTAAAAGTTATTAGGAATTAAAAGCAGCTATAGGGCAACCTTCAAGTTGACAGTACAGCCAACAATCTGGTTACACAATGACATTGAAGCAGCAGATTAGTCACCTTGACCCAACCACAAACTCAAAATACCGAAGTGTTAAATCGTCCATTTCTCACAGAAACTGCACATTGTCAAATCACAAGTTAAAATATCTGCGTAGCAATTAAGTATTTTGGGAAATCGTTTAGATGTGCAATAACTCTTTAGGCCGAGCTATAAAATTTGGAGTAGGAAATATGTACGTGTAATGAAACTAACATCGGCACACTTCATTTGGCAAAGCAAGATCCACAGTTTTGAGGTGCCACATACATATTCTAAATTCTGCCAATAACACAAGCCTGGCACTGAAAAACTGGCACACACCGGCTGTTGAATTGGTTTTGCGCGGAATATATGTCAGCAAGAACTTAACAAAACATGCTTTTACTATGAGTCATTTTAAAAACGCCGGTTTCAGTCGCGGTAAAAATCCTAATCAGTATGCAAAGCTGGCATTGAGCACATTATTAATATTTTATGCGCTAAAAATTGAACGAAGAATTTGAGCTTCGCTGATCATTTCACAAGACACTATTTGCTTAAAGGTCTTAATGTACGTATATACAACTCAGGCTAGTGGGTTAGAGTCGGAGATACAATGCAAAGGTCGTCGGTCAACTTCCAGCCGATACATTTTTACGTCACATGGGGCGATGGGTAGCACATCTTTTTTAATTAAAATTATTCAAATTATTGAATAGAAAATTCAACAGCAATTGGGGGAGACTGCAAAGAGAGATTGAGCTCTTTGAGTCAACAGCCACCCGTGCTAAAAAGTCAAATGCGTTCCGCTCCAGCCATGAATCGAACCCATCAGGTGCGATCTGTAACCTGCGCGCGGTAGCGTCGGGCCAGTCGCTGCAGGCAACCTCATGGTTATCCTATGAAGGCAGAATTTGTTCGACAAACGAGTTCACTAACGATGAACATCACCTACCTGCACTGAAAGTGCTGAAGAAGCGGAAACAGTAACGACTCGCTCACTTTCACCGCCAAGTTCATTGCGAAAGTAAGCGCAACTGAAAAATAAGGAAGTACCGGTTACGTACAGCAGCCTATTGTGGTTGATTACAAAGCGTTAAAAAGTGGTTCTCTAAAATTACGTCAAAGACCTTACAATTTTCCAAGTGCATTCTTTATCTCACAATAAAGCAGCCACCTTCGGATTTCTAAAAGTTGCAACCATTCCTACTCCTGCTTTTTCATAACTCGTCATTTTCCATCTGCGTGCTACAACGTTCATCGATTCGCTGTTTCTTCCCTTTTTATGTATCGATTTAATAATTTTTTTCTTCCATCCAGTCGTATTCATTATCGTGTTGACGTAGCAAAACAAAAACACACCACTTCTAATAATAATAGGCAGAGAGTTTTGGAAGATTCATAAGCAGTGATTGCACCAACTGCACATTAAAACTGGTTTGAAAATATTACTGCTCACAAAATACCTTGCGACAAGGTCGTTTGCTCTATTGTGATGCAGTGTGGATTCACCATCGGTTAAAGATATGTCTTCTTGACTTCCACTGGTACTAGACACTTTGCTTCCTTGACTGTCACTAAATGGAGCCACTGAAAAGGAGAAATATATTCATTTGTGGACAAATGCAATACGCAAATTTATTAATTCTCTTTGAATAAGACTTTCTGACAATCGCACCGGCGAGAACGAGTCGAAAGGGTAAACAGCATGAACAAACAAGGATTAATTTGATGTAGCTCCGACCTTAAAAATTATTGAACAGTTACCAACTTTCTACTTGTCTTCTTGAGGTATATAAAACGCAGTACTGCAGAACGCCGTCTGCTGACAGTGATGATTCCGACTGTTAGGCCCAGAAAGGAGTATTTAACTGTTATTTAGGGCACACCTACTGAAACCCAATATATACACGTACAAACATTTCAAACCTTAGGAGTTACGAAGTAATGCAAATCCAGTTCATAAATAAGAATAGAAGATTCGCAGTTACAAAATTTAATAATGAAAAGGTAGAGAAGCTTGAAGAAGTGAAACCTTTCTGTCACAACAGTTGCTTTACTTCGGAGCTGTGTTGCCCAGGTGCTAAGCCACAGATATCGGCCCGCCACTCGCTAACACGCTTCGGCGTATTACTCCAGTACAACGAAGTTTTGATTTTTTTGGATGTCATGTAATGCGTCTGAATAATGCTGTACTTGTGGTACGTAAGATTCTGATAGTCTCGTTGGAAGCTGAGTAACTACATTATTATAATTGCGGAAGATTATGTCAACGATGATTTACACGCTGCAAAGCCTATATTTCACTAATATAACTTTCCAACCAATCACCTGCTACCGCTGCGGCTTTGCTGGCACCCGTCGGCGTATTCTTTCGTTTCAAGGTATCCATGGCAATAAGCGCGTCATCAAATGAAAATAACATCGACTGCCAATCATAATGCGCAAAATTATGACGTCGTCGTCTAGCTTGATCTGGAGTGATCGCTAAAAGAGTCGAAAAAATATTAATTTTTCTATAACTTGCAGCAATGCAAAGCAGGACGATTCAAAAATTAGTTGGTATTTGGGGCTTAACAAAAGGTTAGCTTTCGCTACTTCAAAAAAACTAAAAAAAACATATCAGAAGCGGCCAGCAACTTAATTGAAAAAATGTTGTACAGCTCAGTGCTGAATGTTTACAAAGCCGAAAGCATTCGCACTTTTGAAAATATTTAAAAAAATGAAAAAGCATGAATTATGAATTTTTTATTCCTTGAACATTAACAAAAAGGGAATAGTTAGTACTAAAAGTTCCAAGCGCAATACACCAAATAAAACCCTGTTAACTGTTCAATGTGAATTCCACCAATTAGCTAACATAATGAAAAATAGCTTCTTGCTTCAGATTTTAAGCAAAATATACAGTATTTGAGATAGCACGTAATTTTCGTCTCTCGCATACATGTTAACTGACCGAGAAGTGGCTGGCAGTTGGCAGCATTTAATCACGTTGCACATTTGTTTGGCTGGATACTAGCCAACGCACATATGATCTGAATCTACGCCATTCCCACAAAATCGCATTAAACATACATATGCCGTCTCGTTATTCATTTTTAGGCAACAGCATACTCTTTTAGTTCAAGGTACCGTATGATGATTAGCGGTACTTCCACTAAGTTCATAGTACATTGATACTTCAGCAAGCCTGGTAACACAAAGCATATCTAGACCGGTATTGTCAAAAACATTTTGATTGTTGCAAATAGCTAAAAAAAGTAAGATCAAAAAATGTAAAGCTCGTGTTAATAATTAAGTCAGCCTTTCTTCTAGCGCAAACTTCAATGCTAATACTCAACAAAAATAAACAAAAACATAAGAAGTTGAAACACATTACAAGCATTTGCACAGAATTAGCACTTATACTTAATTTTCTACAACTTTATATCGTAAATTCACTGACGTATACACAACAGCAACTTTTTCGCGTATACCATTCATACCTACCGAAATGGCGAGCATAAAATTTCTGAGCATCTTTTTCACCATCCAAGTCCTGCAAGTCATTTATTGTTTGAGGTTCAAGCACATCCGATTTGCTTCGAGATTTTTTGTTCAAACGTCTAAGCGCCACTGGACTTCCTCTTGAGTTGGGTGTTCCACTCTAAACAAAACAAGTTATTCATTTAAGAAAACACTTGCTTTACTAAATTATTCCAGGCTTCGTACATGAATGACCTGGCTTTTCTCATAAAAATTGAGATTACATTTATTATCAGTCAAGTCAAACAGACTATTATTAGTTCGGCTTTATCAGTATACACGAGCAATGAACTTGTTAGAGTCGCTAACCATTAGAACAAAGGTTATAAATGCGACGTTAGTTCTTACTTCAGTGCCTGACAATTTTTCCGGTGACGCGTTTCCTGATATAGTGTGATGTTTATTGCGTCGGAAGACATCCGAGTGTCCACTGTGAGCAGAACGAGAGGAGACTGCGTGAGATGAACGGAAAAGTCCTGCTGAATCCGCATGGTTTGGGTTGTATAAGGAATGGGATGGGGACATTCTGGGTCCGTCCCCGGAAAACTTTGCATGAAGAACGGGGGATTTGCAAGGGGAAGAACCAGCCGAGTTCGTTTTGAAAGACGACTGATTGGAGCCTTTATACCGTTCATTACTCGTTGGTAACTCAATTTGTTCGTAATAATGCATACGTTCTCTAGGTGCTTGCTTTCTCGGTCTAACATTCGGTAACGTAGGTAAAGTGTAGACAATTTTGAAATCAGCCGATGAGTCTCGCTGTTCAGTTCGCTTAAAATCAGCGTGCTGGGACGGGCTCATGTCACTCCAAGCATCCCTGGCTTCTAAACTGCCATCAGGGTGCTTCTGAACGTCATCAGTCTTTCGTGGTAGGGTATGGTAACGTTCGGGAGAACCTGCTTGATTCGGAATATTAATTGCATCAGTGACTTTGTAGCTCTGGTTGGAGGCAAACACATGGGCAGCAGAAGGTCGCGAAGAACGTGATTTTGATGATGGCACACGATCCTGGGCGCGGATTTTTCGAGGAAAGGTTAAAGCTTTTGAACTGGTTGAGGTTTCACAAGCAGGGTCCTCTTCCTCTCCCGAATCTCCATGTTTCTGAGGTTTCATCCACGATTGACCTACCTTGCTAGGGTGTGGACGGACCGGAGTGGTGGGTTGAGACCTGGCAGTAATGTTAACTACAGGATACAGCTCATTAGTATCTCCTTTTTTGTCATGACTTCCAGACCAACGCTGATTTGCTATTGCCAACTCAATGCTTTCTCGTCTCAAATTTCCATTAGCGAGTCCGACATTGTGATAGTACTCAGATGCTTGTCTTGCTTTTTGCTTTACCATTCGGAGCATATCAGGCGTATTAGAGCGTTCTTGCATTATAGGTCCCGCCGCATGAACATTTGTATTCGCGGGTTCTGTCATTGTGTAGATTTAAAAATAATTAAAAAATAATTACATGATAAAATCTGTAAAAAAAAAATTAAAGAATTTAATTATTAAGGTCAACTGTAATTTTTTCATCTCATTCAGCCGCTGCTACTAATTTTTTCAGATACATATTTCCGTATTCATCATTTCAATATTTCTTTGAAGTTGCAGATAATAAGAAAAACTTGTGAAGAAGAGCCCAATAGCAATTAACCCAATGCATCACACAAGTGCAAAATTAAATTTGGCACGTATGAGCTAAATCGTTACTGTCACCAAACTATCTAAGTTCTAGTTGTTTTTGTGCAGTATTGGTTGATCTGTGGAGCGCTTATTAGAGGAATAGGTAAGGATAAAGTTGTATGCTACTTGATGCAATGGTGAAAAATTGTATAATAAAATATTAGTAAAGATCAATACGTTCGTATCGAACCTCTGATTTTCGCTAGATTCTATAAAATCCAACAAACTGCTGAAATTTTAAAAATGTTCAATCACCGCTACAATCGTAATCGCGTATTCAAAACCAAACAGCGCGGAAATCTTTGAATGGTGTACCTTCTGTGATAAAAATTAAGCAAAACCAGCTCATGTTACTACGAACTGAAGAAACTAAGGACTTAACATGGTTTCATTAATGCATATCGGTATATAAACAGATGAAATCAAGGTCCATTTGGTTAAAGGTTAGGACAATGAATTTCTCATGGATTTATTAGCACGACCACAAACATCAAAATTTCTCGCTTTGACGCATAAGACAAGCACAGAAAAAGCGAAACATGTCAGTTTGTTTTTGTAGAAATAGATCTGGCACCAAACGCAAGCAAAAAAATACCTTAGTGCCACAACTGAATCTAATACAAAAACATGAGCATTGCTTTGTCATTAAATCGTATACTCAATACCATAACATGAGAATTTGTCAGTAAAATGACCGACCCATCGGCGACTGCAAAGCAATACGGCGGCTCCTGACGTGATACTAAGATCATATTCCCTTGCTAGCTTTGTTTCAATTCGAAACCAATATCTGATAATTGTTACGTAAAAATTTCTCGGTATTTCGTGCTTCGAAAAACAACTTCCAAAACCTAGGCCTTGAAATAACACACAACATCTAAAAAATGATCTGTTTTTTCGAAAAAAACTTTAGAAAAATAGAACCATCGGGCCTAAATATGCTTGCAGGTTGCATAACTACAACGCGAGTAACGCTAAATATAAAGCTTCGAAAACCGGATAGAATGCCACTTATGTTGTTACGTGGATTTTTCAAACCAGGACACTTCGCCAGTTCTAAAAAAAAACTGCCAAAATCGCGGCCTTAACATATGACTAGACATTCAACTGGATCACAGAGGGAGGAATGTTGAAACTGACGTCACACGCCATATGCCAAGCATTGCTAAGACGTAAACTGAAGGCAACTTTACACGCTTTGTTCTAATATGTCGAATTTTGAACAAAAATTTTTCAAAAAGCAAGTAAAGCATAAATAATTTGTGAAAGAACAGTATTCAACGAACTGCTACGCTGCGGCTTAGATTTCCTCTCTCTTGTTATGTTGGGCAATATAAATGCTCTTAAGCTGTAGAAAAGCAAAACGCAAAACTAATTATATCGACCGGCAATTCCTCATCCATAACAGCCGAAGTACTGGTATTAAAAATATCATGCTTTCCAGACAACATGTAACTACAATACCAAATAAAACGATTAGAACAGCATGTGATTTTCTAATTTTGACAGCAAAGCGTGCAAAACTCAAGGGAAATATGATCAGCATATTCACAATTATTCCTTATTAATATGTGAACCACTAGAATTTCAAAAGGAAGCAATAAAAAGCGCAGATTTGTCTTCATAGCTTGAAGACTGCCTATAACTAACTACTCCAAACAGATTCGGGTTTGAATGAGCGGGATATAAGATCATACACGACCCATCAGCTAGCAACTCATCAAATTACTTCAGGTAACTGTTGCAAGGGAGCAACTTAAAAATCAAGAAAAATTTCAAGAACAAAGCTGATAAACGCCGAAAACTCCTAATTCCCACAATTATGGCATCACTTTTCATCAAACTTTTGTCACCAGTATTAGCGCCTTACGTAACGAACTTATTAAATTCTTAGCACAAACACAACTAAGCCGACTGCGCCTACGCTTTAAGTGACTGATACAAAACAAAGCATTTCGAAAGCCTTATTGGTTTAACTTCCGATATAAACCGCTGTCAAAACTATAAAAATCACAGATAACGTTTTGACTACTTCTTCAAAACTTGTTAATTAAGAAAATTTTTTCTGCTCCAGCAATACAGGCTGCCTTTCAGGAACTACAAACAGCAAAATCACCTTCTGAAATTCGGTTAAACATCGCTTCGCTGTAAACTACCGCTGCACTATTGCTTGTTACGTAAAAGCTATTTCTAACGTCATGTAGCGCATTAAATGCTTGCACTGTACACTTGAAGTCAACACACCACGATTTAGCCAGAAAATCCAGTATTAATGACATGACTTCCGGTAAAACAGCAAGCCTGCTTTATCCGAAAACAGACGTGAGTAAGTTCGCTCGCTATCTTCCGGTCAAACTACAACGTTGCATGAAAGAAACAATGCACATAAGAAAATTTGTGTCTAAATGCACTTAACTATCAAACAAGGATCAACATTGAAGTGTTGTGACATCATATCCTGCAGCTGCAGCACATATCTAAAACGTCATCTTTGACGTCACGAAGTCGGAAGCAAGAGAAAAGAAACTTGGCACACCTGTTGCTTCAAAACGCGTCATTTTGCGAAATTTTTGAAAATATTTGAAAAATTAATGTGACATGTCAGAAGGCTATGAAAAAATTTAACGCATCATAGAAGTAGTAAGTACGACATGTGAAAACCCATGCATATTTCAACATTTGCGCAGGAATAATTCTTAACGACTGCACTGCACGTCAAAGGTAAGAAAACTTTGCTAGCAATAAAACCTACGATTTTAGTCAAAATCTATCAGCCGCGTCATTAGTCAATTGCCACCACCCTAAGTTAAAAAAGCGAAAGAAGCCATGCCAAAAACCAATTGAATAAGCATTTGTTCCAGGGAAATTCCAGCTATTACTTGCTAATTCACAGAAAAGCTTCAAAGCGCTTCTGCGTGAAAATAAAACCAACTATGACGACTTTAAGTTGCAACTGCGGAATTCGAATACTGAAAAAGAACAGAATATAAAAGCAATGTTTATTGATACTTATAAATAAACACTGGATAATCCCCATCCCGAAATGAAAAACAAAAAAAAAATTAACACAATACTAACTTCTAAAAGCAATCAATAGCCAAATTACGCATATGAAAAAGTTTAAGTGGAAAAATAAGCCAAAAAATACTACAACACAATGCAAATTAATATGTCTCTTCCCTAAATATATCAAGTCTTTTCAAAGCAGCAAAAGGAAGTAGTTGCTTCAGCGATGATAGGCATTTTGTTCAGGAAGCGATTACATCAGACTTAGAAACAGCCCACTCAATTTAGCAGTGATCCAACACATTGAAGACATCGTGCATAACTGCATATGAAAACTACTAAGCCACCGCAACACAAGCAAAATAAAAAAGACATAAAAGCATCTATGCTAAAATCGAAGCACGAGTAAGTTTCAACCACTAGCAAAAACCTTGGTTCATTTCTTCTGGGAAGGCGTAGATTAGTCATAGCAATATCAAATCTATAGTCAGCCAATTAAGTTAGCCATTATAAAGCAACCAGCTTTACACTGGCCAAATTATAATATTAAAGAAACCATTGTTATTGCTCAAAATCGAATACGTCAATGGTAAAATGATAATCTATTTTCTTAAGGACTTTATCACCAGCGACGCATCATCATACCTATATCGAATTCATTAGGCAGCTACTCGTTGTTTCTAAAAAAACTGCAAGAATATCAATGAACAATAATTTGACTCCCAAAACACGGTTGTTCGACGTGAAGGTCTTGTTACAGTAATAAAATGACAAAAGCGCTTTACAATTTTTATTAACTTTAATCTTAATAGCGCTCGTAAAAACCGTTATAGTGATATTTTTCTGTCAATGCTTTCGCCATATACATCACCCCATTATAATTATTGCGATGCTTCAAAAAATGACTTCCGCCACGGCGCAATCGGTTGGAGCGATAAACTTATCCGTAAGGTTGCATTTCGACGCTCGTGCTTCGGTCGGTGTTGCGCTCTTCAATGTTCACATTGAATGCCTTTGCTGAGAAGTTGGTAACGACAAACTCAACAATCAACGAATCCACAACGCAACGGATGCTATTTTTTTCTTCCTAACTCAAAATTCAAAACGAGCGCATGCTCTTGAGTTAGCAGCCATGCGGCGTACGTGTCATAAACGATCGGCTCCAGTCTTGCTTTGAACCGTCACGACGGATTCGTAATATGCGCAGTACCGTTCGGTAAAAACCGTTAACAAAGCATTATATATACTTGAGAAGGCCCAACACTTCATCGCAAAAAGCTCCTTAAGCTTACCGCAATGGCATGCGGTAGTGTACGTTCCGCAACGTATAATATCTGGTACATTAGTAGCAAAGCGGAGTTCAATTTGGCGTAGTTTAGCTCCGTAAGCTCATGGCATGCATCATTGTATCAAGAGAGCTTTATGAATATGGATAGACAAAAAAATGAAGAATACTATCTATTTTAAAGCCATCTTACAAGAGTACAATATAACTGCGTCAAACGACAAATCGCCAAAAACATTGCAATAAACCTATTGATTGTTGCTGGAAAAATGTAACAGTCCGATTCAGCGTTTTCCAAACTGGGAAGCGCGGACTACGACAAGGGGAGGCGCCAAAGTATTACCACAGTCAATTAAAAACAATTTGGTTAGCGGAAGTGCCGTCAGTTATTAAGAAGAATCGAAAATGTTACATTAAATTATGAAATACTCTTTAACGAGGAGGGGTGACTGAGGAAACGTCACGAGATGTACGATTTGTAAGGGAGGCGTGATTACACAATTTTGAACACCGCTGTCAATTCAAACAATGCCGTTGATAAGTGGACTTTCTCAGCTGGATACAAAAACTAAAACCAACTTGCTCCCAAGCCAAACAACTTACCACAAATGTGACAAAATAAATAACTGCCATTTCAAATACTGTATCATAGTGCTTAAACAATTTCAAAAGTCAAAAAGAACACTAAAGCTATCCAGCAAATCAAAAAACTAAAGTTATCCAGCAAAAAGAACACCAAAGGAGAAGCGACGACACTACGACAGGTTAAAGCTAGGTGACCTTGTAGAAAACACATAAAAGAACGCGATTTCCCAAAACACAAGCACAGCACTGGCAGCAAGAAAAATCAAGACGAAACAACAAAAAGCCGAGTGATACGTCAGAAACAGAGGAAGTGATCAAATCTAAGGTCCGCTACACTGACAAAACAACAGGTCTACAAAATATTGTTATTTGTTGCATATTTATCCTCCTGTCACGAGAATGCGATCAACTTGCTGTAAGCTACGAGCTCGTGTAGGAGTTGCCGGCCATCTGTCCACCACACCAAGATGGGGGAATCCCGCTAAGTGCCTTTTCCAACGGCACAACAACCAAACTTGCCGGCTTGTGCTCCACACCGTCTCTTTAATGCTGAGCGTCAAGCAGGGAAGCTGTGAATATCAATTTGAAAATCATTGGTTTGACCCGACTCGAAATCAAACCCAAATCTACAGCTCACGAGGCGGACGGACGCTCTTACCACTCGGCCATCTGAGCTGTCAGAAATAAAACAATATCCCATGCACGATAGACAAAGCTTGCTTAATCAACAGCGCTGAAAAGGAAAATGGAAACAGTTAATACTGGGAATAATTAGATAACGTGTTTAGCCAAGATGGAAAACAATCATTATTAATACTGGGAATAATTAGATAACGTGTTTAGCTAAGATGGAAAACAATCATTATTTAACAGTTGACAGACGTTGTGACTGCTGAAACAGCGAATGCACTCATACAGCATTTTTACTTCAATTGGCTTTCGCCTTCCAATTTCATCAACTAAGCGAAATCTCAAGAGAGCTAATGATTACGAATAAGCATTTTTTTCTGTGACATGCCATAAGAGAATGTCGTTATTTCCAAAATAATGATTCATTACAATATAATACTGGGCAAAACGGAATCAAATTAAAAACCTGCACATTGCACAAGCACAACACAAAAACAAAAAAATTATCACGCCAAAAAACTCAAACAATTCAGACGTAACATAAATAATATATATAATATATGTATATCTTTGCTGTACGGCCGTTAGCTCAGTTGTAAAGAGCACAGGCTATCGGTGCGGGAGGTCTGGGGTTCGATTCCCGGACCGGTCATATCAGCACAGTGTCGCCAACGGCTTGCCACCGCTGCGACGTTTGTTCGAAGCTGTGTAGCCTAGGCGCTACGCCGCGGAGATGAACCCCGCCGCCAGTAGTTATACGCTTCAGCGTAGTACCGCGAGCATAATGAAGATTTGATTTGATCTTTGCTGTCCCGCTTCCTTTCAAAAGCAAAAAATAAAGATTTATATTCACAAAGCTCTTCGTGGGATATTCAAAAGTTCTGTTTTTACCTACCAATCTTTAAATTCTGTACCATCGAATAGAGCTGGTTTTGATCTAAGAAACTTCTTACAGACAAGAACTAACATTTGTGCTGCTCAGACTTCATCAAAAATTAAGCATTATTGTCCATTATTTAAAAAAAATCATATTAACATGTTAGCTGGCATAAAATAAACGAAAATCTTCGTATCATATTGTAAATTTTAATCGACAAAAACATTAGGTTTGCTGGCAGGTTACAGAAAAACTAAACAGTCAGTATCTACAAGCATATATTGGTTCTATCTCCAGTGAATTGAGAATTGAGATAATCTGCTCAATTTGGAAAGAAATTAAAACATACCCGATGTTTTCACTAGTTAACGTCGCAAATTCAAACAATGCTCAAATTAAAAACACAACCCTGAAAACAACAGAATTCTTAAAAGTTTTTCATATCAAAAAATGCGTGCTGGATCAAAGTCGCTCAGCCTGCACAGTGCACAACCAAGATAATAAGGTTAACGCTCAACTCTCATCGTTTTCACTTGAGCCTGTGCCATTGTAGGATACTAGTTGCTTTGAAGCAATGAATTATAAGAGCATAAACACCACCATTACACTTCTAACACTTGGCATTCAAACAAACCTCAAACTACATGCTATATCTAAATCTTATCACAAACTCAACCTAAATACAGTGAGTATACAAAATCAAACCAAAGAGTAAGCACAGTTACTACAAAAAATATTGTGACCTCAATCCTAGAACTTTTATCATGCACTTCGCAGATACTGACGGTGTAATTTTTCAGAAACCTGTCATCTAACCTTTTCTTCTTGTTTACAATTCACAATACAGAGTATTTATTTCACTTCAATGCCAGCTAACAAGTTAATGAGATTCTTTTTATACTGGTTACTGCTGCTTATACCAGACTTGGGATTTGGATTGGAATGTTCTTTTAAGGACTTTGCTTTGATGTGATTTGTTTTGGTTGTCATGCACCTGATGAGACCCATAAGGTCGAAACATTGCGCTTTGTCGTGCATTATTTTGTGTTGCTGTTTGCTGGTATTTTACACTGGTTGTGCTGAGTAAGTTTATGCATCAAATGTTTGGGTTTCTCACATTCTCGTCTGGGGAAGAGTGATTCTGCCCCCCTTTTGGTTAATACGGGTTAGGTAAAGAAAATAAGGTGGGACATGCATAAGTCACATTCACAACTAAGATATTCCTATGATGCTGTGATAGCGTATTAGGGTTGTGTATATTGAAAAGTTCTTGAAAAATTTTGTATTTTATTTGAATCTTGTGCTTCGCATAATTTTGTTATGTAAAATCCTTCCGAACTTTACATTTATGAAAAAGTTATTCTTGATGAAAGATCGCTATAGTGGAAGCTTTCATCAAGAACAAGTCTTTCCTAAAAATGGTTTGCATGAATTAGTTTTCGAACGATGAAAAGCACTTCTGGCTTCTCAAAATGATATATACCGTGTTTTTTTGGCAGCTGTTCTGAGCCAAAATTTTCAACCATTTTTAAAATTGATGCTGTTTAAATCTAAAGTTAGCCTAGCTTGATGTTGTGAAGCAGAAACTCATTGACTTGTTACACTGGTTACTACTGCTTATACCAGACTTGGGATTTGGATTGGAATGTTTTTTTAAGGACTTTGCTTTGATGTAAAACGTAATAATGTTTAACTTTCAGTAAAGTGTGAGCAATACAACTGTTTGTTTTTAGGAACAAAAAAAAAGCTTGCGTAACTTGTGATCCTCGTTCTTTTAAAAGATCCTGCAAAAAAAGGCTCCGAAATGACAGAACAAATGAACTAAAGCAAGAGCAGTTAGGTATTAGAGCAGTGATTCTCAACCTGTGTGCCGTGGCACACTAGTGTGCTGCGAGAAATTTTTAGTGTGCCGCGTATATTTTGTCTTTGATCGTTTGTACGACTAATCTAGTATATTTTTACGCAAAATCGAATTGAATTATATTATTTTGTTGGCTCAATAAAAAATTTTTAGTTGTTTTTCTCATACAATTGCTACGTCGTAAACCTTGTTTCATATATCTTCAGCTTCCGATTCAGCAGACTAAGAGATATCAAAATGCATGTGGCAGGTAACATCAGATGAGACAAGAGAGTGTGATGAGTTAAAGGTCTCAGGTCTCGGCTCCAAACGCAATCCAGCCTCCTTTTATTTAAGAGTAACTATTATTTCTCATTTACGATTGTATTTTCGATTCCTAATTCTTCAATTTGCTGTTCGTTTGAAACCAAAGAGCGGGGCAGCACTGTTTCCAGCTATTAGCCCTCATCAGCCGCACTCAGGTAAGACTCATTCACGGTGCGGATTGAATGACCTTGCTAAGATCAATCATCCCTCCCCATAAGTATACCCCAACAGAATTTAACTTTTGGGGTACGTAGACTGCTACGTCATACTCTAGTTAGATCCCCTTTACGCGGCCGTAGTGAGGAGCAAAAACTATATAGTAATATTGAAAAATTATAGCCTCCGACCTGACTAGAGGATGTTGTCATGACTCCTTTTTAGTAGGTCAGGAAGGACATTACTTTCTAGTTTTCATTTAAAACTATCGAGCAGAGCCAGTACAAGACTAATCGTGAAGCTGCTAATTGATATCGAAGGATGCAACAACGTGGCTTGGGTGAGAAAAAATGGGTGAAAGAAGAGAGTTTGATGGTCTTGGTCGCATATCTAGTTGAGCTAAGCTGGCGAAATCACGAAAGCTATCACATTCTAGCAGAGTCATGTGGTTTAAACAAGATAAAATTAAATCAAATCTTTATTATACTCGCGGTATTATGCCGAAGCATGTAACGAGTGGCAGTGCTCAATTCCGCGGCACAGCGGTATTATGCCGAAGCGGTATTATGCGGTATTTTCGCGGTATTATGCCGAAGCATGTAACGAGTGGCAGTGCCCAATTCCGCGGCACAGCACCTGAACTACTCAGCTCTGAAGAAACGTCGCAACGGTGGCGAGCCATTGGGTTCGAACTGTGCTGATTTGACCAGACCGGGGTTCGAACTCCAGACCTCCCGCACCGATAGCATGCTTTGTTCACTTAACAACTGAGAAAACTTTAAGTCAAAACTATAATATAGGGTACTGTCCCATTAAATAGGTATGTTTGAGGTTTGAGTTTTATACATTGTCATGTGAAAGTGTGCCTCGAATGAATTTTTGATTCTTTTGTATGCCTCAAGCACAAAAAGGTTGAGAACTACTGTATTAGAGGAACTGTTTTGCTGGTAGTCACATTTCACAGGTAAGCAGGTACAGTAGTGGAAGAGCAGTAGGGTACCAGTACTTTAATAAGCAGTTGAGTAAAAGACGCCACTATGCTTTACTCATTGCTGTTTAATTCAAATCAAAATAAAACCTTCATTATTCTCACCATATTACGTTGAAGCTTATAACTAGTGGCGGGGTTTATCTCCACAGCTTAGCACCAGAGCGACGCAGCTCTGAAGAAATGTCGCAGCGGTGGTGACACTGTGCCGATTTGATCAGCCCAAGAATAGAACCTCAGACCTCCCGCATCAATTTCCAGTGCACTTAACAACTGAGCTAACTTTTATTGCTATACCTTAAAATATGCCAGCATCATCATACAGGAATACCGGAGCAGTACAAGCTTACTAGTATAGATTTTTCAGATATATAATGTTTCATGTCCATCCTTGACATTATTACGCAAAAAGTCCAAAATCGCAGCCATCTATGCAATAGGTTTCCAACCAGTGAGAAATTACCCACTAGTGGCGAATTAAAGGTTTTGAGGAGTGAAATTAGTTACTTCCTAAAAACGCAGATATTATCAAACATTACTTAAATTTTGTTCTTCTTTGTTACAGATTATAGGTAAATCTTTGTAACATGTCATAATTAATTACAATAGGATAATTTGGATATTGCATCTTATTTAGTTGCACCATTGCAATTTAATGTTAGTGATGGGGCGCCGCTGTGAAAAAAAAAACGATTTAGCAAATTTTGCACTAATTTTCAGCAGCATTTAACAAAATTCACAGCTATTTAGCTGAAGTGAAGCCAAGTGTGCCAAAAACGTTTCAAAAAATACAATGCATGAATTTTTAGCCGAAGTCTATCGACATTCAATAAATAGCAACGACGTTTAGCTAAAGTGCTGCAAAAAATTAAGGTGCTATGGTAATACGCTAATGAGATCAAAAGTGTTTCCATTTCCTCATTTTTCGCAACAGGCTTAAAAAAGTTGAAAGCACGGTTTTGACGTTTTGACAGGTATATGCAATGGACTAACAGAAACTTTATGCATGCTAGACACCTAGGGCTAGAATAATTTAACATAATCAGTTTAAAATCAAGTGTTGGAGCAGTGGTATTGTTGTTTAAAAAAAGACAGTAAGTAAATGATAAGTTCAGAAACTCTTGGTGAAAAATGATAAATGTTCAACTTGGAGAAAATGATGAGTGGTCAAAGTACCATTACTATGGTGTGGTTCTGTATCTGTATTATACCCTACATCAACTGACTAATGCTGACATAGGCTACCTTTACTTCATTTGCATGCCAACATTTTGGACAAAAAGCTGGATAAACCTGTTAGTTTGTGCATCATATTCAATTTCTCAATCTTACTGCTAAAAACAATTTTAATACTAAATTATTCCAACCCTAACTGTCTAGCATCTATAGAGTTTCTGTTAGTCTAATGTACTTGTCAAAACCATGCTTTCAATTTTTGAAGCCTGTTACGAAAAATGAAGAAATGGAAACACCTTTGATCTCATTAGCAAATTACCAGAGCACTTTAATGCTTTGCAGCACTTTAACTCAACGTCGTTGCTATTTATTAAATGTCGCCACTATTTAATCAATAACTTGGTTATATATTTAGCAAATGTAGATAGACTTTGGCTAAAAATTGTTGCATTGTAGCATATTATTCAAAGCGTTCTAGGTACAGTTGGCTTCACTTTAGCTAGATAGCTGTGAATTTTGTTAAATGTTGCTGAAAATGCAGGCAAAATTTGATAAATCATTTTTTTCACAACGGCACCCCATAGTTAATTGATATTGGTAAACTGAATACAGAATCTTGAATAGCAGCCCATTTCTTTGGGTATATATTTAGTATGATAATTTGTACGATCAAGTATTGTTTTGTGCAGTGTGTTCAAACTTCTGAGACCAAAAGCCAACTGTAGTTATGAAATTAGAACCCATGGCCTTACAAGTTACCAGTATGCAAAATGGTTCATTTTGATTATGATTTAAAATGTTTTTGTTGGGTGTAATAGAGAATCAGACAAATCAAAAGTGGGTAATGAAAGAACAAAGGATAGGGTTCTCTGGTTTGTATATATTAATGCCTGACTGACCCTATATCTTCCCCGATTTTTCAACCCATCAACATACACTGTACAGCATACCATACTGGTATGTGGTATCTAAGCTACCAACACCACTGAACCAGGAAACCAAAAGCTCCAAGGATCAAAGACAATTCTCAGTACCGGCATTATACTAATTAAATTAACTAATTTCCTATTCTTACACGCCTGCTACAATCTTGTCTTCAGTTTATTATTACCAGTATTGGTACTGTACTTTGTCATACTCTGGTATATACAAATGAGTAGAGAGTAACAAAATTACAGAATAATAATAATAGCAACAAACTAGTCCAGTACAAAGATGCAACGAGAAAAAAGTATACTGGTATATGAATAGGTAGCGTCTATTTTGCCGTTGACAGCAAAATACTGATTGGGTAGCATCTATATGCATCACAGTTGATTGGCGTGCGTCTATATGCTGTATGCACAACTGGTTTTGAGAAAATTAGCCAATGAGTATTTTGCTGTCAACAACAAAATAGTCACTTCCATATGAAAAAGCTCACAGATATTGTGAAAAAAACAAAGAATAACTAAATAAAAATAAAAAACAGCATTATCCACTTGCCCAAGACTAGCCTAATAGATAAAAAAAGTGGGTATTTTCACATGATCGTAACATTTGTCAGTTTGTCTCTTCGGTTTATTTTATTACCGTACTTCATCACGCTCTGGTACAACCAGCTACAGCATGAAGGGATAAAATAAACCAAAAAGACAAATGTTACAGTCACGTAACCTTAGCCTGTTAGCCTCTGCATAAAAAAAACACTAGCTATTCTACAGTATAGGCTAGCCGATATAGAATATGGTACCAGTAATCAGGTAGGCTTAATTAATTCGAAATTAACTAGCCTAGAAAGAGAGTCTGGTCACAAAACTAGTGATCTGTTATCATTCTAGTCAAGTGTCCAACTTGTGATAGCCCTAACAGAATAATAATGAAAGTGCCTGAATTTACCAAGCCCATACAGCATAAAAATAACCGTTGCCATGATATTAATTAGATAGATAATAGGATAATTTTTTAACACCATCACCTTTAACAGTTCAATGTTAGACTTTGCCTGTACACACTGACACAGCTAGGCCTATCAGTGTGGTACAGTATGTAGAGTTGATACCATACAGTACCCTGGTACCTACACCATACTGGTAGGCCTACAACAGTTAGACTAACACAGCATCTGAGCATGGTACAGACTTATAAGCCTATAGAACTACAATGCTATGTATTATGAGCCCACACTCTAGGCCAGGACTGAGGAACCTGCAGTCCGCGGGCCACATGCAGCCTACTTAGCTTTTAAATGTGGCATGTGTCAGAACTTTGTTAAGTGAACAACACACACTGGTGGAATAGGCTAGAAAATATAAAGATTTTTTAAAAACTGCTTCAGATTCAACTACATGCTGGATTTGTGGCATGAAATCCGCACAAAAGTTTCTGATTTAACGGTAAAAAATAACTCACCATGAATGTTCAGCAAATTTACGACGTACGGTAATAGCCTACGCCTATTGCATATTTTTAAGGCAAAATTTAGAAATTAAAAGAAAATGTGGTCCGCTGTAAATATTATGCAATCAACGTGGCCTGCTGTGTTTTATCGGTTCCCCACCCCTGCTCTAGGCCTACTTTTAAAAGGAAGAAATCTCTGTACTAGACTACAACTTTGCATGCTCAGTGCTTCTTCATGATCTCACTGACGGTTTTGATTCTTGACCAATACAAAACTCTCACGGAAAACCGTCAAGCCAAAACATTAATCTCATCATCGCATTTCAAATCAGCTGGGAAGTGTCACGGTTGAATAAACAACGGTAAAAACAAAAGTGGCCAGTGGTCAAAATGGTCGGATAACTCCGGAAAAATGTTTACCATCTGAAATTACTCTTTAGTTTACCACATGCAAAGCCAAAAACTAAACATGCAGTATTTATGAAGCAAGCAATTGCATAAAAGTTTCTACCCCTGACAGCTGCTTGTGCCCGCTAAGTTAAAATTTTCCTATTTTTAGTCATATTGTTCCGGTTGTAGCATCGCGTATTGACACAACAAAGAAAGTTTAGGATAAAATTTGATGTCTTTCTACATCGCTATCAATTCTGTTTTCTGCATGCAGTCGGTGACATGGTCAAGCGGTACCGCGACATGGCCTAGCGGTACCGCGCGCAGGTTGCAGATTCTACATGACGGGTTCGATTCACGATCGTATTTCTCGTATTTACCGGGTGGCTGCTGACTCGAAGAGAGCAAGCTCAATTCGCAGTCTCCCTCAATTACTGTTGAATTTTCAGTATAATATAATTTGAAGATAACCTCAGTTATTTATTTACTATTTTAATTTATGTATTTATCATAGCGTTGTGGTCCAGTCAACTATTGTAACCATGGCGATCTGCTGGCTTTAAAGGTGTGTTTACATAGAATACGATGAAATTTTTCGTACGTACAGTGACGTAGGTTACGAAACTGTTAGAGGTTATGACGTACATCTACGTCACTATCCGCGGCATTCCAGAGTACAATCGTTAGGGGCTTTGCAAAATAACTAGTAGGAAGCAAAACTGTTTGGGTTTGAATTGTGTGAAAGATATTTTCGTCATCTGTTTACGTCAAAAATCTGATGAAACTTCGTACGACAGCAAATCGGACTAAAATCGCATTTAGTGCAAACAGACCTTAATACGTGGCCTTCACTAGTTAAGACGCAATAAAACGTTTTATCAAGAACTTATGGCAGTAGTATCGCTTTTTATTCATTAATACGATTGTGAATAAAATGTGAAAAGCGAAAAATGAGTATCAAAAATTGGTTGCGAATTGAAGAAGAAGAATATCTATTTTTATTCGGTCGAACAGCGATAGGCCCTAATGTAAAGAATTATTACGCATCAGGGGCGTAGACAGGGGAGAGCAAAGGGGGCAATTGCCCCTACCCCCGAAATATTTTCAGTTACCACTAGGCACTAGCCTACAAACAAAGATACTAATGCTTCTACATAATTAAGTCTACTAACAACGCAAGCAGGGGCGGATTAAGACCACTCTGGAGCCTACCCGTGTGTTCTTTCTCGACAAAAAAACTACGCTAAAATGAGTGCTTTTCTTGTAAAAAAAAACAAAATCCGTGGCGGCTAGGGGCTCTGCTCCCAGACCCCCGGTTGTGGCCCCCTTTACTGAATCCTGGGTGCGCCGCTGGACAAGCCAATAAAGTTTTGCCCCCCCCCGAAACTTTTGGCTGGCTACGCCATTGTTACGCATATAGACTAGGCCTACGGGAAAAAAACAACATCAACAAATAAAAGCTATCCGATGTAAACACACACTATGTAAAATATGCACAAATGATAAGAAGTTAAATAAGCAGACAGCGAAAAAACAGTAATATCCATTTAAGGCAGAGCCGGAGCCAGAGCCGTCGACTTAGGGGGGCCAAGCGTTTATCAGGGAGGGCAAAGTTTGAAATTAAGCACAAAAGCCGCTGTCTTCAAAAAAGTTGCTTGAGCTTGTTAATTGAGGGGTCCAAGCATGTCGATTGGGGGGGCCAGGCCCCCCTGGCTCCTTCTTGGAGCCGGCCCTGTCCTAATACATGACTAATACGGCTACACCTCTTTTTCCTTTTATGCCAACTACCACTACTGTGACTTTATCTTGCCAAATTGGCAGCGATCTGCCTTCAAAACTAACTTAATTACGATTAATCTTTTGAAACATTGATAATTTGCTTCTATATTGTTGGCCTATAAACCAACGAATTGGGCCACCATAAACAGAAAGTATAATCACGACTAAACAAGGTTGTTATGTCAAGCTGATAGCGAAATTATCTCATGCCGATTCACTCCTGGCTTTTGGAGTAACGATGCGTTCTAACCAATTCAGTTTGTTACAAGACATTATCATTTTGCCCAACACTGCACAACTGTACAAGTAACTTGTGGTGGATGGTGGGGTCCCCTTTTGGTGGGAGCCCCGGGGCTCGGGTTCCTTGCCCCCCCCCCCCTTCCTCCCCCAAATCCGGCCCTGCTTAGGGAGGTAAATTTTTTGCAAGGGGGGCGAGGAATTTTTAAGTAAAATTTGCTTAAAAGAACTACATTCACTCTTCAAGTCTCCTCAGTGCAGTTTGCAGACTGACACAACCAGCGCTTTAAAAAGCGGTGTAAACATTTTCTGCTCGTGGTTCCGAACTTGGAATATCGCACTGTAGAAAATGCTCTCTGCGGAAACGATTCTCCCGTGAAAAAGAGGCTTAGCAGTTCGCTTTGTCCAGGAGCCTGCGGTTCGCACCTCTTTTTCACGGGAGAATCGTTTCCGCAGAGAGCATTTTCTACAGTGCGATATTCCAAGCTCGGAACCACGAGTAGAAAATGTTTACCCCGCTTTTTAAAGCGTTGGTTGAGCCAGCCAGCAAACTGCACTGAGGAGACTTGGAAAGTTGAAGTAGTGTGCACTATCAGCAGTTGAGTGCATACAACCACTCTGTTCGAGATGCTTACACTTCCATCACGCATATTCACTAGTTGCATAAAAAACAGTAGCAAATTTTATTCAACCTAGCAGAAAGATTTGACATCGTATTGCTTTGTTGTAGGTTATTAGGCTATAAATATACATGTATTCGAAAAAGTGACGAGAAAATAAATAGCAAAGTCTTCAAAGAAGTAGAGGATGAGTTGGTTTGTTAAAAAGAATAATTACCTAGTGTTACTTCATCCGCTGTAGTATTAGGCCTAGTACAAACCGGGGTCGTAGTCACGGGGGGAGCTATTGAGGGCAAACCCCCCCCATCCAGAATTTATTTTAGCCCCCCAAAAACATTTATGTCGAAGTGATGACGGTCTATAAAGCCAATGGTTTAATATTTTTTTCAAGATAGATGCTTCACTCGATGCTAAGTATAAAAATCTCGAGACTAATTTCTGATTCGCATCCTAATACTAAAAGCAGACTGAAGAGGTATCAATTTTTACCGTTAGACAAAAAGATGCCTGAGACGTTGTGCAATTGTACGTAAATGCAGTTAACGCAATTTGCATCATGAAAACACAACAGCTGGTTTATAAGCAATCGCAGTCATTACTGCGAGACAATGGATTCAGAGCTCTATCGCTCAAATGCGGTGTGAAAGCCAAAAAAAACATAGAAACGAAATCTTCATTATGCTCGCGGTATCACGCCTAAGCACGCAACGAGTGGCGAGTCCCATCTCCACGACTTAGCACCTGGGCTACTCAGCTCCGAAGAAACGTCGCAGCGGTGGCGAGCCGTTGGCGACACTGTGCCGATCTGAGCGGCCACGGAATTGAACCCCAGACCTCCTGCACCGTAGCCTGTGCTTTAACTAACTAAGCTAACGGCCGGGGGCTGAAAATGTAAATTAGACCAAGTAAGGTTACTCTGGGTTAATTAAACTAAAGTTAGAACACAAACGGGCTTATCAGAGAGGAGAGAGCGTTCACTTTGGAAGCTGGTAGACTGGGTTCTATTCTCAGTCGGGTCAAACCAACGACTGTAAAGCTGGTAACTGCAGTTACACTTGTTAAACGCTCAGCAATTACAGTATGTGTAGCGCGGAGGATGAAATGAACAGAGAATAAAATACGTCAGTGAATTCTTGACAAAACTTAGTCCTGGCGCTAAAGAACCTTAGTAGGCCTATAGTTATAAAGCGCCAAAAAAACCACACAACATTTCATTTTTTCAGTGATGCATCGGAAAAGTAAAAGAAGAAAAATTCACATTATTTGTAGCTTCGCTTCTTTCTAGAACTAATAGGCAAACTACGCCGCGTTTTCCTGTGGCAGCACAAACCACAAATAAGTTAGTCAGCGAGAAACTCTCCGCGTGAAAGGTTTACGAAGCAATAAAAATAAAAAATCAGAAAAAATTTAGGTTGATTTTTCAGCCCCCCCCCAAAAAATGTAAAGGTTGGCTATGGCCTTGCTAACGATGGTTGCTACAGTACTTCCCCTCCGCTGGGGATGAAGCTTGATCAGTGGTGGGCACTGGGCAGTAACTAGTTACTTTTGTGGTAACTGTAACTAAGTTACTTTTCTGCAAAAGTAATGGAATGTGTAACTACTAACTAGTTACTACCACTTTAGAACTTTAAAAGTTACATATACTTTTGTTCATGAAGAACTGAAGCAGCTTTTTATATAGGCCCACAGTAGTGCAATACTGCTCTTCCGCCAAGTGCTGCAGTTGAACGACTTTTCAGCATAGGAAAAGACATTTTAAAGCCGTAGCGCTGTGGGTTCACGAATACTCGCTTTGAATTTTCAAGTGTTAGCTTTTTTGAAAGGCCTTTGATTTTTATTACAGTAACGTAGCCTATGCTTTGTGCCAGAATCGAGCTGTGGTATGAGAATCGGCCGTGGTATCACAACCAGTGCAAAGGAGAATGACGTTTGTAAGAAATTTCAACCTTTTAATTATATGGGTCTCCTCTAAATTTATTTTACTTTTTGTTCAGTGCCAGACAATACTTCTAAGTTTTGTAAACATGTTTATAGGATCCAGTTTATTACATTGCGTTTGTGTGGTTGCTCTCATCTGGATTTGAACCGAATTTAAAATTTTTGAACAATCGTGCTTGTGACTTTGCGCATGTACTTTACTGTAAGTCTACGGGGAACTTTAAGTCAATTACTGTGCTTTGCAATGAATTAACTTTCTATTGCAGATTTTTCGGCGCACTTCAATAAAAGTAAGCAGTCTTTCTGTTTCCGATATAGTCGCCGGTCTGAGTGGCAGCGATTTTTTTTGCTCTGATTTAATTTTACACCAGAGTTCTGTTAATCCCGAATGATCTACAAATTGGTATGTATTTGATTTATAATATTTAGTAGGCCTAGCTTAGTATTTATCGCATAAGTTAGCTGTATAATGTTGTAGAAAACCTTGAAGTCTTGGAGTGTTCAAATCTGCTCGGAGTTTTTTGGAATTTGGATTAACGTGGAATCTGTTCGAATACCTTAATTTTCTGTGTCCGAATTTTCCTTTGTAGTTTTATTTAGAACATCGGTTATTCTTACTTTCTCAATAAAGTGCTACAAAACAACAACAGGACTTTCAAGAGTGATTCTTTTCGAACATTCGCGTATTGACAGCTAAGAACTTTTATTGCTAAGTTTGAAGATACACCACGTTTGTTTGTAGAAATTATTTGTCCATAATGTATTTTTTTTTTCTTTTTTTCCATCCTTTTTTTCCTTAGCCATCTTTTTTTTAGAAAACCGATCATTCTGAGAAGGCGATAGTAGCAATCACACTTTATTGATTTTATACTTAATGCAGGTTATAAAAAATAAAATAAAATAAATAACTGAGGTTGTTTTCAAATTAGATTGAACTGAAAATGGTGCAGTAATTGTGGAAGACTGCGAATTGAGCTTGCGCTCTTTGAATCAGCAGCCACCCGTCAAATATATCAAATGCGATCGACTCCAGCCGTGAATCGAACCCGTCACGCAGGATCTGCAACGTGCGCGCGGTACCTCTAGGCCATGTCGCTGACAAAATTAATATGGTCGATCTATAGCTAAATAGTTGATAAATTACTGTAATTCATTTGTAATGATTAGCCATAGGTTTTAGCCAGCCTGCTTGTGCGTTTATAGGATATGGTAAGTTAACAACTTAACTTTCGAGGGCTTAAGAAACAAAATTGATGACGATTTTTGCGGCATGTACGAAAGTAACTGTAACTAGTTACTTTTTTAAATTTGTAACTGTCACTTTAGTTACTTTTTTTGCGAAGTAACTTTCAACTGTTACTGTAACTAGTTCCTTTTCATAAGTAACGCGCCCACCACTGAGCTTGATGCTGCAGACCTGTGAAGCTTGAAGCTGCACTCCGTGAAAGACAATGAGGAGAGATATCTGTGCGAAGTGTTGAGAGGCGTTGGTTGCAGGCGCCGTCGTAAACTCATGTGGAGGTAGAGAGGGAAGAACTAAGTTGAAGCTTGCGCAGGACGTAGGTTGCGTGTTCAGATCACGTTGGGTTGTCACCAACAGTGTTGCCACTGGGGAAAGTGCTAATAACATCAGATTTTGTACACCTTCATCATCAGATTTTTTATGCAACAGTTTTGTTACAAACTAAACACATTTCGCCTTAATATTCCTATAAGTGGGCATACAACACCTTAGCAATGCAATGACTTGGTACCCTATGCCATGTACAACAGTGTATGTTGCTTTGGTACGATGCAACTGAATCGCTTTGATTACTGAGTTAGGAAGCACACCAACTGACTTAACTAATTGAACCAATTCATCTGCCAAGATAATGCTTTGCGAGAAAACCACATTTTTTTAACTCAGCAGTCGCTACTTGTTGCTTGTGACCTTACTCTGAGTCATCTCTCTGTTGAAAAAAATCCATTAGATTTTAAGAGCCTTTAGAAGCAGCAACAGCTCTTTCATGTGTTTTTGTGGCTTTGTGGCACAAAAGATCGTCTTTTTTAGGCTGGTTAAATGTAACTTTACAGTACTTACACAGTGTCTTATGGGGATCATCTGACTTAGAAATCCAATCTTTCAACTGATCATCTTCCAACCACAACTCATTAAAAGCCTGGCTATATTCTATCTTTTGCCTTTTTTTTGGGCTATCAACCATTTTAACCCTTAACTTAGCTGAAAAAGTAAATGCTCAAATTGACTTTCACTAAAAAGCAATGTCCTTCCTGGCCTACCGTACGGGAAGTCATGACGACTTTCTCTTGTTGGGTCATAGGCTATAACAGCACTCCATGACCTACAGTGCAAAGCACTCCAGTAAATCGTACCGTAGAGCGAGACAGCGCTGTTTCTGGCTATTAGCCTTCATCAGCCGCCCTCACGAGTGGATTGCGTATCACAAAGGTTAAATTCTTTAAGAAACGGCTGATGAAGGCTAATAGCCAGAAACAGCGCTGTCTCGCTCTACGGTACGATTTACTGGAGTGCTTTGCACTGTAGGTCATGGAGTGCTGTTATAGCCTCTGACCCAACAAGAGGAAGTCGTCATGACTTCCCGTCCGGTAGGCCAGGAAGGACATTGCTTTTTAGTTGTTTGCTCTTCACCCTGGCCACGTAAAGAGTTTGACTGGAATGGTGACGTAGCCGCACGAGTGGATTGCGTACCACAAAGGTTAAATTCTTTAAGAAATATTTATCCGAAGGGATGAGTGATCCTGGCAAGCTCATTCGATCTGCAAGATGAATGTGTCTTACCTGAGGGCGGCTGTTGAAGGCTAATAGCCAGAAACAGCGCTATCTCGCTCTACGGTATTGACTTTCACTATTATGCTGGTACCAGCAGTGCTGTTCTAGTATACGAACTGCCGAAACATATCATTAAGATGGTGCTACAGACAAGTTATTTTGTGATGGGCAATTTTCTTTTCAACCCAGAACTCAGATTGTGAATCGTTATGGGCATTGGGCAATTTTTGGTTTTTCTACCTATCACCACAGTGTATTTATAGTTCTTACAGTGGACCCACTTAACAAAAGAGCATTGTTACGGTACATATGTCCACAAAATTTACAAAAATGCTTTGATGTAATAATTGCTTTTTGAAGAAGTCCATCTGTATTGTTGCCGTTTTCAAAATTTGATGTTTTTATTTTCTGTTTTTAAAATTTGCAAGGAGACATTGTAGATTTCTTAACTACGTAGAAGAAATGAAAAAAAAGTGACGAGCAGTTCATAGACTAATAAATACAATGAAATAGCTCGCCATTATTTTTTTCATTTCTCAGTATAGGATGGGGCAACACGATTTGAACAGATGAACTCTCAACTCTGACTTTTGTTTCGGACACTGAGCACAGAGAGTGGTTCCACTGTTAGTAATAATGAATACACTGTGCTATAACTCAGTTATGCATGAAGTGTTTTTTTTTAAGTAATTTGGTTGGAAAAACAGTCAGTGGTACAATACACACTTTCGAAAGCAGAAAAATAGTCATAAGAAATTTGAAAACTTTTATTTTCAACTAACCTGTTTAAAAAAATGTTTCAACATCAACTTAGTAGGTGGAAAGATCAGAAATTTCGCCCAAATCATCAGATCTGATGTAAAGACATCAGCAGTGGCAACTCTGGCCACCAACTTCATCAAAACAACTACGCTCATAATCGACGCGCTGTTAGCACTCAAGTGTCAGAGAATGTGATTACCACTTCATATACAATTTAAATCCTGGGGAAATATTTAACATTTGTGGTGCCAACAAGGCCTAATGTAGATGCAGCTTGTGAGCGTTGATACAGACTCATTCCAGACTGCCATAAAATTACTTGCAGGCCAGCCATAAGCCTACAGCTTGCGTGACGACAAAGAAAACAAAATCTTAACTGGGTTTTTGATTTCCGATTTTTCGATAATATTGGAAAATTTTTAAGCCTGCCTATCGCCATTGTTTCAACCGAAGCGTTAGTTTTGATGAAGCTATATTCTGTTGTTGCAACCTGACACCAATTTTTAACGTATATAATGATCAAAAACGCAGAAACGGGCTCAAAAAGTTAACAAAATAAACATTGTTCACTTTAAAACAGGGATTTTATCGACTAATTTTTATGAACCGAACAGCCGATCCTAAAACTGTACAACATTACAATATCTCAAAAAAGAAATCTCAGAATCTTGATTATAAAACGAATGCTAGTAGTAAATAATGATAAAATAGAAAAGCAGAGGTATTACCCACATAATGCTTCGTTGGAATACACGTAGCAACACAAACAACCTACAGTCATCTTTTTTTGTTACTGCACTTCAGATAGACGCTTTTAAAAAAAGGGATAGATGCTATTTCGTTGAAAGGAAGTTAAAAAGATAGCGAGTTGTCAGAATAACTGTTTTTTCATATGACTGGGAAAACTTGCGGTTTCCGCATTAGGGTATTTATGCGGTTGGTCTGATCTGTATTTTTTTATCCAGCTGTAAAATTAATAATCTTTACAAAAACCTTAGTGTTACGTAAAATTAAGTAGCTTAAATGCATCAAGATCGAAGGCAAGCAATTTCACAACATTATGAGTCAATTTGCTTGGATAGGCTATTTGAATTTTGAATATTCTTGCAACTTTTCATTCTTGTTCTTATTCACCACTTTTTCTTTTTGCCGAGCGTTTTCGTGCTGAAAAACAACAAATTATGGTTAAACCTTGACAGAAGGAAATGCCGGCACGTTATGCAACCTAATACAGTAAGTAGTTAGCAGAGTGCAGTGGTTTCCAACCATAGTCGCGGGTCCCCAGCAGAGGCGTTAACAGAGTTAGCTGAGATCCTGGGCATTGCCCAATGGCGAAGCATCAGCAATGAGCTATATATGGTACAATGTAAAATATTGCGTGGAGATTACATGCGTTTTTGGTAGAAACTTACCAAAATGCGTTAGAAGCTTACCAAAAAATCACGACAAAATCGAAGAGTTTTTAAGTGATTTAAATGTTTTACCAGAAATTATAAGCATATTTGAAACTAAACTGAATTCACAAAGTACAACTAATGTCAACATTGCTCAGTACGATTTTCTTCACAAAGATTCGCCCTCCAAAGCTGGTGGTGTAGGCTTGTATGTAAAGAACAATGTAAAATATAGTTTAAGAAATGATCTAAACCTCCATCTGTCAAACTGTGAAGACATATGGATAGAAATTTATTCTAAATCCAAAAGCATTATTTTATCGACCATTTACAGGCATCCTACTTTAAATATTACAGAATTTCATAAAAAACTACGTGATACTTTAATAATATTAGAAAATAGTAGAGCAAATTACATTATCAACGGAGATATAAATATTAACTTATAGAACCCGAATAATTCTAAAGTAAAACAATACACTGATATGCTAAATTCTATTGGAAGTTGTTCACTTTTAACCTCACCTACCAGATTTTTCTTGAATTGCACACCATCACTGCTAGATCACATTTACTCTATTATGTCTAACCATGCAAAAACTAGTGGAATATGTCTATCAGGCTTGTCCATGGGAATGTGATTCCCATGGGAATCCCAAGGGAAATGTCCCATGGGATGGGACAGCACGAATTGCATTTCCCATGGGACCCATGGGACAGTAGCCATGTGACAGCGTCTTGATAATATCATACCTAACTTTAGGTTTTATACTTTTTTGCTTTAAAAAATTCTTTTTAGTTCACTTTTTTCTTTATAAAAAATTTTCCCTTAGCATTGTTGTTACAAGGTAGTGGTGCTTTGCACCATAGTTGCCAGATGGTGTACTTGGACACCAATTACTGGAAAAATGGTGTAATCTTAAAGTTCCGTGTTTTTACTGAAAATTTTCAATTAATCTTAGAAATGAGAAGAGAAAAATCTTAGATGGTGTAAAATTTCATAAATTTAATAAAATTTATTGAATTGTATTTTGATGGGAATCCCATGGGATGGGATGGGACAGGCATAAATTGCTATGGGATGGGATGGGACGAAAAATATGTCCCATGGACAAGCCTGATGTCTATACGACATTTCAGATCATCTGCCAACTTTTTTGATGATAGAAACTTTGAAACATCCCGTTCTACGAAAACCATCATACAAAAGATCGATGAAAAATTTTGATATTGAAAATTTTCTTGTTGACCTTCATAAACACGTAGAAAATATTAACGTTTCCAATCCAAATACTAGCGTAAACAGTAACGCTACAAGTTTATCATCTGTTTTTGAACTTGCTCTAAACAAACATGTCCCACTACGTCCAATGTCAAGAAGGGAAAAGCGTCTAAGCCAAAAACCTTCGATCAGCAAAGGCATTTTAAAGTCAATTAAAACCAAAAATAAGCTTTTTAAAACACATTACGGCAGCAACGACCCAGATAAAAACTTTTTTATAAACAATTCTTAAATAAACTCACTCACATCAAATCTCTCGCAAAACGATGCTACTGTACTACGAAAACTTAATAAAAGAAGTAATTCTTATTGAACCTGGTCTATAATCGGCGAATTGATTGATTACAAAAGCAAAAAAAGGAAATCTAAAATGCCCACAACTATGGATATTGAAGGTCACACATACAATACTAGTTCTGAAGCTTTTTTGAATAAATTATGCGAATGCTTTGCAAATGTTGGAGCAACAATAAAAGATGCGAAATCATTAAATAATTTGGCCTTAACAATCAACTCAAAACGATGTTGTCAAAGTTTTGTTCTACATGAAATAACAGAAGAAGAAGTTAATACGTGCATCAGCAATATTAAGTCTCAATCTGCGCCCGGACTAGATGGTATCTCTCCTAAATTTATCAAGTTATCCAAAGTTGTTTTGACCCCTTTCTTAACAAAACTTTTCAACAAGTGCATCTCTCAAAAACCATTTTTTGATAATTTTAAAACAGCTGCAATCATTCCTATTCCTAAAAGTTCTTCTCCAAATTCAATGAATGATTTTCGACCTATTTCCCTGCTTCCAATATTATCAAAAATATTTGAAAAAATCATTGCAGAAAAAATGATGAAATTTATAAACAAGAACAATATTCTCTTTGATTCGGTTTTAGGACTAGCAGTTCGACAGAGATGGCAGTTACATCGATATATGATAAATTACTTCAAAATTTAGATAACAAAAAAATAACTTGCTCAATTTTTCTAGATTTAAGGAAAGTTTTCGATTCAGTGCACCATGACATCATTCTCAAAAAATTACACCATTATGGGTTTCGAGGTATCATTCTCAGTTTTTTCGAAGATTGTCTTAACAACCGCAAAATCTGTACCAAAATCAATAAAAAACATCGAGTTTTCATTCTGTTAAATATGGTGTACCACAGGGTTCTGTTCTCGGACCAATACTATTTTTATTGTACGTAAATGATTTACATAATATTTCCAAATTTGAAACTACGTTATTCGTCGACGATACCAATTTACACATGAGCCATCACAACATTCAATTTCTTCAACAAGAAGTTTCTCAGGAAATAAACAAAGTCGATAAATGGTTGAAGCAAAACAAATTAATTTTAAATTACAAAAAAAGCAACTTCATGATGATCGGCAATGCGATGCAAAATTCAACAAATTTTGAAGTGATAGTTAACCATAATAATATTCTTCTAACTAATAGCGTCAAATATCTTGGAGTTATTTTAGACAACAAGCTCACATGGCAATCACATATAGAGCAAATCAGCGTAAAACTCTCCAAAGCTTGTGGCATGATTTTTAAACTCAAGCATTACGTTCCCCTCTCTACTCTAAAACTAATTTATTACAGTATGTTTCATTCGGTCTTGCAATATTCATTAATAAACTGGGGAAGAGCTTCAAAACACTTACTTTATAAAATTAAAACTCTTCAAAACCGTTTTTTACGAGCTAGTTTATTCCGCCCAAGTCGCTTTTCTATAAATGCTCTGTATTTTGAGTTTGGAGTTTTAAAATTAGATGACATGATTGATTTGGAGTATGCAAATTTTTATTTAGATTCAGTGACAATATGCTGCCAAATTGTTTTAACAGTTACTTTACTAGTTTAGATTCTATTCACCATCATTATACACGTCAAAAAAGTAAAAAGATTCTTTTCACACTTATTCTCGTACTGAATGGAAGAAAAAAATGACAGAACATAAAGCTTTAAAAATATGGAGTAAATTACCTATAAAACAAAAACAAGCTTCATTTTTTAAATTTAAAAAGACTTTTAAAATGGATGCCTTGAAAAAATACGCTTTTTGATTAAACAATCTACTGTAATTTTAGCTACACTATGTTTTGGGTGAATCAAATTCACTTCAACCCATGTGTTCAAGAGTGTTGCTTTATTGCCACGTAATTTCAATAAATCGTGTTTTTTTTTCCTGTGCCCTAATGTAATGTTGGCTGCAACATACTGAAGTTTCGATAACTCCTCCCTTTTTGCCCTTGCATTTTGTCTTTTCTCGCGAAGGTCTTACGTGCTTATGACCAAACTTTTTCAGAATTTGTTCAATGTTTATGAAAAGGCTACTGCAATATGCTGGTCTGTCGCTAGTTATATTAATTTTACAGCAATAATTTTGTTGGAGAGTAACCGTGTCAACAGTCAAGTCTTCACTTTAATAGCATTTTTTGCTCTTAAGTTTCTTACCGCACACGTCTTCTTGTATTTGCCGCTAATCACGCACAATCTAATGTTCAAAGTGTAGCTGACTCTGGTGACTTCTGTGTCTTTCGCTATCACTTACCTGAACGTCGTCTTTTTGCTGCGTTTTTGGAGAATAAATTGACTTGACTTGTAGTCAGCAACAAAATGATGTGATCAATTTAATTGCGTCGATTGACACCTTTTAACCTCCTAGTTTCGCAAAAAAAAAGTGAAACAAGAAGCTCTGCAAACCTAAATTCTACTGACCACATTGAGTGGCAAGTGTAACTTCATTTAAGTAGGCCAAATAAAAAGGATTCATGACCCAAAGCGTTCGTTACCAAATGCAGCGAAAATCAGAGCCAGAAAGATATCAATCTGACAAACATCTGTGGTGGCTCAAATTCAAGAATTTCTCTGGCATACCATATGTCATGTTACTAGGCCTAAAGAATGACGATAATGGTGTGATGCGTGGCCCATATCTGAGTCGGAATGATAAAGATCACCGCACTCCGGAAAATTGTTCGTACCCTCAACAAAATTCGAAGTCTTAATCTGACATTATACTGGAAACCTAGTTTGTTTGTTTGTTTGTTTGTTTTTTCGGTCATTTGTCCGTCATTGACCGAATGTTTTTGGCAATGACCGAATTTTTTTCGGTCACAATGACCGAAAGAAATTTGCAATTATTTTAGTTTAACAATTAATTGCTCTTTTCTTCTGGTGATAATAATAGCTATTCCAGGTAATTAATGACATCAAGTGTTTTTAATACGTTGCTCAGTTTCCAACATAACTAATCATTTGTTTGTACCATTTGTTTCGCGAATGTGCTACTAATGTTTCGAGAAAAGAAAACTGTTTCAAGAATGTGCTATTGCCCCCTTTTCGCCCCCTGATAATTCTCTTTCGCTCACAAGGGGGCGATATCGCCCACCTTGAGAACACAGATTTAGCCTAGAACAAGGGTGGGCAAACTTTTCACACGAAGGGCCACATTTGAAACAATTTTGAAGCCGAGGGCCGCACTGATTTTAAGAGCAAAAGAAAAAAAAGTCTATTCGTCCTCAGATGCCCTATTTTCCGCTGAAAATCAGTGATGAGCAATAAAAAAAGGTCTTCGGCTTCATCCACGGTAGGAATTTTAATTTCTGTAAGTGCCCGCAGGCCGCATAAAATGGTCGTGCGGGCCGCATGCGGCAAGTAATTGAATTCTCTAGGCTTTTTGTCTGATAATCTTTTGGAGCAGTGGTTCTTAACCTGTGGGTAATTACAATCTTTTAGAGCAGTGGTTCTAAACCTGTGGGTATTACCCCCAAAGGGGTAATTTAGCATTTCAAAGTGGGTAATGTGAACTTCAAAAAAAAAAAAAGAAAAAGTAGGCCTAATAACATCCTCGGCAAACATTCTGCGCGGCTGCAAGAGCTAGCCGTGAAACTCGCCTTGTACATCACTATCACAATGCTTTCTGAGTTTGATACTATAAGTCAGATCCATAGGGCCTTTGCTTTGTAAACAATTCACTAAGTCTTGAGTCTGGTGTCCATGTAGACTTAGGCATGGGGAGAGTATTTTGTTTCTTGCCTGCTGTAGCAAGGTTAGCTAACTTGGTACCCAAATAAATTATTAAAGATGCCTGCAAAGAAGCCAAGTTACCAAGAAGCTTTTCTTATTTTCATCTTACTAGACTGGTGTTATTGAAAATTTTATAGAAAAGCCGCAGTAAGTGATTTGTTCTGACTCAGGAAAGTACGAAACCAAGCAAATTGAAGCAACATTTTTGAATCTTGCCATGGCGAATCAGCAGAAACGCCAATCGACATCTTACAGCGAAAATCTGAGCATTTAAAAAATTTCCGTTTTGATTCTAGGAAATGTAAGCAAAACAAAACATATCAACATTGGAGGCGTTATATCGCATTACTCAGTCAAAAAACCATCACACCATTGGCAAGGAGTTGGTGCAGCCCCGTTTCATTGAAGCAACAAAGCAACCATTCGATCTGGTACCGGTAGAGGAAAAGCTGATATTAACTGTAGCCTATTTGCAAAAAAAAAACGTTTTAAGGCCTACTGTTTTGTTTGTTTATTTTTGATTGCAAGCTATCATAGAGGCTGTTTTTTAATAATAATTGAAGAAAACTGGAGATACTGAGTTGGTGTTTATTACGTACCCTGTACCAAGCAAACAGCAAATGACCGACAAATAGGGCATGAACAAAATCATGGATATCAAAGAGGCGGAAAAGCAATTGTTAGAAAAATGGTCGTAGTTCTAGTGGAAAGTAGAATGTTTCTGGAAAATGAAAGAAAACAAAAAAACACGCAAACATGAGTTCCGTATTTCAAGTGAGAGCGAAAAATGCGTGATATAACTGCTGCAAGCTTTTATTTTTACAAAAATAGTTTCACTTTTGCCAGAATCTCTACTGATGTGGATAAAATTAACAGCTCAGATGGCCGAACGTTAAGAGCGTCTGCCTCGGCAGCTGTAGACTTGGATTTGATTCCGAGTCGGATCAAATCAATGACTTTAAAATTGGTATTCACAGCTTCCCTGCTTGACGCTCAGTATTCACAGCTGTCCCTTTGAAGGACAGTGGTTCATATGTGTATCATAGACTAGCCGGCAAGTTTACTTGTTGTGCCGTTGGGAAAGGCACTTAGCGGGATTCCCCCATCTTGGTATGGTAGACAGATGGCCGGCAACTCCTAAGCGAGCTCGCATAGCGCTTTGGGCGCTTTCTCGTGATAGGAGGATAAATATGCAACTAAAAAAAAAAACTTTTTTCAAACTTATATGAGTTGCAAATGTGAGTTTTCTGTCAAACGTCACATCTGAATATTTAACGTTAGGCGTATCAGCTGTGGTTACGATAGAAGAGATATTGGCATGTAGATTATGACAAAAAAATTGCTCTTAGCTGTACCAACTAGAATCAATTACAATTTTGTTGAATGTTGATAAAAGTAAAATTAGTTTATCTAATTCATCACTAAGTTTAGCATGTTAGTGCAGGTAACTTGTTTGTCTTGCAAAAATAGACTAGCATCATCAGCGAAAATTCTAGGGTTCCAAGAAATAGATTCATTGTTGTTATCGTTTAAAGAGTAAAAAAAGGGGGCCAAAGCAAATCCTAGGTGGGATACTCCACAATTTAGAGGTTTAGTACTGGCATTGCTTATCTTATACAAAATATAAATTATATTATGTCGTTTTGTTAAAAAAAGAAAGGAAGAGACTTTTTGCTGTAGGCCTACCCCTAATTTCACAACGTTCCAATTCATTCATCACTATTTTGTGATTGACAGTATCGATAGCTTTCTTCAGGTTAAAAACATTATATAAGTGCACTTCAATGATTAATATATCATTTAAGGTGTCAGATGTGAGAACGTCTAGCATAGCAGTAGCACCCGAACTGGAGTGCATGAGTCTGAAACCATACTGGCTCGCATATGATATTGAATGTTTGTGCAGAAATTTCCTTTTTATCATAAATCAATTTTTCTAGAATTTTAAAGAAAGTTGAAAAAATGAAGATGGGAGGGTAGTTGCTTATTTTGTATTTGTTCCCACTTTTAAAAAGGAGAATTGCGCAGGCAGTTTCGAAACAATGCGGAAACATACCGAATTAAAAAGCTAAATTGAAAAATAGAAGGTTGAGATGGTAAAGACATCAGCACCCACAATATTTGTTGTAAGTTATGATTGAAAAGGGAGGTTGGGTGAAAAGACAGTGCAGAACTACTATTCGTTAAATACGATTTATAATCATTTTATTGTGGTGTTAAATGCTGCTCCGGATGGCAGATGCTTTCCCGTAGCCCGGAGCGTTACTCTGTCTACGCTATTTAATCTGGCTGACAGAAACCGAATCTGCCTTAACGGCGGGACACCTAACGATGTTCAAGCTGGGCAGTGGCAAACGTCCTTTTCAGGACGGGGCGATGCGCATCTTCGGCGCACCGTCAACAAGTTCCAAAGGCCCAGCATTCTCCAACTGAACATCGAAGGCCTCACTGCAAGTAAGATGAGCGTGTTGCATCATCTTGCGTTACAATGTGAGGCACTCGTCATCCTGTTACAGGAAACCCATTGCACCTCGGTAGAAAGGTTAGATCTTCCGAGCAACCATCTAGCTGGGTTTTCCTTGAGCAGGAAACATGGTCTTGCTACGTTTGTCCATGAGCGTCTGAAGTGGATCCTAATCGACCAGTCCCCACCAACATCGGAGATCGAGTGGGTGTGCGTGGATGTTGATAACTATAAAATAGTCAACGTCTACAAACCCCCTCCAACACGGATGCAAGCATCTGATCTTCCAGCATTCCCCCAACTCTGCCTCTATGCTGGCGACTTCAACTGCCACCATGTTGACTGGGGTTATGATAATGACAATCCAGATGGTGAATGCCTGGCTGGCTGGGCCAGTGCCAACAACTTCACCCTGCTACATAGCCCCAAGGAGGCCGCCAGTTTCCACTCTGGCCGCTGGAAAACAGACACCAACCCAGATCTTGCATTAGCCAGTGTCGATTTGGACAGTCGCTAACCTGACAGACGTATCTTAGGAAAGTTCCCAAGGTCACAACGCCGACCCTCGCTTATAAGTCCACCCAAACTTGCTCATCCAAAACCGAGCAAGCCTGTAAAGCGATGGAACTTCCGCAAGGCCAACTGGGACCACTATTCTAACCTAACCAACAAACTGGCCAAGAGTATACCGCCACCTGAATCTCAGAACATCGATCAGGTTTACCAGTGCTTTTGCAAGGTAATAAGCACTGCGGCGAAGAAATGCATCCCTCGTAGTCGACGATCAAACCACATACCTTGCTGGGATGCGGAGTGTGAAGACCTCTATCAGTATTTCCTGCAGTCACCTGGGGGCCCTGATTCGGATAGAGCTGCTACAGCCCTACTCACAAGGCTCAACGGGAAGCGGAGAAATCGCTGGTCAGAGACGGTCCGCAACATTGACTTTTCGCACTCCAGCCGGCTGGCATGGAATACTATAAACAACTTGACTGGTAGGTCACGACAATCCCCTCGTCAATGTCCCGTTTCAGCTGATGCTATTGCTTCTCAGCTGGTTAAAAACGGAAAATACTAAGGTGTGAATCGACGCTCATCTCGGCTCGTTTTACAGGAAGTGTCTGACCTTTGGAGGGCTGAGCCATTACATCCTGCGAATGTCTCCGGGAGTTTCTCCCATCGGGAGTTCGCTGCTGCCCTCCAACATTTAAAACCAGGCAAAGCTCCTGGACCTGATTCCATTTGTCCGGAGCTAATAATCCATGCTGGAGCCGGCTTAAAATATTGGCTACGTGGCTTCCTATCTTTCTGCCTGCACCACCTCAAAATTCCTAAGATCTGGAGAAGAGCGCTAGTAGTAGCGGTCCCAAAGCCTTCGAAACCGGTAGAGGACCCAAGGAGCTATCGTCCGATCTCCTTGCTCTGTGTTCCCTACAAGATTCTCGAGCAACTTATCTACGCCCGCGTCGAACCTCTTATTGACCCTCTGCTTCCACGGGAACAGGCGGGTTTTCGACGCGGAAGATCCACCGTGGATCAAGTCACTTTGCTCACGCAAAGCACTGAGAATGCATTCGAAGCGAAAAAGAAGGCCGGTGCCGTCTTTATCGACCTGACAGCTGCCTATGACACTGTCTGGCACCGTGGCCTCACCTGCAAGCTGTTGCGGCTTCTGCCGGACAAGGACATGGTTCGTATGATTATGGAGCTGATCCGCAACAGAAGCTTCACCCTTACAACTGGCGACAGCAAGCCTAGCACGTTACGACGCCTGAGAAATGGCGTCCCCCGGGGATCGGTCCTGGCCCCCCTCCTTTTCAACATCTATACATATGATATCCCCTCCATAACCTCCAAGAAGTTCGCCTGTGCCGACGACCTGGCAATACTTCATACATCTGGAGAATGGAAGGAATTGGAAAGGACTCTAAGCCAGGACATGACTACACTCTCGGAATATCTCCAGACCTGGCGATTGAAGCTTAGCCACACTAAAACGGTGACGGCGGCCTTTCACCTCCACAATCGAGAGGCTAAGCGTGAGCTTAAGGTCTGTAACATCGGTAAGATCTTACCTTTCTGTCCAGTTCTCACTTATCTTGGGGTCAAACTGGACAGATCGCTCACATATCGTCCTCACCTGGAAGCATTGCGCAAGAAGTTATATGGTCGCGTCTCACTGTTGAGGCGACTTGTTGGAACAGGTTGGGGTGCTAGCGCTAAGACATTACGCACAGCTGCCCTGTCTCTGGTCTACTCGACTGCCGAGTACTGCGCACCAGTCTGGTGCCGCAGCGTGCACATACGGCTTATCGACAGTGTAATAAATGACGCCTTGCGCATTGTCACTGGGTGCCTGCGTCCCTCTCCATCGGTCTACCTCCCGGTTCTTTCAGGCATCCAGCCAGCTGAGCTTCGCCGCCAAGGAGCGACACTCTCCCTAGCCAACCGCAACTCCCTGGACCCTGACCACATTTTACATGGCCAGTTTCTTGAGTCACAGGACGTATGTAGGGAGAGATTGAAATCTAGACGCTCATTTGTACCTGCTGCTCGGAAATTACTAGACAGTCTTTCTGAGATGGACGTCCGTGCAGCCGAGTGGACGAACACGAAATGGGACATGGAGTACTCTGCCAACGCATTGTCACTCCACGCTTTCATTCCCAAGGCTAGCTCCAGACCCTTGGGTATGGGTCTGCCCAGGGCAGCCTGGGTCAAGCTCAACCGTCTGCGTTCTGGTGTTGGACGTTTCTGTTCGTCCATGTACAAATGGGGTCTCGCTCCTCTAGGGAATCGTGAGTGTGGTGCCAGTGAACAAACCGCAGATCACATCATCTCACAGTGTCCCATACATCGAGCACCCCGAGGAATGTTTGGTCTAATGGTTTTGGATGACGAAACAAGATGCTGGCTGAAGTCCCTTACAGTCAGCATCTGACCCAAGCAGTTTGGTGGCCAGGGTGGTAAAAGGATAAACCCTCGGCCTTGGTCCTTCCATCTGTCTTGGAAGAGATGCCCCGCCACACGACGACGACGTGGTGTTAAATGATCCTATCCGCTAAGTTTTGCCCAAAATCAGAAAAATAGTTACTGAATGCTTCTGCAATACCTCGATGATCAGTCATAGTATTAGACCTACTATTTTACTATTAGATTTACGTTGTCAGAATGAGTCTTTACGAGAAGAATAAGAGTCTCTAATGATGTTCCGGGTTTGAAAAGTATTATACTGAGCATTTTAAGTTCTCCTTCGCAACATTGATTTTTTCGCTGCTATTTTAGTTTTATCCAATTTATTTGCGTAACCTACTATTTGCAATAAGTTATTTGCTCTCACTCGCTTTTGAGAAAACGAAAATTACACAGTTTTTTCTTTGCAGACTTCAGTAACCTATATGGCTAATCCAACGTTTTGGTCTACATTTTTATTCGAGCAAGTTTTCCGAAGGGTAGGCTACATATGGATTTGTTGTTTTTCTGAAAAAATCTGTAGGCTTATAGCTTTGTTGAAATTATTGGGGTTTATTTCACCAGATACAGCAAAAACGTTATGTAATAGGTCTAAGTCAGGGGTTCTTAACCGGGGGTAAATTTTGCCTACCGAAGGGGTAAATTTTCTGAAGTAGGCCTGTAAACTAAAACAAACTTCAATTTTCATTATTAAAAAGGTGAAAGTGTTGCAGTAGGGGTAAATTATACTCTTTCAATCGGCAAGGGGTAAAGGATACAAAAAAGGTTAAGAACCCCTGGTCTAAGTCAAGCAAATTTTTCACGATGTTCATCACTTTTGTACATCACTTATGATTGCGTATGAAATTTGTTTAATTTTTTTTTATGTTTCCCTTGTTTTAATATAACAGAAGATGAGTTAGTGGTCCGTAGGCTAGACAGAATGTTCGTGATCAATGTCGTTAGAAGGCTAAAGGTGTGATCAATGAGGGTAAATTTTTTAGTAACCTGCGTTAGATGAGAAATTAAAGTAAAAGTTGTTGCTAGCTAAATATGTTGATATACTCCGTTGCATGAAAGGGTTCAGTTAGGTGTTGGTATTTATATTAATATATCTTAGTGATTGTACGTTATTTTTGTTGTGTTGCTCCAGAACTTTATTCACATTTAAAAAAAAAATTGTTATTATTTTTCGGATAAGTATAAACTAAACCAATTACTAAGCCTATATCAGGGCCATTTGATTTAATTCATAGATTATTACATTCATGTATTCTACTTCTACGTCAATATTGGTATTAATGTGAATGATAAACTTCAACTCCATCTGCCTTTCTGTACGTATGCTAGAGTCAGCCTGTATAACTTTGTACCCAAGTCAGCCTGTATAACTTTGTATTCGTTACAAATGAAAAGTTTAGTCTGGTTTCAGATAAGCAAATAACATGCGAAAGTAAGCAGCACAGAAACTCCTGCAATAATTTGAATTTGTTTTAAAAGACCGTTATGAATCGCATATAGCAAATTAGAATTAGGTGTAAGAAGGTCTTTAATTTCGTAGTATTTACAAGGTAAAATTTGTCAGTTATGCAACAATCAGCAGCTGCATTCATGAAATCTAAACCGCAATTATGTACAGAATCTACAGCATCCTAGAACGAAAGGTGTCTAAAAATGTTTACAATATATATTGGCAACTCATGTGCCATGAACGGAACACTTACAGTATATGTTAAAATCTTGATAGTAGTTTTTGATTATAACTGGTTTGGAGTTTTTGGATTTCTTGACCAACAAATTACCCTAAATAAAACTCAAAATGAGCTTTCATTCGCCGAATTTGGCTTTTGGCATAGCTTCTTTCAACACTTTTGTTTTCGATACTGGGTAAAAATTTAGTTGATATAAAACAGATGCTAGTTAGAGTAACTCCACTCACAGAATTTTTTTAAAGTCCGCTTGTCGAATTTGATGCCAATTGGTATATTGTTAAGATATGGGCAGTTGATCCGGATGAACACGACAAATGACCTTGCGTTGTACAGTTTGCTACTATGTGGTTATTAACAACGAATAATCTTTTCAATATCATTTTTATGTTAAAAGCTGTTGCGTAATCGACTAATTGATGACGATTTCAGTGCGAACAAATAAACTTGTGCGACTCTTTAACTTGACACTCATCTTTATGAAATACTGTTGCAGCAAAAGGTCATATCAACATCCTCATTATGCAGGCGATATCACGCCGAAACGTGTTACGATTAGTGGGGCATTACCGCGGCTTAGTACAGGAACAACGCAGTGTTCGACTTGACCGGCCTCTCGCAATCGAACCTAAAAGCCCCCCACGCAAGACCCCCGCGCAATGTCGTTTCCCATTTTGGCGTGTCTCCAACCACCGCCACGCCGACCAGCAGGTGAAAGACTTCGTCCTAAAATTTCTAAACTTTGAACACAATTTCATTTGGTACCAGGACCGTAACTACCGACAGTGCAGATGGTGCAATGCACCGAGGCCCCAGCACAAGGGAGCCCCTAAGACATCGCATCATAAATTTTTTTTTTTAATTTCATATGTAGGCTTATACGTTTCTTTAAATTTCTAACCATCCAACTCTTTTCAAATATTTTTTACATACCGCTGTTTTACGCCAGGTAGGAGACATCGGATTATCTAATGAGTTTTACCCTTCCACGTAGAGGGTAACGTCCAGTATCAGCCCCCAGGTTCGGTCAGGGGTTAATTTTAGGGTTGTAACTAAACCGAATCCAAACTGAATTTACCCTAACCGAACCTAATCCTAACCAAACCTAACTCTAACTGAACCCGGGGGCTGATACTAGACGTTACCCGACGTAGCTATGCGTAATGTCTTGTGATGGTTTCGACATAGCAGCTTTTTCAACTTGGTGCTTTGTGACTTCACAGCTTGCCTGGCTGGTTAGTATCGACTAAATTAGTTATTAAGAACAGGCCCATCCACGCCAAGTTGCTCATTTTTTCTGGTTAATTTTGTCCGCTTCATATTCATATATAAAAATTCACTAACCGTCGCCTAAATTTGTTTCAACTTTGTGGTTTTGAGTAACCACGTTCCTCTAGTTGACAGCGATATGAAAAGAAATCTTCAAAACGGCGCGCATAGAAATTTTCTGATGATGCCTGTCTGTTGTTTCCTAGTCAGATGCTCAAATCCAATCGTAATTTAGCGGTAATTAAGCTTGGTTGGCTTGCCCAATTACAATCGGCCAAATAAATTGGCTTCTGTTTTCGCTTATCGAAAACGCGTCAATTACTACATATCCTGACGCGTGTGCGGCATGCATTATGTATAGGCCTACAACCGTAGTTGCAACAGTAGCTAGCTCCGATGGCCGAGAGCGTCCGCCTCTGGAGCTGTAGACTCAGGTTTGATTCCAAGCCGGGTAAAACCAACGATTTTAAAATTGGTTTTCACAGCTTTCCTGCTGGACGCCCAGCATTAAAGGAACTGCGTGAAGAACAAGCATACAAATTTACTTGCTGTGCTAGCATTGCCGTTGGGAATGGCACTTGGCGGTATGCTCCCATCTTGTTGAGGTAGACAGATGGTCGAAAACTCCTAAGCGAGCTTGTTATAGCGCTTTGATCGCTTTTTCGTGGTAAGAGAATAAATATTATGCAAATAAACACAATACAAAGACGGCCGAAAGGACTTTTTTCCATTCTCAAACTAATCAAAACTTCTTTAGAAGCTCAATGTCCCAGAGAGACTTGGCGGTTAGCTCTGCTGTCGATAGACATTAACGAACGAGCTCAAAATTTAGATTTTAGGGAAGTTATAGAACAGTTTGCCAGCGCAAAAGCAACATTGAAAATTTTCAATTGAATTAAGGTTACGTGATTGGCAGGGTGTCGAAAAAAGACAGATTTGCTTTTTTGATAGATAATATTATTTGATTATTTCTTTAGTTCAATCAGCAATCTATATTTTACGACTTTTATCAGAATTTCAAAAATTTTTGTCAGAACCAGTCAAAATGTACTAAGAATGTAGAAACAAACTGAGTACCGTATCAAACTTAGCATTTAGTTTTTTATGTGAAAAAAAATTGATAATTAAGCAGTCTAATTGTGCAACACCAATAATTAGTCTGCTATTTAGGCTACTTCACCACTAAAGTGCTCTTTTCAGATACTGTTTCCCCTTACCCTTTCGACACCCCTGACGATTGGCATCAACAAATTGTTTTATTAATTGCCTCGTTTATGATGATGTAAGGGTATAGGCTGTTGCACGTTCTTTTTTTTGTGTTTAACAATTTATCCTCATCGCACAGCACATTTTCGTTTTACTAAAATATCGCACGCTAAATACAGCTCTCACAGCATGCTCAAAGCGTCCTTGCCTCAAATGTGAAAAGATTTTATTAGTTTACGACTCAATCTATTTAATCAGACTTTGTAACACAATAAAAGAAAATGTTGTCAAAAATGGGGGCCCCATAATGTTTGTACAGGGGCCCCGCCTGACGTAGTTACGGCCCTGTTTCGTACAATCTATTCTCTACAACGGAAAGCGAATAGATTTAACGATTTGTCGAGGATACTGCACTAAATAGACCTATGTGTCAATTCCAAGCTGGAGTGGCAGGTGTTTCACCTTATGTAAAAAATCACATTACTTAACGTAAAAGAAAATAACAGCTCAGATGGCCGAGTGGCAAGAGCGTCCGCCTCGGGAGCTGAAGACTTGGGTTTGATCCCGAATCGGGTCAAACCGAATTGGGTTAAACCAATGAATTCAAAATTGGTATTCACAGCTTCCCTGCTTGACGTCCATGTGGAGAACAAGCCGGCAAGTTTACTTGTGCCGTTGGGAAAGACACTCAGCGATTTCCCTCATCTTGGTGTGGTAGATAGATGGCTGGCAACTCCTAAGCGAGCTCGTATAGCGTATTGATCGCTTTCTCGCGATAGGAGAATAATTACGCAACTTAATACAAAAAAATACATTAATAGGACTACAACAAACTCAGTGCTCTCAAACCTGCACATGATCAGTGGCTACATCAACATACCCTTTTTTCTAATACATGTGTGATCAGGGTGGTGCATTTGAGTTCTGAGTTGTTTAAATTGTGACGTGAAAAAGTAACTGCTGGTATTGTTTAAACTAAGGATGAATTTATAATGGTTAAAATATAACATTTAGCTTACATATGTGACAGCAATAACAGGCTTTTCTACTGTAGGCTAATTATACAAAATTAATTCGATGCTATTTTATAGCACTATAAAACAAATCAAAATTTGATTTCATACATTCTATATGTGCTAACGTCCCCCTTTTTTTAAATCCTAGAAGAAAATTTCTATCCAATTTTTACGATATCATCAATAGAAACGCTTTTAATAACAACATATTTCTGCAAGCTTGGTCAACTCAACTTGAATAGTAATCTGCCACATTCTAACCATATACTACTACGGGGTACAGAATCCCAGAGCTAGTTAGAAGACACAGACCTGGATATTTTTTTAACCATTAGACATTTTGTTCAAAGTAAAAAACAGAAAACGGTATTTTGAAGTAACTAAGAGAATACAGTGGGCAACGGATTTATCAATCAATCAATCCAACTATCTTTCCTGCATACACAAATAAGGTGCGTTCACCGACATGCGACAGAAATTATAACGTAAGTGAATGCAGGTTTGTGCTGGATCGTTAAACAGTAATATATACCAAACGAGATTGGATAAAATATTGTCGCATTGTCGCCTGTTGCATATCGGCAAACGCACCTTTACTTGTTGGCAAGCTTTATTTTATCTTTTGAACTATGAGCTACTAGACTCGAAGATGAAAGCTTGAAGATGTGACATTCTTCACTGACCATTTCGTCTAGCAACAACAACTTTGCAAAAGCATAAAATCGTGATGCAAATGGTCGATGTATTTAAACGGTATGGACACTAGACATTGTTATTGCCACGTTTTCAATAATACAGTAACTAGTCAAGACTTTGCTCACATAAAATTAAAAATAGGTTAACGAAATCAGCTCTCCATAAAATAGGAACATTAATTCACCGAACACATTTGGTACCACCACCATGCGGTGAAAAAGTGTACAACCGCCATTACAGGCGTTATATATAAAACATGGCAAGATACAAAGGGTTCATTTGAAAAACTTAAAATTTTACCACATCGGAATCTTTTTAAAAACATACATACCAGGCATTTGAAGATGAAACACCAATAGCCTGTAGAAGTTGTAAATCATAAACTAAACAAGAACCTAACATTGGTACGTTTTCAGTCCGAACTCAAAGTATGACCCCTTCGGCAAATTCAGCGGGCTCATCATGTCATGCCAATGAAACTGTTTAACATTGACCAGTGTTTCTAGACTTTTTTTGATCAACGCTACTTTTCGACCAAATAAACCCTTTCATCGAAACCCATACGCTAAAACGTGAAATACCTCTAAAAAATCGGGACAATTTCACAGCAGAAAAAAGCGTCTGAACAAAATTTCGAATTTTACATAACTTGGCTGCAAAATATAATGAATAAACAAGATCTGACAACCGGAAAATGACTTGAGAGTTTGGGCATTTTTCATTTGGAAATTTCACCAGAATTGAGCACGCACCCGTAAGCTCCTTAACACAGAGGTGGTAACAGCTTATGAAATAAATCGTTTCGGTAGCAGTACCGAAAGCACCTACACTTTTTAAACCGCTAATACATCCTCTGCCCTGCTAAAACATTCGGCAATATCAGTACCCCGTTGAGAGACATCAGGAGATAGACAAACAAAAAGAATAATTTTAAAATCACGACTAAAATCAGTATTAATTAATACATGTACATGCGGGTCATTTTGGTCATAGCAAGTTCTGGAAAATTCTTTTGCATTTTTAGGTACGTGAGTAATTTTTCGGACGAACTTGCATTTTTAAAGATTCATTTTGCAGCAAAACAAAGTGAAAACACACGTGAACAAGCAATGTGAAAAAATAAAAACTGATTTGGTGAAATGAACATAAAAGTCTTGGTTATATCGCAGAACATAATACAATTATCATACTGTACATACGTGCGAATCTTCAACAGTGGTTGCTAATCTTGTAACCGACACCAAGAAATATTAAACTTCTCACCAACTGTCTCAAAATTTTCAGTTGTAAGACCAAGTTTGGAGCAGTTAAATTTTATTATTTACAGGAAAATTTTAATTTATTGAAATGCTAAAACTGAACACAGTAAAATCAGCAAAACCAAACTAAAATTTTATTCCATATTTAAATGATTCTGGGGCGTAGAATTCGACGCTATTCATCAGATAATTACACTAAAAATAATGTTAAATTTTGAGTACAACGCTTTACAGCGCCCTAAGTATGTAAAATCTCAGAGAAATAATTGACCAACAAAAAACATAAAACCATGCAACCACGGTGTATTGCAGGCACCCAGATATAGACAAAAAATCAATGAGCGCTTTAGGGCTTGATCAAGCATGCAAAACGAAGGGCGCAGTTTTGGGGAAAGGCAGCAGCACAGTTTGCTTTTACTAGAAGGTCATCTAGCCCCCTCCAGTGTTCCTCGGCTGATGAATGGTAGCTTGCGAGAATCAAAACAGAGTTTTGGTCTTTCGTTTCTTGTCCATTGTTCTGTTGTTGTTAACACCAAATTCAACCAATCAGAGACGCCCGAACATCAAAGCATGAAAAGTGAGAAAATAAAAAATAAAAAGAAGTTTAGTGTGCAGAGTTTAATCTATATCAAGCAACCAACCCCAAGTTGTACCACAAGAACAGTTTAATTAACGTGTTTTTTTTTTTTTTTCAACTGAAACACGTAAGTGCAAAACTTAGAAAAAAACCTCATGTCAAAAATCATTGAACTGGTTGCTCGTCCTTCACCGGCAACCGCATTCAAACACGAAGATCTTCAATCAACCGTTACCCTCTTAGAAGCTAGAACGTTTAATTAAGGTTTCATGATGATGTGCTAAGGTTACGTTATACCTCCTTTACCCTAAAAAAATTGGGCAGGTAATAATCTCCAAGTGATATAAATTGTAATGACGTGACAGAATTAATTTTTGCTTGATCTAATTTTGGCCTGCAGCTATGAAACCACGTTGAATTCAAAAGAAAATACCCGTTATAATGTAGCTATAAATCCCTAAACTGCCGAGAATAAGACCGAGATGCAAGGCTAGAAAGCAACAAAGATATTTACAAAGATTATTCAGAATTCGAAGCGCTGTGTTGAGCCAACCAAACAGCTTGTTTGATAAAAGTAACGGAGTGGCAATGTGGCATACACCAACCGAGTTGGATGCTTCAAAATCTAACCTATGCAAAAAAATGACGCACAATAATTTGCTTTTATCTAGCCTAATTCGAAAAAACTGATACCTTATGGCACAAGCAGTGGAGAAGGTTGCTTATAAATTTATTCACAATCACAAGATGCATAAATCTGATCTCATTGTAATAATTTGCAAAAGTGTGCAATCAATACCCAGCCACAAGCGCAGTCTGTAATCAAGCTACTGCGGTGAAATGTGGAATCACTAATCACGAGAATATTTTTGATACAAGTGATTTCAGTTCATGCAAAAGAAAGCTTCAAATAAAAAATGGCAACGGGTTTCCAGTGATTTGATCTTCGTAACAAAACCGCCAATGCACAAACCAGAAATTTTCCTTTTGACAAAAATACAAAACCGTTTTTGCTGTAAGCAAATTCACTTTTGCGGAATTTATATTAAGGCAGTTTATCATTCCAAAAAAACATTCACATAACCACATGCGCATACGCCTTATCATGCAAGTATCAAGTATACATTCTTTACAAATCGATCCATCACTGCAAAGCAAGCGCTACTGATGGAAATTCAACCTATACATAGGCTCAGCTTGTTAGTATCTCATGTACGTTGTAAAATGCTACATGCCACCATAGAGCCAAGTTCGGCCAATCTATTTTACAGCTTATGCAATGAAGCACGCCCATCGCAAACCCAAACACAAAAAATGCGAAGTTAAATTAGGTGTTACGCCCTCTTAAGCAAAAAAGAATCAATCAACTCCTGCTAGTCGTGTCGGTAAGCCTACACTAGTTACTATGCAAATTTAGCTTCATATTGCCGTTACGCTTGAACGAAATCAGGAAAACGCGTATTTCTGGAACAGGAAACAATAACGTCACTAAATAGTGATTACGTCATTAAAAATTGTTCACGACCTTTAATACTAAAAAGAGCCATAAAACCAACTACGATAAAAAGAGGGTTGAATTTTAACTACTCTAAAGGCGTGTTTTCCGATACCCCGCAAGTGGCAGCGCGACTACCTAATTTTTTTGTTTGTTTCATTTTGAAGTTGAACTTAAGTGCGACAACGCGCCAAAAACCACGCAATATCAAGGAATTGTACCTGTACAATTTTCACCACTTCATCGCCCGGTATCAAAACAATGTTTGAAATAACCTTGACGACGGGAATGAGACAATGCACGCTGGATTGTTACGACATCATCGCACAATCACCTTGCTTGATGCAGGCTAACAAATTTTATATCGCCATAATTGCAGGCCAGTGTATTTGTAATGGTAGTCGCATTGCCGCTCGCCGCTTATCGGTAAACGCACCTTAAGTTTACCAAAATTTTATTGCATTATTCTGAAGCTTATGAACGATGACAGCACTTGAGGAAAACTTTTACAATATTTCATTAATCACTCTCAAAAAAACAGTCCAGAAAAATTGTGGTGCGGTTAACAAATTAACGTTTCTTAGTGTAATGAGAGTTAATTTGCTAAATTGTGCATGTACTAGTTGAAGAAATGATCCAAGTTACATCTGCACCCAGCAGCCCACCTCACTTCGTTATTTCAGTATTAAAATTGCATCTCGAATTCGATAAAGTGTTTTTGCAAGGAGAAAAAAAGGTGAACAAAGAAAGAAATGTATATTGGAAAAGGGTATGTTACAAAAAAACAATGTCACAAGAAAAGCCTACTACTACGAGGCATTTTGATTTTTTTTAAGTTACGGAGTAGTTTACGCTTTAACCAAACAAAAATGTCCACAATTCAAATCTAACGTAATCGCAAATCAAAAGCCAGGATATTTTTGTATATATGTCTCTTGTTTTTGTAATTAATGAGTTTAAAAAGCGAATAACAGTTATTTAATATCGTGCACAGCTTGGAGTAGTATTATCGGAAAAGCTCACAAAATTCTTCTACGAAAACGACGTTGTCGTCACGTCTTCGAAGCGTTACGTCAAATAACTGAAGCAAAGCATTAACTGACTCTAAAATAAAACAAGACAAAAATGGCATCTGTAGAGCGTGATATTTTAATTCGTGCACTTCATTGCACGTTTTTTGGTTTATACTTTCTATATTTTACGAAATATCTCGAGTCTTTTAATACAAATCTTAGTACGTTAGGAGCGAACACAGCAGCGTCAGTTACGTCAAACCAGCGACTGCATAGCAAGCTCTAAAACTGAACAAATCACCTAAAAAGTTAACTGTTAAATTTTTTGGATGATAGCAGATATTGATTTGATTTGATAAGGCAAATGATTGTTTGAAGCGTTTTAAACCTATCGCTAAGACTTATTTCTTCACTCTGAAATCAGTAAAATTTATGTGTCCGCATAGAAGGGTGCCTTTTGTATTTTCACATCTACACAAGGCGCATTTGCAGTTCTTATGACAGAACTTTGGGGCAATGAAACGTCATTTGTACAAAGCCATAAGGACCAAGCCTCATTACAAAAAATCTACTGGGAAATAATAATAAAAAATCGTCTTACTTGTCCAGTAATTTTTGCTGTTGTAGCAGTTCGAATTCCTTTTTATCTTTCTCATATTGTTTCTGCTTTTCATCCAACACTGCATTTTCTGAATCCAGTTTTTTCTTCATTGCTTCATGTCGACGTGACAACTGTCAATTAATGTCAACATGCATCAATTATGGTAAAATTACATGTGGGAACCGTTAACAATAGTCTAATAAGCTATATCGGCCACTTACATCTGCTTCTGAATCTTGCAATTTTTGTTTCTTCTCTTGAACTTTCATCCTGAAAACTTCTTCCATCTCTTGCTCCATCTTTTTCATTTTCTGCATATGCTCTCTCTTTTCTTCCTCCATTTGAGCAAGAGGACTCCTGAAATTTTAAATTAAGACACATTAAGCGTAAGCGCTGCAGTAAATGTCATAACAAGTATGAGATACTCTTTAAAATATCCCATTCCAATTTCCACTAACCTATACGAGCAACGAAAGATAATGAAAAATGTTTAGTGCATAATTACAGCGACCTACCGTATTGAAACAATTTTAGAACACCACAAATTATAAAACGAAGAAACGAAAATGTCTTATAATTGTGCAAAGTACCTGCTAAACCAGAAAAACGTTAACAGGTCAAGGCCATTTTAAATACTATTTTATATCCAATAACCAGACCACAGAAGCTTAAGCAGTAAAAAAATCCTTACTATCACATAATTTGGTGTTGTGCACCTTCCTCCGAAAAATTCCGAATGATAATAGACCAGCAGTAATACTTTTCACTCACTTAGTTTGCGCCTTTGTTTTGCCGTCGTTTGTCGTCATGGCAACACTGCTTAATTTCTTACTTCGATAATTTTCGTAGTGGACGTTGTTGGTGACGTCTTTTAAATCTTGCATGTGAGTTCTGCACAATGCAAAAGCGACATTGAAGCTTGGACAGACGTTTCCTATACACATTCAAAAACATCGACTTTCGATGTTAACCGATCCATTGGAAAATGTGATTAAGAGTATATCTCAACTCTGATGACATAGCAGAGAGGAAAGAGCGGTAGACTCGCGGCTTGATTTTGAGACACGACTAATGAATAACTTTAAAATTGGCATTCACAACTTCCCTAGTACGTTTGGCATTGAAGCGACAGAGTGAAGAATAAACCGGCAAGTTCGCTTTCGTACCTTGAAAAACGCATTTAACGGGATTTCTCCATTTTAGAATGGTAGACAGACGGCTGGAAACTCCTGCAAAGGGTGGTCAGGTTGTTCACAGTGATACTGCGCTGTATAAAACCTCGATTTAATTTCGACTCTGAACTGAAAGAGTGCCTAGTCGTACCCAGACATGTCAAACTGCCAATACCTCTCAAAATTACAAAAAGCAATCATGGGCAAAACTTGTAATTTACTCCACATACACTAGTATTCCACTTAGATAATTACTGCAAATACATCCACTGCGTTATACCAATTATAATATCGAAGACCTGTGGCAAAAAATCTCAGTTGTAAGCATGCTCAGCAAGTAGCAACCTCATGCGTACACAACAATGCAGCACAGATTGGTTTACACTCGAATCTTCCAAAATCACACTCTTACCTCACTAACATGTCGCGAAGTACTGTGAAGTCACAATGGTCGATATTTTCAACTGAAAAAAATTAGTGAGTGAGATTCACAGTTGAATCACTAAGCCAGCAACAAACAACTTCGTAGCGCAGAGCTAGGTTTAATTCCTGAACGGGTTAAATTCAACAAAGTTTTACAAGTGAAGCACTTTGTTGCATTAACGTCTTCCGTTACCAGTTATGCTGTATAACTGCGAGAATGTGAACAGTGAAATTCGTTAAACGCAATGTTCTATACTTCTTTGATTTTTAGACACAAGATATTATAAACATTTAAGACATATAAAGCTACAAATAGGAACCACAAATTTTCAAACACGTATTAAAAAACAATGTGAGTATTAAGGATTCATGCGTTAGTATTCGTACCTTCAGCCACTCCCCAGGGGTACTGACGCCCTCGGACCTTCCTCCCGGCGACCTCCATCACCGCATTGCTGCCCACCACAGCGAAAGGAACACGACTCTGCAGGAAGTCGTAGATAAGCACAAGGTTAGTAACTTGCAGCAATCACGTACTTGGCATATTAAAAGGTTGCATAGCTTATACTTCTGTCTACGGCAGCATTGCCCTGTAGCTACTAACATTCAAAGATATGCACCGATGGCATTGCACAATCAAACATGGGTTTTCGAAAGCAATCCTTGTCTAATGAACGTAAAGCTGAGCATAAGAGTTCGGAACAGTATGAAAATATAATGCTGGTGGTTGCCCAGTAGCGGAAATTCAGCCAGAAACTCAATTTTCAACAAATCACCAATGCAAAGCACATGAATAGCTATTTGTCAGGAAGTAAACAGTTCTCTATATAGAAATACAGAATTTAAGGAATAGCAGGGAAGGGGGTATCGCAGGTTGCGCCTTTTGAATATTTTTTTTCAGAGAAATGCTATAGCTTTAAGCTTGTTGCTTGCATATTCAGCATAGAATAAACCAAGGTGCAAAGCAAACACATGCCAGCAATTAAAGCGTTTCCTAATGTTTAAGTAATTGGCTAAATCGTCATTGTTTGTTTAGGCCATTAGACTTTCATGAACTTCAGTTTGAAAAAGGTTAATTGTATTCAAATATAAGTAGACCTTTGACGCTCGGCATCTCGCGTTTTTACCAAGAAATTTGTAACTATGACAGATGCCTAAGCTAAAACTTAATTTAAGGACTTGATTGATATAAACAACTGTAATAGCGCTGTACTTGCGAAAAATACTCCTTCCGCTCAAACGAATATTTGGAACCATTACTAAAAATACAGGAGTCGTCAGGTATTCGGTGGTGAAACCATTCGGGCCATAATATGCATTTCATGTTTTAACAATAACTCGCAATATTTTGATCTTTTATCAAACTCATTCAATTGAACTGTAATGTACGAGCGGGATTCAATAAGCACACACAAGAAAGCATGTAAAATACAGCTTAAAAATTCATTGTCACTCAACAAAGTAGTTATCAGTGGAGAAGAACCATCTCCACGCGATTTTTAACGAAGCTTCATGACAGACCGCCACCAACTCACAGTCAGGACAACTAACCACGCGTCAGCTCACTATCACAAAATTAGAGCTCTGTGGGACTACTGCAAGTACTATTACTACATTCATTCTACCAAAGAATGACTAATGAATGAAAAAGACAAACATTGCTCAAAAACGTTTCGGCTCAGTCCAACAACCTTAAAAAACCGATGAATATTAGTTAAAAGCAACATGAAATTTTAATGTCACGTAGCTTAGCGAACACGAGTTATTTTTACAAGGTTGTCCATAAATTGCAATTTTTACCTCTTTTATGAAGGGAAAAGCATTCGTACTGTAAAAAAGTATCATGGCCGAGTTTGACAAATGTTATGATTAGGAGTTACTTAACGTGCTTGTTTTACAATAATCCGGCCAACAAATACATGAAAACACCAGGTAGGATAACCGGACACTCGGGCGGACACCCGGAAACACAACCGAGGAATCCAGCATCGCGAAGGCTGGCAGCGTTGATAAGGAGTGACTATGGAAATCGACACGTTTACCAAAGAAGTTTTTTTTTTTAATTTGCAGTGGTTTAGTTCTGACAACTTGAAAAAATTAAACGTTTGTATTGCATTGGATTTAGTTCTACAAAGTAGAGTTAGAATTACGCCGCAGTTTTCGTATTTTTTCATAATTTTTCAGCGGTTGTACTTTTGGTTGACCAAAAACACCACAATAAAACAGCTTACTATGCTTAAACCAAAAGCCAAAATATGGTTCAACACTAAAACTTACTTTTAATTTTCTGTTCAGTCGATTTTCTTCCTCGTCGTCACATTCAGGAAATTCATACAACTGGATGTTGTGTTCACGGATCTCTTTCATTATCTGCAAGCAAACACCTTATTGAACCTTCATGCGGGAACAACTCACTATGAGTGCGAGACTATTCGGCCTCACCAATTCGACCTAGAGGTATCCAAACCTGGTGCCACCCGAAACTCGAACCCTACACCTAATCCGCACCCTATTCTCGCACTTCAAAGCCCGGTTCTGTCCCATTCGGTATGCGCAAGGCCAAAAATAAAGGGACCAAGCAGGCCAAAGTATTACTTCGGACCGAAAGTAAGAACTAAAATCAAAATGACTTATACAAAATATACAGTTCAGATGAAACTATCGTTAGCATTTCTTCACTGCAGCTTGAAAATAAAAGATATCAAAATAGTCTTTTCAAAAGTCAATTAAGACAATAAATCTTTTCATGGCTAATTGCATAACCTAATGAACAAATTGTATAACCTAATGAACCACAAGTTAGATCAACTGGGTCCAATTCTTGAAACCGAAGCTCAGCTTTCACAGGAGAGTTAATTGCAGAGAATGTGCGTAAAGAGTAGTCACATATTTTGGAGTGATAAACCGCATTCAATGAAGTAATATGTAGCATTACAGCTCTTTACAGTCATTAGTCAATAGTCATTACATTGAAGATATGATTAACGAAGCTAATTAATAAAGATTAGCAAAACTAATCGCTATTCGTAGTTTGGCTTACTCGCAGTCAAAACTAAACCGTAATATTTAGAAAAATCATTCACGTAGAGACAATGTACATTGATAAAACTACAATAAGACACCATAATACGATAAAAAATCAGACTGTCAACAAACACAAGTCGAAGACAATAGTAACAAAGGTTATTCGAATTCTATCACTTCTTAGCTTCAAAAACTACAAAAATAACAGCTCTATAACAGCTTTAACGGCCGAGTGATAAGAGCGTCCGCATCTGGTGCAGTAAAATGGGGTTTGATTCAGAGTTTGGTCAAACCAATGATCGTAAAATTGGTATTGACAGTTCCCTGCATGACGCTCAGCACCAAGGGAACAATGTAGGGAAACAAGTCGTGACGCTGGGAAATGCACTTGGCGGGATTTCCTATTTCAGAGGGGTAGACAGATGGCTGGCGACTCCTAAGCGAGTTAGTTATAGCGCTTCGATCGCTTTCTCGTGATAAGAAGACAAATATCCTTTTCTAATTTTCTTGATACTATGCAACAAGACGTTACAGGTTTTAAGACAGCAAATATACCAATCAAAAACAAAATCACAATCTTCAGTAGTAAACAGTTGATGATATTTATGAAGTGAGTATAAAGTGAATACAATTATGCAGGGCTGTTAAATTGGTTAGATCTTTACAAACACGAGGTCTATAGTACAAGGTTTTTCAACCTTTTTTTGCTCATGGCCCGCTAAAATGATACAATACGACGATGGTCCAACAACTTTTACTTAAAAGCACAAAATGAACATGATGAAATGATTAGGGAATGCTGATGTTTCTTTCTGTTCAAGCTCTGTGGCCCACTGAAAACTTTGCCGTGGCTCACTACTGGGCCATGGATGGCCCATAGGTTGAAATCCTCTGGTCTATACGAAAGCAATGATAGTGTTACTGAATCAATTTAAGAAAAATCTACACAACTGGTTTACGACTGAAAAGTGGTGGAGCAAACCAAACTGTTCGAGAACCACTGCTCTATTATATCACTAACATTCTCTAACGTTTTCAATAACATGATCATTTTAAGAACAATTCAGTAAATGCTCGCATACTTAACTCTCGCAGAAGCCTGCCACTGAAAGTGTCACGCCTACTTAGTCGTCGCCAAATCGTCGTGACTTATTGTTAAAAAAGCAAACATACGCCAAGCAGAATTTATAAATGCCTATATTGAATGCAGTTAAGCAATTATACGGGAGTCTGTTTATAAAATCTATGAAAGATAGCCCAGCAATTAAACGTGTTTCCAAAACACAAGGTTTATTTAGTATGCAATGGGATGTGCTCGAAGCAGTCTGCCTAGTCCAACAATATTTCTTTTTATAAATCACGGCTGATATTAGACATTGCAAGCACAGTATGAAAATATGTTGGATTCGAAAAAGTAAACTGATACTGAGCCATTATGTTTTACTTTACTTTTAAATCACCTCCAAAAGCGTAAATGGTGCTAAAAAAAAAAACCGTTTTCATACGCATACGGCCCATTTTTGACTCATTAAACAAAACGTAAGCGTTTTCTCCGTGCTGTCCCAATCGCCAAACATCATAGCTGCTAATAATAATTGCCTTGACTATGATTTCACCCCGATTGAAACCCAAGTCGCATGATTCCCACAGACGCGATAAACTTGCTAGTTTCAAACGAATGAAGCACGGAAAAAAGGCTTTCCGGTTAAAGCAAAAGCTCAAAAGTGATATATACACCTTGTATTTGTATTTAGTCGCATACTTATCCTCCTATCGCGACAAAGCGATCAATGCGCTATAACGAGCTCGCTTAGGAGTTGCCAGCCATCTGTCTACCACACCAAGATGGGGGAATCCCACTAAGTGACTTTCCCACGGCACAACAAGTATACTTGCCGGCTTTTCTCCACACTATCCCTTTAGTGCTGAGAGTCAAGCAGGGAAGCTGTAAATACCAATTTTACAAGTCATTGGTTTGACCCGACCCGGAATCAAACCAGAGTCAACAGCTTTAAAGGCGGACGCTCTGCCATCTGAGATGTAAATTAGAAATTGCATGTATTATTCATTCATTCATTTTATTTATTCCGAAGCGCCAAGCACAAGCATCATTCATCGCCGCAACAAAATACTTTTAGTTGTTAGCCACTTAACAAGAAGTAACACCAACACTTAAGAATTAAATTAGAACTAAATATGTATTAGAAACAGTGAACGTACCGTACCAAAGAGCTAGATATAAGAATGAAAACCATGATAATAATATTTTATCATTTATGGTAAGACATAGATTATAAACCAATATTTTGGTTAAGAAGACAGTAAAGCTCATCTGAAGTTTACCTGTTTCTTGAACCTCAAACACTCCTCCGGAGTCATTGTATCCGCTTTGGCTATCAGAGGAATGATGTTTACTTTGTCGTGAAGATTTTTCATGAATTCAATGTCAAGTGGTTTTAATCTAAAAAGACAGAAATCATCAGCAACACAAACGAAAATAGTCATTGTCAAAAACGATAGTAAAAACGCTATGAAACAACGGACAATACAAAACATAATCAGTCTAGTTTTTTTGACTGCAAGTTTAAATCAAATTCAAATGTGCAGTTTGGCGCTTAGCTGTGGTAAAAGCGAAAATCTACGAAATTTGCTAAGCAGAGAATTAATAATTTATCTCAAATCAGTTCTACGGAGCAGGCCAAGCACACGATCCAGTATAAGTTCAAAAAGCACACAACAGTAAATCATGGTAAATTGCTCAGTCGCGTTCAATTAACAATCAGCAATATCAAAAAGAGCAGTCATACGGATATTGACAATCATAACCACAGATTTGTATAAAAAAAATCCTAGAAATGCTTTTTAACCGGCATAAATCAAGAGTTGAACTTTTTTACCGTTCCAATCTACGGCAGTAAAAAAGAAGCGAAACTTAAAACTGCATTGTGATTTATTGCAAGCAGTAAAGCCATCAGTAAAGTTCAGCATTCAAGCGATAGTTATAAGTTTTGCCATCATATAATTTACATCAGTAGCATGGCCTGGCAGTACTGCGCGCAGGTGCTCGATTCTTAGAGACGGATTTGATTCACGACAGGAGCCGATCGGATTTGACATATGCACAGGGTGGCTGCTGACTCAAAGAGCGCAAGCTCACTTTGTGGGCTCTCCCAAATGTGTAAGCTTTTAAGTTCAATAATTTCAAAAGAACTTTAGTTGTTTATTTATTTACATTTGAAACGCACCTAAACAGAGCTATTTTTCAATGGCAACACTTGTAATTAACAAAAAACTCCTCTCCATTAATTTATTGGATGGCTTGCAAGATTTTGCAAAAACGCCATAGAAAAAAATATATAACATGCGGCTGAATCATAATCGACAATATGAGAGTATACACATCGCTAACATACTTTAGAAATCAGATAAGAGTATTATAAAAATTAAAGCGCATTTACAAGCATTGTAACTGCCAATCTGACCGAGTGTTAAGGTGGTGGCAGCTTTGCGATGAAATATAATATACATTATACAGAGAATGGCAGTTTCGAAAAATTTGTGGCGCATTCTACACTGACATTCTCCCACGCTACCTCAGGTGCAAACTGCTTATAAAAGTGTTTCTGCATATGAAAGTAATTCTGTCCTATGACCATCCATTTCGCAGCAAAAGGTTTACTACGAGGCCACATAATGACAACGGCTTCAAACCATCAAAACTTGCTTATTTAAACAAGGAGAGATAGAAAGAAGAAAATTTTCAAGCAAACCAACTAAATGCATAATTAGAATTTTAAAAAGATTAAGTAATGAATTTATTACACAGAAAAAATTTTTATGTTATAGAGTAGTATCAAACAGAGATTTCGCAAAACACCCTAAAACAAAACCGAGAGATCGATTGGTAAACTCGTTTTCTTTCGTGAATTAAATTAGAACATTTGTGTATTACTTTATTCTTACCCATGTCCTGTTGGTGGGATGAAATACAGACAACAATGAACCCGGTTGTCGGCTAACTTGCCTCGAGCTACTCGGGATTCGGCGTTGAGGTAGTCTTCAAATTTACTCTCAATATGAGAGATTATAGGTTGCCAGCTGAAACAAATAGCATTGAGTCAGTACATTAAGGAAACTATAAAATATAACCTGTCTGGAATTGAATGTCTACGTAACTATGAAATTACTATAGATCATAAAATGCTATAGATTAGAGGTCTAAAAGAAAAGCATTACCGTAGCTGTAAAGCATCTCCATAAATGTCTAAAAATAACATTGCCAGGTTTCTGATGTAGGGAAACTTCGTTGTTTTATTTATTGCGGAAACTATGCGTGGTAATAAGCACAACACCAAAATAGACTGAAAGAGCCGGCATTTCCCACCAAACAAACTTTTAATCAACTTCTGAGTGCCTTAGCAGTGTAAGCAACAGAGCACACCCATTTAACCATTTAATTTTATTTCACTAAAATCATGATAACTAGTTATGTATTTCCATAAAGCCAAATCACACTTCATTTCCACTGAATTAGCAGCCCCGAAAAAGTAAATGGTCAACAGCAAGGCCTCTTACAACAGTAAACGCTGATATGGGTAATGCTTATGGCATTTGAGTTTGGCTGAAAGCTCATTCTGAGCTAAAATCATACGACACCGTATATGGTAAATAACATTACGCCTTTGTTTTGATTCTTTAAGCTTTTGACCCTAGTCGCAAGATTAGCTGCGTCAAAAATGCTAATACAAGCAACAGGCATAGACTTTGCAATAAAAGCCAATAAAGACACTGAAAATCAAGCCATAAAAAATTTCACATTCCAAAACTTCGTTAAAGCGTGAAAGACGAGCCAATAAATGGATGGCAGATAAAAAAACCAAAGCAAATCCAACCAAACAAACTGTTGTTAAATTCAATTACATGCACCGTAAAAAGTCGAGCAGCTTGAAGCGTATCAAAGCCATATCCAAAAGATCGCGATCGATCAAAAACGCTTTGAAAGGCGAAGCGCAGGCACTTTCCTGTCACTGCAATTCAGGAAGCAACATCACGTCATGTGTACAGCGCGCAGCACGCAGGAAAAAGCAGGCTCAGCAGTAAGCAAAACCCTGCTAATGAATAGAGTCTATGCCTAAAGGAACGGCCCACTTGATGCGCGGGTGTGATCACTTGACAACAATTTTGAAGCCATTAACAAAGTTGCGTGTAAACTTGATTTCATTAACCAGCGGGCATGCATAAAATAAACAAAATAAGACTACTTACTACAAATATTATAGTGGTTTTGGGGGAAGTTTACCTATGCGTCTCATTAATAGTAACATGTGCGAAAACTAGAAAATTTTTTAAGAACCCAACTATTCGAACCCTGGCAGTCAAACTCACAATTTGCTCAATCAATAGCAAGTATAGCACGGTTTGAAATAGACGACAGCAAAACAATGTTTCCACAAAACTTTGTACGCTGCATTGATGTGTGTTCGATCTACCAAGTCAACATAAAAAAAGCTCGCTTTTTCTAAAGCAAGTGCCCCATAGACAAGAGCAAAAATGGTAGTGGCCAAAAACTAGCAAATTACAGTATTGTGAAATAGGTACTGGCGCATACTCTGCAATTTTTGTGGTAACAACGCTTCGAGATTTCTTGTATATCGCCCACGTGATTAAAACTTTAGTCACAAAAATCAGGGTCGGCAACAAGCTGCATAGTAATCGGTTATAAAACCGCACAACAACCAGAGAAAAAACAGGCAGTGTAGATTAAAGTAACTTTTCTTAATAGAACTCAAGTAAAACCTCAAAAGCTTCTCTCTATTCTCCAACATAACACAAATATCAAAATTTCAAGCTATGGTAGGCTAATTATCATATGTCTGGCTTTGAGACATTTACCGACTTCTAACGTACGTTGGGTCTGCTTACAATTAAAAGGTATCACGGGAACTAGATTTTAGGAAATTAATGCAAACCAACCAATACACGAAAAAACAAACTAGAACATGAATAGGTAACTTGCGTTACTTACAAGTCAAAAAACCAACGCCGATTAGAAATCGAACTCCCAACCGCGCTGTCCAGTAAAACGCCACCAGTTCTGTTTATGGCATGTAGTCATTAAAGGCAGGACGCTGCACCCACAGACTACAAAAGTTCAGGGTCAACCTCGAAAGCTTCAAATTTCAGTATAAAAGCAATTTTCGATCGCAAGCAGCAATATGTATGCAATGCCACGCATCCAACATTGCGCAGTTAAGATGAGTTAAAAAGCTGTTAAACAACGTGGGAAAGCGTACAATATAATTGAAATGATATTCAGCCACAATCCAACTTTTGAGTCAGCAAAACAAATCCCCTGAGGAAATATACAGCAATCGATAAAAAAGATTACCATCCAGCATATGTGCTTTTCAAGCAAAATTCAAACACCACTTTCGACATGATCACTCACACAATTCATAATAAAAGCAACGAGCTGTTTATCCCAGAAATCAATCCAAAGCTAGCATTTATTGCTTTGAGAAACATTTACGGTATCCAGCACAAAAGAAAACTGAGCTATGAAGTTTAATGATCTGACTCTGTAGCCGCTGAAAAATAAAACATCAACAAAGAACAGTTTTTGTATTCTTAAGCTAAGATAAATCACTGCCCAAAAAATATTATTCGTTTGCAGAGATTTGAAAAGTTTCGAAAGAAAAAATGACCTATAGCGCTGCTGTGTTACAAGGCAGTGCTTCTGCTAAAACGATCATACGCGGAAACAATTAAATCACGACTGAAATACGTCACAGTTTATGGTGCGCGCATGAATATATGCGTCAGCATTAAAGGTTGAAAATTGTCAATCATACGCTGAACTTCATATTCAATAGGTCAATTAGAGCTTTTGTCATTTTTTCTTGAGTTCTTTAGCACAAACATGCTAAAAACAAAACGGCTTTTAAAATGAGATGACGAAGGCAAATGCTATAGCAGTATCACTAAACCAACGAGCCATATGCTATTTTAGTCACCGAGATTCTGCTGTAGTCAATACTTATCACCACAGACCCGTCCACTGCTTTTCATAATATTAGCCAGACAAAAATAACTGCCGGAACTTGAACATTGCATATTATATATTAATGGAGAAAACATAAAAAGTTTGAGTTTTTGAGTAAAACATTCATTAACTCTGCTTCATTTGACAAATGAACTCCTGCATGCGGTTTACGCTGTTTTCTGGTGCCATTGCGAACATCGGCCTGTTGTAAGTAATGTTCAAAAGCAATAATACCTGTTTGCAAAAAGACAATGAGTTGCAACGTGTAGCTTAGCAAATACAAGAAAACAGCTGGCTAATAATTCCAAGCCAGTTATAGGTCATAACTAGGGCCCGCTACAGTCAAAAAAATCAAAAAATTTTCAGGGCTTTGTTATGTCACCAAATTGACACGCGTAACCGATAGGCGAAATGGATTTTTTTCTAGTTTATGTTGCTATGCACGGCTTAGTTGCATTATTTAATAAAAAATTATGCTTAGCCAATACACGGAAAGTCGAAAATTATTTTTTCTTAGGTCAAAATAAAAATGACCTTAGTCATAACTCAAGCACAATCTTGCGTGTCTAACAGAAGCTCGTAAAAATATAAAGGCACATTCTGGGTACCGTGACAGCAGAAAAGGCCCAACTAATGGCTTAATAGTGCTGTAGTCCAACAGCAGATGAATGCCGCAAAGTGCATTGCAACTTTCACACAATGACACTGCATTGGTTTGAGTGCTACAATGAAATAATGCAAGCTTGTAAGGATTTACAAACGCTTTGAGACAGTACAACGCAGAAACTTCGATAACTTACCAGTTACTATTGTCTACGGCATCTCCGAAGCCCGGCGTATCATCAATGGTCAGTCTCAATGTAACACCATTCTCTTTGATCAGAACTTTAGTTGTTTCAACCTAGATGACAACCTTTTTATTGATTACGCTTTCCCACAGCAGCAAAAACTATTCATGGGAGCATCGAACATAAACAAATAAGCCACTTTTAATTGTATCAAATGCCTCAGCTTAAATACTTTCAATTAACACAAGACAGTGACATTCTAGCTCCACAAAAAAGAATGAAATACAATTCCTTTGCCTTCTCTGTTGTGCAGAACCGGATCATTGATTCAGCGGCAAATAACACAATATGTCAAACTTCTAACCCCGTATTTGAGGCCTATCCACTATCCAAATCATTGTTTATGCATCGGTTTTCGACAAGCAGTGCAGCAGACTCTTTTAACTGTTTACAAAATTGAAATTCCGTTGGGTGTGCTTGTTGTTGTGTATGTTGCATGGGTTAATGCTGATGTATGTATGGTGGTGTGGTGCATACAGCATGACGGAAATCTATGAGTAATTGCCCATAGCTGGTAGGTAGACAACACATGCAAAGCAAACCGAATTTCCTAACTTAATTTCAATTCAGGTTCAATACCAATTTAATCAAAGTAACAAAATCAAATTCTCTTGTTCAAATCAAATAATTGAGAGAAAATTTTCACAGCTAAGTCAAGTCACACTACAGACCATCCACGAGTAGAAGGAAAATTTTGAATGGTTAAATATGATAATTCATGTAGTTATAAATCGATATAGTAATGCTGTGAATTTCGCAGAAGGTCAAAATCTTGTACGTATGTAAAAAAAATAAAACGAGTGCAATTTAGTTTTGCAAGCATCACTGCCAACAAATGAAGAAGTTGCATTACAAGTCGCCAAAGTTCTTTGCATAATAATCCATTTGACCAATGGCAAATAGATGCATTACCTTAACTGTTTTTTTAATCCTGAGAGAAGGGCCAGGATATTCCTTTGAATACAAGTCGGTTAAAAATAAAGAATTGATCAACGTCGACTTTCCTAAACCAGACTCCCCTGTAATACAAATAAAATAACATAAAAGCTTGGCTTCGATATTTTAACGAAGACTAAAAAAATTTAAAATGGCCTTGCGTGGCTAAAAGCTGTGAGCACAGCATAAATACAACTGCCGGCTTTACAACAGCCAATGTATGTTCATCTACAGAGTGAAACATCGATGCTTTAGATTAGAAAAACAAATATATGAATATTAGCGCAGAACGATGCAGGTGAAATTGAGTTTCAAGCTTTGGCCATTTTTACGTTTTTTACAGATTAACTGTGAGTAGCGAACCTAGTTGCACTAATGTACATACAACCTATATATCTGAAAATATTTTCTGATATACAGTGATATATACAGATACAAAACACTCCACAACATTACGATAACCTATAAAAAAATTAAGTATCATCCATGCAAATACCGGTGCATTTTACAAAAGTAATCTTCTATCTAGGAAGAGTAATGACATGCAATGAGTTGCAATCTGCTATTTTATTCATTTATTTTTTTTTTTTTGATAAAATGCAAGAGCTTGCCATAAATCACTTTAGTGGGATTGCGCTAATGCGCTATGCAGTATGCTCCTATTACCTATCATTATCAACATGTTATTGATGTTGTCAAAACGTCTGTTGTTGGCATGTCAGTGCAAAAAACCTTAAATAGTTGAGATCGAAGCATCAGCTGTATGTCAAAATGCAAACATAAAGCTTTCAAGCTAAAAGCCCAGCTATATTGATAATCCTTCTTAATGCTAATCATGCTGCACAAAGCAACTATAATTATTACGTCGAATATGAACATAAACAAGCAAATCACTATGTTATTCAGCATATCTGGACTGCCGCAAAGGCACAAAGGTAAAATGTTTGTAGTAAACTGAATTTTGTCATTACAAAACATTAAAAAATTAGCATAGCTTTAATCAAATTAATAAAGAAGAATTCTAAACAAAACTTGAGTCGGAGTTTTTATTTGATAATTGCAAAGCCTGAATAAGACGTTACTTGTGAACTAGGCCTACAAACAAACATTGCTTAAGCAGCCACATCCCAATTAACGGTAAATAGTATTAGTACATCCTTAGTAATGTGACAGCATGAAGTGACAAAGCTGCACAACCACATTTGTTTTGCTAGCGAGATCTACGATATGTTAAAACGCAAAAAAAGTTTGCACCAACACTGATTGATTTATAATCAAAGCAATTTAAAGATGAGAAAAGTTATGCCGGTCGGAAAATGCGTTGATAATGAAGTCCATTCTCAAACAAATCTATGAATTATCAATTCAAGTCACGAACTAATCAAAGAAATCGTGTTCCCTGTATAACGAAAACGAAATGAAGTGAATTAAAAAATTACTAGCCCATCTGCTTGTAAGTTTACACATCACACAACCTTCTTATAATGACAAGATTACCATGTAGCCACTTAAAAGTGCATTTTTGAAGCATTTTTTATATTAGGCATGATAATATAATCGACTACTTCAACCTTCTTACATAATACATTTGCTTTACAACGTTCAAACCAGTTCTCATACAATCATGATAATAATATGCTTACCTACAACCATTAATGTGAACTCAAATCCCTGTTTAACAGACTTCCTATAGAGTTGGTTAGGGAGGTTGGCAAATCCTACATAGCTTTCGAGTGATTTGGCTTGTTGCTGCAAAAACAAGTTAAGTAGCATCAATAAGAATATCATTGCGAATACACAAAGCATTTGTAAACAAGTCTACTTAGATAAGCCTTTTTTAAGCTGGGAGGAGCAAATATTGTTTTCTTTTGACAAAGTCAAAAGAAAACAATTAAAAACTTAATTTTGCTTTTGGAGGTCAGCCACCACACTCTCTAATGTCTGGCACGCTGAGCCACTGGTGACAGTAGTGAGGTGTCATGTGATTTACCATTAGTAATGGAAGTGTGGCAACACAAAGTCTGGAACCCAAGGACTTAGATACCAGCAAGAACAACTTTAATGCATAATAATTATAGCACCCCCTCTTCTAAAGAAAATAGACAGAAATATTGAAGGTCCAGAAACAATCCAAAACTGATGCCTACAAAAAGAAAACACTTTGTCTAGTTGACCTGTCAGTTGCAGCCTTAGATCAAATTAATACAAAAACTAACAAGGTGCAAGTTTGACGTCAGAAACCCTTCCACATGCCATCTAAAATTGCTTAATTTAATAAAACCTAGTTTTTTGATTGTTTAAGGAGTAGACTTGGCGACCGCGTCATCTTATTTCAACAATGCTCATAGTTTTCGCTCCTCCTCATAGTGCTTATACTTTGTTTCATGAGCATCCTTGCATAGCAACTAAATTTTTTGATCAACTATAAAAGAGTACCTATCTACATACACGCAAATCAGTAAGTTTTCATGCAATCTACGCAACATCATCATTAATGAAATGGTAAAATAACAACTAATACTTACAGCTGTTAAGAGAAAAGTATGCCATCAATACAAGTTTGGAAGATAATCCCAGGTGGCATGAAAAACAAAAATATTAATCTTAAGCAATTCCAAAATACATTGATAAATTCATTACACAATGAATTTTTACCTCAAATTTGCCTTAATTTTATTGAAGTTGCGTGTTGACTTGAAGCTACAAAATTTTTACAAATATAATCGAAACCCAAAAACTGCCAAAAAAAAGTCTAATTTCAATGAACACCAAGATATTGAGTAAGGGCACACTGAACATGATTAAGGAACCATCACTATGACTGAGGTACGTAATCACACTATATGCCTATTCCCAGGAAAACTCTTAGCATGACTGCCAACTGAGAGTGTTAAAACTTATCAATATGCCATTATGTATTCGAAAAAGCCAATGCCTAACTCAGATTTTTAAATAGAAGCTAAGAACGTTCATCCTGACCAAACTCCATCTTTTTTGAACAAAACTGCAATGTTTTTTGCAATTTTTAATTACTGGTACGTATTCACAGTGATCATAATTCAACAAGCGCATGACTATTTCGCATGATTGGCCTTGTATGAACATTGAACAACTCTGCACATTGATCATGCTATAAAATAGTGCGTTTAGACCTCACCAAACCAGCAGGGCAACATTGGCTCACAGTATACATCTACATCCCCAACATAAAATACCTAATTGCACTTTTAGTTACCGTATATTTACTGTATATCAGTCTATTACCTTTACATTACTAAAATGGACAACAATTATTTCTGTAAGCTCTAAGACATTCACTGATCCCCACGCAAGGTTTCTCACACCATAGTATTTAGCATATATACATCTATTCAGCAGATTTTATGGAAAGCTAAAATCAAATTAGCTGAAGCATACCAAACTCAGATTTAAACTTCAACCATAACCTAACCTAACACTATAAACTTGTCTTAGTGACAAGTTGTCCCACAGTGAAACGTCCATCTCAACATAGTCAGCTCACTTCATTTACAGTGTTACCTAACACACACATGCTTTAATACATGCTTAATTAATACGCATACCTACAGAATACACACACACCAAACATAAATTTCATATTGATAATAATTTCATTTTAAACTACCACAGAATTGTGAAACAACGCAACTTATTACAAAAGATAACAGGAACAATAATCTTACCCATGCCTGCACTTCCACCTCCAGATATAACCATCAGCAAAGAAAATCAAAAAAAAAATTCTTTTAGTTTAACAAATTTGAAGTGATTTACTACAATGTGTTTATAATTAAATATACTGATTGTAGGCAAAAAAGAAAATAACTGAATGAGCCTGGCAATGTTGAAACACAAAGTTAAGTTGCTGCAAAACCACTTTAAAAAATTTATCAAAAACTTCATACAGTCATTAAACTGAAAATAATGAATACTGGTATGACAAATATTACAAACAACTATGAGCTACACTACAGCAATGGTTGACCAGGGATACAAGTTTATACTCTCAGGGGTGTGCAAGTTCTTTTGCAAAACTTAAACTCAAGCATGATTTATTGGTGTAAAAATCAAGGTTCCAAATGCACAATTAGGGTCATGGAGTGTGAGCTGTTTCAAATTTTATTTCTAAAGAATGTAGATTCTTCAAAAGATTGAGAGCAGCTGAGCTAGGACAAGAAAATAATCCCTGATACCCAATAGTGTATTATCCACAAGTAAACTAGTTAAGCTTGATCAATAATCCTCTTGACATAATGCATAAAATATACCGGTACGTCAAAGCAAATTTATTGAACAGGTTTAAACAACAGGTAGTTGTTGCTTTTTGATATCTACTGGTTTCAATTTCTTAATTTGCTGCTTGTTAAGCATCCTCCAAGCAGCGCTGATTATTACAAAACAAAATGTACAAATATAATTATACTTCAAATGAGAATTGAACAAAGTAGGCTATCTTCAGGCCATTAGCAACATTAACACACCACTTTAGCTCATACTCGTAGTGCCATGCAATATTTCCATAAACAGATGAATATTAAAAGCACTATTTTACTACGGAGTAGAAACAGGTCAATACCAGTGCTATGATTGTACAGGTAATATGCAACATGACAAAAAACTAAATCATTGAAGTCGCCATCTGACAATGGACTAGACTATTGCCTTCTGTGGGGCTTTTTTAGTGGAACTGAAGCGCAAGTATGTCATACTGACTTTTGTCCATTGGTATATACATGACCTATCCAAATTATGTCAATGTCATGAGCTCCAAATAGAACGATTAACATACTTCTTTGCCTCTGTATCAAAAAGAATCTGATGACTTGAAACAAAAATCCAATCGGATTTTGTACATACCATCATAAGATGCTAGGGATGCAATACCAAAACTTAACACAAGGCCAGCTGGTGGCTATTGATAACAACCCATATAAATAGGGGGCTCATAATGAATTGAGCCATCTCTTATATACAAAATGTCCACTTCAAAGCGGGACTTCCCCGCTGATATCCATTCCATAACAAGTCATTGTGTAAAGCCAGACGCTCGCATTCAGCATTGTTGTACCAGTAACATCCAAAGAGGGACTTACCAGCGACACCAGCGGAGTAAGTCCTGTTCTAAAGTGTGCATTTTATAAGAGGCGATTTAATTCAAACAAGCCCCCAAAAAGGTTGCTCTGTTCAGTGTTTGTTTTATTATATATCCCATAATGTTCTCTTCAGTAGCACAAGTTTAAACAAAATCTGCCTAAATAATGGCCTAAACAGCTAAACTTCAAGGGTGGGGTCTACAGGCAACAAGCTATGTTCAAATTTTTTATCAAGAAATCGCAATAGTCTACTCCAGACCCTGAGACCAGACTAGACCTCTTACCAAGAAAATAATGAAAAACCTTCAAAAAATATGGTCAAATAGAACAGTAGAATAGCCCTAGTCTATCTACTGGTATACATTAATCTACTGTCCAGGTCTATTTCTATATTCAGCAAATCAAATCCCAACTAAACCTAGCTTAAAATCTATACTGCTATACTGTACTTTTCCTAAAATTTAGCTGGCTCAGTCTGTCAGTACCACGGTACACTTGTGCAGAGTAGTCAAGGTTTGGCCTACACAGTACACGAAGCATACCAGTACCATGGGCATAAGACTATGGCATTTCTGGCATTACAATCAGTGTTCTTTCTAGGATTTTGACTAGTGCGAATTTGCCCAAATGATAAAGGAAGTGTCTATTTCACCGAAAATTCTGGTTACCGAAGTTTGAGAAATCGTAGTTGCGTAACCGTTTTCGGTTTTTGTAGTGTGACTCTCACAGTAGGGGAACCGTTGGGGGATGTTTCCCGTTCCGCAAACCACGATTTTCGAACTTCAGTAACCGGAATTTCCGGTGAAATAGACGCTTCCAATGATAAATTCATTGCAATTTTTGCCCAAGATTTCACTACTTTGAGGACCCCTTTTACAAATTTTTCGCATTAAATTTGCTTTTCCAAGATACAAGCTACAGTCTTGCATTAAAATATTCAATTTTATTGTTTAAGTTTTTCAGTTACCGGTATGCATTTTATCATATTAATTTCTGGTTCAAAATCAGTAAAATTTGCCCCAAAATTTTGCATTTTCCTCAAATTTCTCACTCTAGAGGGAACATTGATTACAATATTATTAGAGTATGGTACCGATAATGGTACTAAGCACTGAGCAGTAAAGCAAACCAGCCTATATAAGTATATAGGCCTACTGTAATTGTATACTGGTACTGCACATGCAAAATTATGGGCTAGTCTAGACGGTTGCCAGTAACTTCGCCACATGGTAACTTCGCCACAGTAACTTCGCCACAGAAACTTCGTCACATGGTAACTTCGCCACACTTTGAGAAGGTGAAGGGAGATATGGGGATAGGTGTAGGAAAATGTGTTGGGTTGTGGGGGGAGGAAGGAGGGATGTGGGAAGAGGTATGAAAGGAGGTCTAGGAAAGTGTGATGGGGTGTGGGGGAGGTAAGGGGAGGTGTAGGGAAAGGTGAAGGTAGGGAGATGTGGAGAATTAAAAGTGTGTTGGGGCCCCACATCTCAACACATTTCCCTACATCTTCCCCATTACCCTCCCCACATCCTTTACCCACGTGCCAACACACTTCCCCACCCACCCCATACACTTTCCCACACCCTCCCCACACTTCTCCACTCCCCACACATCTTTCCTTACCTCCCCCCACACCCCAACACATTTTCTTACATCTACCCGCAGTCCGCACACCCCCCATATCTTTTTCCATAGCTCCCCTGACCTCCCCCTACACCCCAACACACTTCCTTATTCGCCCCATGCACTCTCCCACACCTCTCTCCCCACAGTTTCGATTATGTGGCGAAGTTACCAAGTAACTCGAAAAGCCCGATAAAATTTTTTACGGCAACCGGGAATTTAACGTCTTGTTTCGGTGTAGGCAATGGAAATTTTCGATGTATGAAAGAAGGCGATGTATGATGTATGAAAGTGTGGCGATGTGGCGAAGTTACTGTGGCGAAGTTACCATGTGGCGAAGTTACTGGCAAGCGTCTAGACAAGCCTCCTTTCTAGAGCAGTTTAGTTCACAATTAACTTGACACAGTGACATCAGTAGACACTTTTGCTCATCTAGGCCTATCAGTCTCATACAGGTACTGTCAGTCTTTCTAGGCTGTAAAGCTGTTTTTTTGGGTCTCATCTAGAATAAGCCTTCATGCTTTTTCTGTCAGCCACCCTAACTTAACCTACCGGTATGACCTTAACCTAACCTATAACCTGACCCTAACCAAATCTAGCCCTCACCTGCTCACCCAACCTAACCTGCTAACCCTAACTAAATTTAACCCTAACCAAATCTAACCGTAATCGAACCTTGGGGCTGATACTAGATCTAACCTGTTTTTCTTTAGTGATGGCACTTACCCAGTTCTCATGTCCTAAAAGCCCACAGGCTTTTCTATCATAATTAATTTTTGATGTTATCCTAATTAAAAAGTGCGGTGATTCATGCAGCATGGGGCTTTTGAAACCACTTGACCTGTTGACCGAGTGGTATAGATTTGAAATTACTTTTAACGGCTCAGATGGCCAAGTGGTATAGAGCGTCTGTCTCTTGAGCTGTAGACTCGGGGTTTGATTCCGAGTCGGGCCAAACCAATGACTTTAAAATTGGTATTCACAGCTTCTCTGCTTGACGCTTAGCATTAAAGGGACAGTGTGGAGAACAAGCTGGCAAGTTTTACTTGTTGTGCCGTTGGGAAAGGCACTTGGCAGGATTGCCCTATCTTGGTGTGGTAGACAGATGGCTGGCAGCTCCTAAGCGAGCTCGTATAGCGCATTGATCGCTTTCTCGTGATAGAGAATAAATATGCAACTAAATATAAATATAACCTGATAACATACCGGTACTTAAATTGGACATTTGGAGGGGCGACAATGACATTTTCCCATTTTTAATGATTTTAGGCCGGGCTCGACACATAAAACTCTAAAAAATGTGGATTTAATAAATCTGCTCGACTAGCTTAACCACTGAATCACCGACTGGCTAAGCAGCGACTCGCGGCCACTGCGACCACACCGCTACCGGAGATCAGGGACTACTTCTGGCAGAATAAACGAGAGAATTTAAATTCTAGCGGTTCAATTCGAGAGAGAAAAACAAGAAAAAAAAGCGCTGCAGCTTTTATGTGAAATAATGTGCTGTTAAATAATGCGTTCAGACCGTTCAGACACAACGGAAAAAATACCGGACAAAAACAACATTAATTGGTTTGTTTGTTGCTTTATAAGCACTTGTTAATACTTTTTTGCATCAAAAAAAAGCTGCAAAACACGTTTATGCGAATTCTAAATGTGACTGTGATTGTAAGATGTTGACTATAAAAGCTAACCCAAAAAGAAATTAGTCTAAATCCGAAAAACTACGAAACTTGGGAAAAATCATAAATTTTTTTTGGCGAATTGATGCCAATAAATGAGGTGCAATTAGCAAGCGGGGCGTGGGAAACATCAATTAAAATTTGAAGCAAAAATTGAGAAAAGTTTCATTTTCAAATATGTCGACAAATCCTAATCTTCTTGCACTCTACCACAAATTCCCATTAAAATGATGTGGGAAAAAGAATTCAAACAATGGAGCGTGAAATACTATATCTTAAAAAAATCGAAATCTTTTCTAAAACGTGTAAAACGAAGCCAATTAAAATCCAATACGTTTCCACCTAATCAAGTATTAAAATACTTTTTTGCAGATTATATTGAGAGTTTGAGAATGAGTATTTGCGTTACGATATTAGACTACTTCGAACAAAAAAACAAAGCAATGCTAAACAGCATAAATCCCTTTAGATTGAGCACTTTTTTGATGTTTTTGCACAGTTTTTGATCAAACACGACCGAAAACTAGAAAATTGGGGGGCCCGTCAAAACGTCTGTCAAAACGTAAACGTCAAAACAAAACGTCATAACTCGTCAAAACGCACTGCAAGCTTTAAACGAATGAACTGCTTTCCGACTCGACATTATCATGTTGCACACATGTTTTATACACTACATGAAATTTCCTATTCGGTGGGTATTGTCAAGTTGGTGGCATTTCACGCCTTCTACCAGCAGAATTGCGAGGAACTTGGAGTAAAACTGCAGTTTTTCAGTTTTGGCGAAAAGTTGAATTTTGACAAAACTGGTGTGCAAACATTGCACTATTTGAGCGTTTTGCGTTTTGATATCACGACTTTGAAAACATAGGACATGAAGCTAATTAAATTCCAAAACGTTTGCACATGGACATGCAGTGTATAAAACATGTGTGCAACATGATAATCTTGCGTCGAAAAGCAGTTCAATCGCTAAAAGTTTGCAATGCGTTTTGACGATATCAGACGTTTTACGGGCCCCCCAATTTCCAGTTTTTGCTCGCGTTTGATCTTGTACCTGTTTATCCTGTTGCTGGTCCTGAACTTGAGGGCCCGCTGCCCATCTTCGGAGTGATCTGCTAGGCTCAGCACCTCTGAATGTATGAATTTGCTAATAGGATGCGAATGTAAGGAAAGCATTGGGACAGGAAAAGTATGCTGGTAATCAACCCTAATTTTTCTGTAGGCCATTGGTATTTGTATATGGATGGTTTAATTTCAAATAAAATAGCCAAAACGAATTGAAATTTATTTAGACGACGTTTCGGTTAGAATACATTATCCATTGACAATCTTAT